>OZ005653.1:209149495-209749495 GCA_963930645.1 Salticus scenicus
TTAACTATAAATATATGATAATTTAAAACAAAGTTATCGATTTTTTTTTTAACGAAAAAAAACTTTGAAAAAAAAATCGTTTTTTTTTTTTTTTTTTTTTTTTTTTTTTTTTTTTAAGTATTGTTACTGCGTGAATTTGTATAGGAAAATATAGAAGAAAGTCTTGTGGTGGCCACAGCATACTAGTTTAAATAAATATAGAATATGATTTTTGTGTATGTACATTAATCATACATATAAGAAAAAGTAGCAGTAGCTAATTATCAGTTTCAAACGTGCATAAAACCAACTGAGTATAATTTTCTTAAATTGATTTGGGAAAAATTTTCCTACCTGAAAAAATTGTTCTTGATTTTTTTCCCATGTTTACACATTTGGTATAAATATGACATACAAATATTTAATTTAATTGAGGAAAAATAAACAGATTCATTAAATTCAACAATAAAGATCTAAAAATAATTACATATGTGAGAAATATTGAGCACTTTCATTGCTTTATTGTTTCTAGAATTGATCACAATCCGGGGAAAAGGTGGGGGGGGGGGGGATATAAAATAATTACAGAGTAAGAAATCTTTAAACTCTTTCAACTCTACTTCTAGAATCTAATGTAAGAACTTTAAAATTAATATTATCATTTATGTTGCAGATGGATAAAGATTAGGAAACAAAAGACTTCTGCAGAACATTTGATTGCTGATCACTAGTTGTAGATAAATAAAGGGGGGGGGGCAAAAAATAATTACATCAGCAAGAAATATTTAACAATTCTATTTTTTTAAATGTTCTAGAATCTCATAAAGCAAGTTTGAAATGAATATTGACATTTATGTTATGGATGGAAAAAGATTGAGAATCAGGAGTTTTCATAGAACATTTGGGTTTCTTTTTAAAACGAACGATATCCGCGACTTTTTTAAAAACGGAAGATTTCATCATCTGTCCGGAAGATACGTTAAAAAACCGGAAGTCTTCCGGGAAAACCGGAAAAGTTGGCAAGTATGCATTCTATACGAAAAATATTTATAAAAATAACACTCGTAGAACACAATGCTTTCGAATGCTTTTGGGTGTCCCTGTACACAAACGAGAAGAGATATTCACTCCATTTTCAATATGGAACACCCGATAGTGAACTTCAATAAAATATATCAGTTTCGAGAAATTCCATGAATATTTACAGGAGTTAGAGCACGGGCAGACAGATGGATAGATACACAAACTGAAATCATATTCATACTTAAAAATGTTAAAAAGTGTTAAAAACGCTTAATGTAAACGAAAGAACGATTCTAGCAATTTTTTATTAATAGCTCTTAATATAAATGGATATTTTTGTGTCACCCTGTAAATCTAATACTAATCATGATACATTCTATGCAAAGAATTTTTTTGTGCATTTAAATAACATATTTCAATTTTCTAAAACTTCGTGGAAAGTAAAGTTATTAAAATTTGATTTATAGAAATATGTCTCATAGAACGCAATGCTTTGAAATACTTTTGAGTGTCCCTGTACATAAACCGATGGTGATATTCTCCTCCATTTTACACAGGAAACATCCGATAGTGAACTTGAATAACATATATCAGTTTCAAGAAATTCCATAAATATTTACGGGAGTTAGAGCTCGGACAGAAAGACAGGCAGACAGACAGACGGACATGCAGATACACAAAACTGAAATCATATTCACCCTTAAAACATGCTAGAAAGTGCTAAAAACGCTTAACGTAAATGAATGTACAATTTTAGCAATTTTTCATTAATACCTCTTATTATAACTGGATATTTTTGTGCCACCCTGTAAATCTAAAACTAATCCTGCTACATTCTATGCAAGCATTGTTTTGTTCATATAAATAACATATTTCAATTTCCTGAAACTTCGTGGAAAGTAAAGTTATTAAAATTTGATTTATAGAAATATCTCTCATAGAATGCAATGCTTTGGAATACTTTTGAGTGTCCCTGTGTATAACCCGATGGTAGTATTTCCCCCATTTTACACAGGAAACATCCAATAGTGAACTTGAATAACATATTTCAATTTCATTAAGATATATCTACAGTAAAGGTATGAAAATCTGGTTTATAGAAATACCTCTCATAGAACACAATGCTTTGAAATACTTTCGGGTGTCCCTGTACACAAACCAGTAGAAGTATAAACTCCATTTTCAATAGGGAACGTTCGATAGTGATCTTGAATAACATATTTCAATTTCATTAAGATATGTCTACAGTAAAGGTATGAAAATATGGTTTATAAATATACCTGTCTTAGAACACAATGCTTTGAAATACTTTCGGGTGTCCCTGTACACAAACCAGTAGAGGTAAAAACTCCATTTTTAATAGGAACCGTCCGATAGTGAACTTGAATATTATATATCAGTTTCAAGAAATTCCATAAATATTTACGGGAGTTAGAGCGCAGACAGACAGACAGACAGGCAAACCGAAGTCAAACACTTTTCAACCTTGTTGGAAAGTGTTAAAAAGGCTATCGCTTCATATTTTATTAGATATTGACAATTTTATATTCTGATTGTAGCATGTTGTGTCTAATGTAGAATGTCATATTTTCTAAAAGTGATATTGTTTTGGTTTTAAAACTTTGCATATTAAAAAAAAAAGTCGATGTTATTGAAGAAATCTTTATATCTTTGTTAATATAAGTGCAAATCTCATATAAATTTACCTATAATTAAAATCTTATACTATAGCTACAACTCATTTCAAGAATTATTTATTACAGGGTGATCTCCCACAAAAAAATTAATCTCACTGAGATAATTTGAAGCAAAGTTACCATGGAAACACGTTTATTGCGTCCCCTCGCCATCAAGGAGGAAAGGGGGAAGAATTTCGCAAAATCAAGTTATGATGGTTATCAGATACATATAAACAACCCACACATCAAAATCCGTGACTACAGCTTTCCCAGGAGAAATTTAGAGGTGTAAAAAAGGGGTTAAAGGATCCTCGAATTTGTCCTTTCGTAACTTCCTTAAAATACTTACAAATTTGTAAGACAAAACAAATTTATATGATAAATATGATAATTAAATATATTTTTAATTAATTTAAAAATACAAATGAAGTCTTATATAAATCAAAAATGTTTTTAATATAAGAAGGTTATATGTCACATATTTACCTTATATAAAGTACTATATATTAAGTATTAAAAGCAAAGAGAAAAGTTATTAAAGTGAAATTAAATGAAAAATGAGAATATATAACATTGATAACGATAATGAAGTACATTTACTAATGATATAGCATACTATATTCTGTAAAAGATTCATAGGCAATTTTTGAAAAAAAAAAAATAAATAAATAAAAAATAAATAAAATAAACGGAAAAGTGTTACTGGTCCGGTGGGCCACTATCTTCTTCTTCTTCTTCTTCTTCTATATAAATAAAGAGAAGTCTCTCTCTCTGTGTGTGTGTGTCTGCGCTCTGGTGCTCACGCTATTGACCGCAGAGCTTCCAAATTTGGCATATAGGTACCTGGGACCCTGCAGGTGTGCACCTCATCGAGATTTTTCGATTTTGAATTTTTTAAATTAATGTTTTTTCGATTTTAAATATTGGCTTTAATGCTTCATTTTTCATAAATTTAATTCTTTGATTGTAATCGTCTGCGTATCTTGGCAACGGTTATTTCACCATTTATTTTTTATTTAATACATTCATTTGAAGGCGAAATTCTTTTTTTTTTTTTTTTTTTTTTAATTTATTATATTTATTGAAAATCAAATGGTAATGCAATATAAATAAATTGTTATTGTTTATGTATAATTTTTATAGTATAACAACTTTTTATTTTTCATTTTAAATTAATTCCTTTAAAATAAAAATCCTTTTTTTTTTAATTTATGATATTTATTGGTGGAAAAATGGTAGTATATAGTGGAAAAGGATTAAACTGATTAAAATTTATTTGTTTTTCATGTATTTAATTCCTTTTAAAAGAAAATCTACTTTTTATTTTATTTTGTTATACTGGCCGGAATCAAATCGTAATACAATGTAAATAACGGGGGTTATAAAACACATGGTTCAAAAACATATAAAAGATGCTGAGATACAGTCATCTTTAAAATTGCAGTTCTTAAATAACAGAAGATCCACATGTCGTCGATAAATACCCAGATTGAAGTGCCCGGGAAAGACCTTTTTGCAGACAGTGGGAACCTGGATCCCCGGATGCAGCACGGGCGGGAAAAAGAGCTGCCGTAGGCAGCGGGTACTCGAAGCAAGGTCTAAAGCAATTTCAATGTTTATTTATTTAAATATGTATAAATTATTATTTTTTTTTTATTAAGTTTTTATTTATAATGTGATGTAAAAAATAAATACTGATACAATTCTTTTGAAAATTCATTTAAATATAGTGACCAGCGAAGCGGGCCTAGCCTGCTAGTAATTCATATTTTACTGGTCCATAGAATGTTTTTGTGGTCCCGGACCAACGGACCACTGTTAATTTCGAGCAGTGCAGTTATGTAAGACATTCTGCATTGTTATTGTGAAATTATGTAATGCAGATCATTGGAAACGAGAGTCATAAGTCTCAAAACTGTCAAAATAAAATATAGTACTAGCCAATATCTTAGTAGAAGTAGACTCAATATAACTCCTTGCCTTGGCTGCTATCTTGAGAAGACAACAATCAACTTCATTTGTTATGCATGCTGATATACCATATGCCAATTCTGCCAAGACCGCTGTCTGGAGAGACAGTGTGGACGTTGAGGTTAAGTATAGTAAACCTCAGGTCCGAAAGATAGTCAAAAGCAGAACATTAGCGGCATGGCAAGAGCTGTGGGATAAAACCACTGTGGGGCGATCCACGAATGTGGTCTAACGAAGGTCCGTACTAAACGAATTCAGGGTGACTTCTTTATTAACCAGGTCCTGACGGGACATGGCTCATTCGGGCCACACCAACACCGCTTCTTTAAGAAGAACCATGCATGCTTTTGTGGGGCAAGCACGAGCTCAATCAGCCATATGCTCGCTGTATGAGTGCGCCCGCTGGAGATCAGTGAGGGAGAAGTATTTTCCCTCGGACTTTCAGTCTCGAACATGACGGGATCTGTGCCTGGACCACTATTGTAGGAAAAGGATCGCGATCATTATGTCCGATCTTCTGCATTGGGTTGCAGACCCGCTTGGTGGTGGGGTCAGAATGGTCGAAGAGCCTCAGCTCACTCCTCTACTTCCTAGGAGGACTTCAAATAAGCAGGGAACCTCGGTTCCCGTTCAAACTGCCTAAAGAGTTGGGTTCGAACACAAATCTCGAACGATTACATCTACAGTAGGCTGAAGGAGCTAGCTCCTATTTGGTTGTACCGGAGGAACATCCTTCGCCAACCTAAGGTATGTGCGCTCTGCTAGTCCAGATGCATCCCGCAGTGCAATACTCGTACAAATAGGCGAAGTAAAAGCCATCTGTCGAAAAGCGGTTGAAGATGCGAGACTAGTGGACGCCTTTAGAAATAGGTTTTTTGCCTCACCCGCTTGAGGATTTTTCCCTAGCTGATACCAAACCAACGCTAATCCTTCCTTCCAAGTATCCATTTTTGGTGATATTCGTTCGCTAGAAAAGTAGTCAACGCATGAGCGTGTGTTGTGGCGTCTAATGTGGCTTTAAGCTGCTGTGGTGAGAGCAGGTCTGTCTTTGATGACTGGTGGTGCATGACCGAATGGCTTTTGTTTCCTGGCACTGGTAGCGACTCGGTGCCCATGTGGGGGTGATAGCCCGGGCAACACGGGCAGGTTCAGGTGTCCTGAGTGGGGCCTGTCATGCGGCAGTGGAGGCCAGCTTATATATAGGAGAAGCGAGTGTAGATCTGCCTAGTCGGCGCAGTTGTCGCGACTCGGCTAGTGCAGTGAACGCCGTTGGGAGCACGGCTGTGTGGATGGCCGAGCGCCGTCCTCAGAAGGTAAACTGGCCCTTCTGGCCGTCAAACCGTGGAACAGCCAGGGCTTGAGGCAGACGGGCCTGTTGTTGACCAACCTAGGCTGGTCCGAAGGATTGGCGTAGGTTTCGTAATTCTGATTGCTATCCATATCTGGGCTGGTACTTGCTGTCGTGCGATGGGTTCTTTGCTGTCATGATGATATAGATTTTTATTTCTGGGACAATAAATTTTGGACCGAATGGGCTACTAAGCGAGCCTGGACTTGTTGGTGGTGCGGCGCAAGCCCCAATTTCCATTATACCATATGCCAACTCCTCTTACACCATTTTCATTCCTCCAAGCTATTTATTGTAAAGACATAGTACTTTTTTTTTGTACTCCAAGCGATGAATCTGGCTGTATAGAGTTTAGGCGGTCTTGCTGGGATATATAAGATATAGGAATTTTCATGAGTATAGAAATAATAGTTTTTGAACAGGAATTCGAAGTAGCATTATTCTATATTATGGTATACGAACTCAAATCACTTGAAGTTTTGGAAATACTGTGCTTATAATTTATGGTTCTCTTACAGAGACGCGTAAAAGAATTCGATACATTATAGTCCATTGTAGAAATATATACGAACTTGGGAAGAAATACTTCAACACATTAAGATTTTATCTTTTATTTATTTAGTGACTATTTTCTGATTTAAATTCATTTAAACGACCCTTAATTATTAAATGTTCAGTAAGTCGAGAATGAAGCCACTCTAGATATTTTAAAAATTAAAATGAGAAACTTTAAAAACTGGAATGAAGTTTACACAGATATTCTTAATATATTATTTAGAAACAGCATACCAAGGATATCCATCATATTTGGCCCATACTATGGAACCTGGTATAAGATCCACAGGAGAAAAATCTTCACATATATTTTCTGGTTCATCACAGCTTTTTGCCCCTTAAAAATTGAATTATATTTCGTGAATAATTATATACTTAAATATATAATACTTAAACAGAATCAGAAATCAAAAGGTAAAATTACGTTAAAATAGCACAGGTAAAAAAAAAAAAAAAAGTATAATCTAGAAAAAAAAATTGTTTCAGAAATTCTAAAATTCCATTATCAGTACTTGTGAAAATTGAAAAATTAAGTTTTCAATGTTTAATTAATTTTAATCATTTTGCTTTTAAAGTTTTTATATGAAGTTAAAGAAAAATATTTTATAGTAATATTAATAATTCCGAGAGTAAAGAAATATGACATTTACTAAATCTCTTTTACTTCCCCTCTCCCAATCAGATTGTAAAACAATGATTATTATTCAGTAAAGAAAAAGAAATTCTTCGGATATTGTCTAAAAGCAAGTGTATGTAAACTTATATGAAGGATTTTGATTTATAAGTAAATGAATCAAAATCTGAAAAAGAAAAACGCTGGTGTTAAGAAAAAAAAAAAAAAAAAAAAAAAAAAATCTGGTGTGAAACAACCACACGACTTCCATTACCCGCTATTACATGTATTATATGCATTTTTGAGAGATAATGTGATCAGAAAACATAAAAGTGACCTAAAGAGAAAATCGTTAGAGCCGCTTTTTGATATACCAACTTTTACAAAAAATCAATTATTGACCGGAAAAAAATAATTACATACAAAAGCATATTTAAAAGTGAAATAAAATGGCAAGTTTGTAAAAAAATCCGTACAACCGTTTTTAAAGGAACGCCTTTGCGAGGCCTGGATTTGAGCTATTTATACAGGACGCCTATCAATTTTCCAGAACAAACCAACTATATCATTCGAAAGGACATCTAATAGAGTGTTTATATAGCAAGTTTGAAGAAAATCGTTAGAGCCGTTTTTGAGATACGGTCTTACGGTCCCACTTCCGGTTTCCGATGTCCCACTTCCGGTTAAACTCAATTATTGACAGGAAAACAATAATTACATACAAAAGCATATTTAAAAGTGAGTTAAAATGGCGAGTTTGAAAAAAATCCGTACAACCGTTTTTAAAGGAACGCCTTTGCGAGGCCTGAAATTGAGCTATTTATACAGGCCGCCTATCAATTTTCCTGAACTAACCAACTATATCATTCAAAAGGACATCTAATAGAGTGTTTATATAGCAAGTTTGAAGAAAATCGTTGGAGCCGTTTTTGAGATACGGACTTACGGACACTTCCGGTTTCTGATGTCACACTTCCGGTTTTTCAATTTTCACCAAAATTTGGAAATTTCATCTGTACACCAGACGTATTTCAATTCTAAAGTTTCGTAGATCTATCTTTATTAGTTTCTGAGCTATAATAGCCAGAAGATTCTCCACATACATACATACACACACACATACATACACACTGACCAATTGCCAAAAACCACTTTTTTGGACTCAGGGGACCTTAAAACGTGTAAATCAGGTGAAAACCCGATATCGAATTTTCAGACCGAATACAATACTTCCATTTCCTACGGTAGTAGGGTAATGGAAGTAAAAATGCGTTTACAAATTTTTATACAAAATTTTGGAAAAAAAAAAAAAAAAATTACAATTTTATTTTCTTGAATGACTGAGTTGGTTCCACTTTATGTAACAGAGACCCTATGTATAATTAATTATGGTATTTTAAAGGGAAAAAAAAATTGGTGTATAAGAGCCACACTAACTTCCACTACCCACTACTATGCATATTATATACACTTTTAGAAACAGTGTGGTCAGAAGACAAAATTAAGTAAAAATTAAGACCCCTTACAATTTCCTTGTAACAGCAAACTGATATACACGTCGTGAAGATATATAAAAGAAAATTTACAGCGAGTTTAAATAAATAAATAAATAATCGTTAGAGCCGTTTTATGAAAGGCCTATTTCCGAGATCTGTAACTAACCTACCTAATCAAGACGCCCGTGAATTTTTCTGTAACATCCAAAATAATACAAGCTAAAGGACATCTAAAAAGGAGTTTATTTAAAAATTTTGAAGAAAATCGTTAGAGCCGTTGTTGAGATACCAGATAACTTTGATTTTCATCAAAACTTGGCCAACTCATCTGCTCATTGGAAACTAACAATTATATGCAAAAGGATATCAAGGGAGTTAATATGGTAAGTTTGAAAAAAATCCGTACAGCCATTTTTAAAGGAACGTACATGCGAGATCTAAAATTGACCTTTTTATACAGAACGTCTGTCATGCAGAAGGACATCTTAAAAGGTATTTATGTAGCAATTTTGAAGAAAATCATTACAGCCTATTTTTGAGATACGGATCTATGTGTGCAGTGTAATTTATATTATTCCATTTCCGCTTTTACAATTTTCACCAACAGCTGGAAAAATCATTTGTACACTATCAGGAACCTCTTTTTTTTTTTATTTATTTATTTTTTTTTTTTTAACATTTTAAATTTACAAAAACTGTTTATTTAAATAAAATATCTTACATTAATAAAGTTGCATAAAAAAATACATATAATTATTTAAACATTAAAATAATCTATTCATTTGTGCCATAAAGATTAAAACTTTAAGCTTCTATACTTGTGGCATGTGGTGAAAAGTATTGTCACAAAAAGATAAGTTTTGTACAAAATTATAAAAATACAAATTATTATTTAATTAATTTTTACCATATAGTATTAAAAAATATGAAACACAAAATATTTCACTGCTATACCCATGGTTGAAGAGTTATTTTAATAGGAAAAACTAGTATGTTGTGGCCATCACAAAATTTTCTCCTATATTTTCCTATACAAATTCACAAAGTACAAATTATTTATTATTTTTTATCCATTAGAAATGCAGACGATTTTCATCTCAAAGAGATATTGCACTAGGTGTCCAACGGAAGTGAAATTTTACAGATGACATCCTCTCTGTTCTCGGGAAAAATTGCAGTGTAGCAGCGCCACCTATCGGCAGATATAAATTCAGTTTATTGAGTATAATGGCCTTTTCAAATATCAAGTTTTTTTTATTATATGCAACTGAACCTGAGATATAGTCTTCTCTTAAATAGCGAAAATCACAGTATAGCAGCGCCACCTGTTGAGCGATTGGCATTAAAAGTTGCTATAAATGTATGTTAAGATTCATCCCCATATAAATATATATGCAATTCTGTGCAGTAGTTTCTGAGATATAGCCTTCCATGAAATTGCAGATATTTATGTATAGCAGCGCCACCTGTAGGGGGACTAGCACCAAAAGTTGATGCATTAACTTATGTCAAGGTGCATCTGCATGTAAAATTATATGCAATTTCACGTAGTAGTTCTTGAGATAGTCTTCCTTGATATTGTGAAAATAGTTATACAGCAACGCCAGCTGTTGAGCGATTGACACCAAAAGTTGACAGACACTAATTTATGTCAAGATGCATTTACATATAAATTTATACAATTACATGCAGTAGTTCCTGAGATTCAGTCGCCAACAAAATTTTTGTCACAAACACACATTTTCTAGAAGTAATCAAATCGTGTTCTGGACCTCTCAAAACTTGTAAACCTATCGAAGACCAGAAGTCGAAAACTTTTACGAATCTAATATATTCTTCTATTGAATATAGAAAAAAGTAAACAGGGGGTGAAGTTTGTTCATTCGTTTAATTACACTGCTCAGCATGAAAATTGCCTCTGACACCATTTCAGCATATTCTTATGTAAAATGACCTCCTGAATCCGAATACGACCACCATTTTCTCCAACCGCCCACCGTTTTCTAGATACACCCCCTCCCTCATTTTTATCATTGTTTGGTAATTTTATACCCATCAGTTTGATTTGGAGAGGAACGATGATTATTTTAACCGTTAAATGTATTCTGACGTGAGAAGCTACAGAGGTAGGAGGTTCCAAAACACGAACATTTGTAGTAAGGAGGAAATTTGAGGGGATTTGTTCCCAGAAAACAAAAGAAAATAAAAACAATTTTTTTTTTTTTTTCCCGCAAAATTTCTCTTGTTTTTTACATATTCCAGCTTCCAGTTTGCATTTTTCTTACCAAAACACCCCAAATAATAGAAATTATGCAGTGAAAATTTTTTCAAAACGTTGGTGAGTGGAGTAAAGTCTCAAAGCCCTCGCAAGAAAGTTTGACTGATTCACTGTACGACGTTTGTTTACAGTAACTCCCACGTTAAATGTTTTGGGCAGTAAAGCATGAACAGTAAAATCTCCTGCTTTGACAGGTGTTAAAGGTCATTGCTCTTATCATTGTAGTCGTCATCTACTTTTAATACACGTTTTGCGATAAGAGAGTGAAACTTTATGGTGTTCTCGACGGTGGTGATTTTTAACAAGTGTCAAAGGAGGATATTTTACTGTCCAAAACATTTAACGTGGTAGTTATTGAAAGCAAACGCTGTACAGTGAATCAGTCAAACTTTCTTGCGAGGGCTTTGAGACTTTACTCCATTCACCAACATTTTGAAAATTTTTTCACTGTATAATTTTTATTCCTTGGGTGTTTTGGTAAGAAAATGGCAAACTGGAAGCTGGAATATGTAAAAAATAAGAGAAATATTGCGAAAAATAAAGAAACAGAAACTGATTGTTTTTATTGATTTTCTTTTATTTTCTGAGCACAAATCCCCTCAAATTTCCTCCTTACTACAAATGTTCGTGTTTTAGAACTTTCTACCTCTGTAACTCCTCAGGTCAGAAGACATTTAACGGTTAAAATAATCATTGTTTCTCTCCAAATCAAACTGATGAGTATAAAATTACCAAACAATGATAAAAATGAGGGAGGGGGTGTATCTAGGAAACGGTGGGTGATTGGGCAAAATGGTGGTCATATTCGGATTCAGGAGGTCATTTTACATAAGACTCTGAAAGAATGGTATCAGATCTCGATTTTTTTTTTTTTTTTTTTTTTTTTTTTTTTTTTTCCAGAGCAGTGTTATTTAATGCTGTTTAAGTCACCTTTAGATTCATTTAGAATTTAATTGTTTTCAGAGATTCATAAAAAGTATGAAACTAAAAGCTTCAAATTAGTACGTTGGGACCATCACAAAACTTTCTTCTATATCACTTTATATAACAGCGCTACGTATTGTTTAACATGCACAAAAACTTAATTATAGCTTCTAACGATAAAGATTTCAGATCTAGAGTTTGGAGCAATTTTAATAACCAAACACTAAGTAGTCATGTAGAGAAGAATCACAGAAGGTGAGGAATAGAAGCGCCATCTGTTGGCCAATATATACCCAAATTAAGTCAGCATTCGTTTTCATAATAATGATTATCTCACATATAAAATTTAGTGTGATTAAATTCTATAGGTGTTCAGATTTAGCCTTCCTATTCACAAAGTAAATTTCCCCTAACAGCGCAACCTGTCAGCCAATATACGCACTGAAATCGAATCAGCATAGTGTTTTATAATAATAGCCTTCTTCACATACTAAGTATTGTGAAATTATGCACAATTAAATAGTCTTCCTTTAAATGGGAGAAATCAGATATAGAGCTCTATTTGTTAGCGATTTGCATCAAAAAGTTGATAGGCACTTTTTTTCATTGAGGTGCAACTACATATAAATTTATATGCAATTCTGTACATCAGTTCTTAGGTTAGAGGTGCTAAAACAATTTTGCCACAGACAGACCATTTTTTAAAAACAGTTAAATTGTGTTCTGGAATCCACAAAACGTGGACATTTATCAAAAACCAGAAGCCGAAAATCTTTACCATTCCAATATTTTCTTCAATTTAATATAGAAGAAAGGGATAATTGAAAACAAATTTATGTTTTTTTCTTTGCATATTTTTACTTATTTTATACCTTTGTATTCTGTACAGATAAAAAAAAAAGACACTTCATACAAATTCTTTAATTAAAAGTAAGTATAAAGTTTTCTAATGTACAAAACCAAAAACGTTAAATAATTGAAAACAAACATTAAAGCGCAAAATTCTATAAACTTTAATTTTAAGCAAAATCGAGTTGGTAGGTGGCACAGTCAATGCCAGATGGTCTGCTAGCATAAACATATGGCCACAAAAACAACTTTCTTGGGAATAGAAAAGTGGATTGTAAATAAACAGGTAAGTTCTAGGCAATGAATGTGCACATTATTTGACTCATATTCTTGAAACAATCTAATAAAATTTCTACTCATAAAAGTCATGAAAACAGAGTTATATGCACTGCAGAGCATGAACATCACTTGTTCAGGAACATCAATCAATGGCTCTTTTTTACAGTCATGAGAAAAATTAGGGGAAATTTTATAAATCATTCTACAAACTCCTAGCGAATTCCGCACTAAATTGAGATAGGGCTTCCATACTTTCTTAGCCCTAAAGCTATTACTTTTGGATTTGGCCAAATTTGTTTGCTAAAGTGGCCAATTTCAACTTGCTTCAAAGCCAACTTTTTTATTTTTACATGCTGAACTGATCCGATAAAAAGAGATTTATTTTTTGTCGCAATAAATCTTCGGAGAGAAGTTTAAGCACTGAATTTTCCCTCCGGATATCTGGCTAAAATTGCCGGATATCCGTTATAAGGAGTGCTGATATCCAGTACACCGTCGGATATTTAAAATTCAGCTGGATACCGGATATCCGTTTCATCCCTTGTCGAAAGAAAATACGACTCTTCGTCAGGCGAACAAAGTAAGCACAAATGTTGTGAATAAAGCGGCAACGCACAAAACCGATTTCTGTGAAGAGCAAAAATAAATGAAACCAAATATAAATATACGTACTGGTGTGACCAGAATTATAAAATGAAAGAAAAATAAATAAATAAGTCAAAACTTAGCGTAAACCAAAGTTATGTGAGTATAGTAGACAAGAACGAAGTGGGGAGAAATTTCATAAACAAAATATTTTCAATTCTTAAATATGTAAAAAAGCTTCACGGATATTCATACGAGTAGACGAGACAGGAGAGGAAATTATGTGGTTTTAGAAAAATCAAAATAATGACCATGAGTCCAGCAGTGGGGAGCAACAGAAAATTTGAAAATCTCTTCCTTACGAGCATTTCGATGGTTTTTTGAAAAAAAAAAAAAAAAAAAAAAAAGTATATATATAATATCTGTCTAAATAATTACGCAATTTCAGCATTAAAACATACAAATATTGTACATGCGTATTAAAGTGTTATATGTCATTTGTAGATTTTTATGATACATGGTAATCCAAAGTATTTTCACTCTTCTTCAATTTGTGGTTGGGTTCCCTAATTGCACTCTGGACTAAATTTGTAGGGGCATGTATACTTTATACATGCAAAGAACGCTTAAAAACTCATTGTTTCCTAAACAATGAGTTTTTAAATGTTCTTTACATGTATGAAGTTTCTGGCCATTTCGTTTAGAAATTTTTTTAGATAATGTAAAAAAATAAAAAAATAAATAAATAAATAAAGTAAAATCTAATAATTTGATCACCCACTGTACAACACAGAAGTAAGTAATTTTTTGTATATAAGAATATTATATATGATGCATTTCAAAATCATTTTTAAGGATTTATGAATAAAGTTATAGTATTTTGTCTGTACCTAATAAACTCATTGAACAACACCAGTATTTAGGTACTTCATGTTCTTCCTCATACTCCATCACTTTACGCCATTTACTACATTTATTGCACTGAATCCATATTCCAAAATGGTTGTTGGCATAAGAGTTGTTTAGTTTCAGCAAACGGTCTCTAGAAGTCTCTTTCAGTTTCTTTGGTCTTTTTTTATTTTCTGTAATAAAAGTAAATTATTATTATTATTACAATTCTTTTACTAAAATCTTCCATTTTACAACTTAGATCGAATTAACATTTTTCTAAAACACTGAAAGAAAGAAAATAAATTTTGATAATAATAAACATAGTACCTGAGACCTGCTTGTTTAAATTCTTCTTTCTCTTTTTCACATTCATTTTTGTAAGCTCTGATAATTTATTTTTTCTTTCTGCCTTTAGAGAAAAGTCTGACAGAAAAATAAATAAATTAGTATGGTATTGTAATTTTTTTTTTTTTTAAATAAATAACATTTAAACCATTGCATTAACAATGTATACATGCAGCTATTTTATTGCCAGACCATTTTTTGCTTGTCAATTTATTCACTTACTTTTACAGTGAAGCATCGATAACACAGGCCTGCGAAAATGAAGTTTTTGAAATATACAAGAGAAGTTTGCACTGATTTTTATTAGGGCTGTGCCGATTAATCGGTTCGGTTAATCGATCAATGCTTAGTCCCGATCAATTTTTTTAATTGATTAATCAGATCGATTAATTCGATTAAAAATTTTCAAAATTCGATTAAAATTTTCAAACTACGAATTAAAGTAAAAATGCTGTTCTGCCTACAAAATATTTTTTCGCATATTTTGCTAACAAACATTCTAGGAAACATCCATCAAATAATGAAAAAGCAAAAAAATAAAATAACAATAAATAAAAAAATAACAATAAAACCTCTCAAAAAAAGTTGTTGCACTTTTGTTCATAGTGAAAAAGGAGAGGGCAGTTATTAAACAAAATGCCACTTCATGTGCATACGGGAGCAACACCACCTGTTCGTAGCCTTCTACAGAAAGTGTTGGCTAGGGTAATAGTATTTTCAGAAACAAGAAGCTTTCAAAAAATGGAAATGCTAAAGATAAAAAAAAAAAGGGGGGGGGGATTTAGATTTCCACTATCCCTCTGATGAAGGAAATGTCAACAGAGTTTCACAATATCTTCAAGCGTTTATTGTCTGTTCAGAATTGCTTATAGTAACTATTGAAGTAGAAACAGAAAATAACATTCTGTGTTCTAGTCTGAAGTGACAAAAATGAACTAAAATATAAGAATTTGAGATTTTTATGATCAAGATATGGAATTTTGAGAATTTGTTTTAAAATAGTGACAAGCGAGATGGACAAGGCCTGCAAATATAAAACTAAAATATGTGTAATTTCATTTAATGTTTCTTTCAAAACGAATTGAAAAGTTAATTTATTTAAAAAAAAATGAATAAGTGAAAATATTTATATAAAATTAACACTTAAAGTCACCAATTATTACTCTGAAAATTGATTTAAATTTCAGCTATGAAACAGATATAATTGATTAGACAAAAATTTTCAGTCAAACTTATGGATAATATATATATATATATATATAAACACACACACACAATATGAGAGTTTTATTCATCATTGAAATAAAATTATATAAAGAAAAATGGAAACCGATTAAAAATCCGATTAATCGATTAATGAAGTACGATTAACCCAGTTAAAACTCTTAATCGATTCCCACCCCTAATTTTTATGCTATTTGGTGTGCTGATTTCGAAAATGAACGGGTTTTTTGAAAGGATTTTTTGTAAAATCGACAGATTTTTAGATAATCCCCTCCCCCCCAACTTCCCCTCGAACAATACTGCATACACTATCTGGCAGCAGTGGTTTTTATTCACTTAAATCTATGTAAAATGATCGATTCTTGGTGTAGCACATGATTTTTCAGCAATCGATTTATTAATCCATTACCCAACTACCGTAGATAATGGAAGTACTATTGTATTCGGTCCAAAAATTTTATATCGAGATTTCACCTAATTTACATGTTTTAAGGTCTCCTGAGTACAAAAAAGTGGTTTTTGGCAATTGGTCAATGTGTGTATGTCTATGTATTATGTGGAGAATCTTCTGACTATTATATGTCCGAAACTAATAAAGATAGAACTACGATATTTTAGAATAGAAACAAGTTTGGTGTACAGATGAAATTTCCAAATTTGACCAAGAAGAGTAAATATTATGTATGTGTTAAAAAGCTAAGTAAAATTAAATTTTTCAAGAAAGCGTGACGTGACAAAATTTTTTCGGTATATTTTTTTTTAAATCAGCACCAAAAAATACATATAATTCAGACATAAAGTCCCTTGTATTTTTTTTTTTTCATCGCAGATCTGTGTGACCTGGCATCGCCGGGAAATAGACTTTGCCGGATTACCGATTTTTCCGGATTATAGCCATTATAGGTGATCCAACAATGTATCAAAATCATCGATCAGTCACAACATCCAAGAAATATCTCTACATATTAAAATTATATATATATATATATATATTTCCCTTTTCGGAAAGCTTAAAGGCAAATTGGCTCTTCCCACCATCGTCTGCTCAATCACGTGATAGAGGAAAACGAATAATCGAATTCAATTAAATATTGTTCTTAAGAACAAAAATGTTAATATTTAATTTAATATAAAATAAAATAAAAGTAAAATTGTGCATTTGTAAACAGTAGAATAATTGTATTTGTAAATTTAATAATTTTTAAAAAATATTTTATGTGTTTATTTATTTTTACCTATAAGAATCGATTTTTGTATATTGTAGTTGTAGTGTAACTGTAACATTAACTGATCTAGCAATAAATAATAGCTTCTTGTGGAATGTTTATGGATTATAAATTGAAATTTTAAAATGCTTTCATTTAATTTAATTGCATAAAGGTGTTACAACAAGTTAATTAACTTAGTTACTGGTCTAAATGGATTTACACAGTACGATATCGCACTGTCACTGATTTAAGTATCAGAGTATTAAACATACTCTGATATAACACTGTAAACACACACTCTGTAAACACACACTGTAACACATACTCTGTAAACATATCATGAACAGCAATAACAAACATAAACTAAATTATGATTGTAAATGTATACAGCAAACAAAAGATGATGATTAATGATATAAAATGGATTAAAAATTATGATTTATAAAAAATAACACAGATTAAAATACGACTGATCAAAAATAAGAATAGAAAATATGTTATTTCAGCAATCGCTATAGATAAACAAGACTTTGTCTGCTATTTGTTTTTCCTCTATCATGTGATCTCTGACGTCAGGTGGAAAGAGCCCATTCCTTTACGCTAATGTTACAAAAGTAAAGAAATCTTACATGTGCATAGACACACACTTAGCTTTGTTCCCATACATTGCATTATTTACATCGCTATTCTGTTTTGAAGAAATTTAATTTTCAACTACAAAAGGGTTTTATTCATTCTACCTAAAATTTTAGGCTAGATTTATTGGTCAGAAAATGTTTCAATTTTTTAAAATTCAAGCTCACAATCATTCAACAAATAGAAGTCATAATGATATACAATCCCAGTAATGGTGAATCCGGGAGGAGGCTATTGGGCTACAGCCTCTACCCCACCCAAGCTGAATCAAAATTATAAATTTTATTTAAAATCCATATAACTGTTGGTTCAATATCTGTCTTTTAAAGAAAAAATAATAGAAACGTGAAAATGCACTTGTGACCTTACTATGATCAAGGACTGGTGACGGTGAGCCTGGCATTGCTATGGTCAAGTCAAATACAGTTAAGTTGTAGCGGTTTTGTGATAGTTATTTCATTCTAATTTTTATTAAATTATTGAAAGTTTTGTATTGAGTTTTTGTGATTCTTATTGTCAGATGAGTAAAGTGAAACTGTTTTGGTTCACATAAGATGGAACATTAACATAAGTTAACATTGAACCATTTGGGCACCACTGAATTTCAGTGTTAATTGTTACGAATTTAGTAAATTGTATGATTTGGCGAGAATTTGGTGACAAAACTTGCGACTTAGTAATGAAATTTGTGATTTGGAGGCAAAATTTGATAGTTGTCGACGAAATTCGTTACTTGACTACAAAATTTGGCGAGCTTGGCAGCTTTAGCGTCATATTTTCTTCCCACGCGAAAACCTCACATCTCTTCACTGACCAATATCTTGTTTCCACAAGATAAAAAGTCAAAGTAAGCTGTAACGTATTCCTCTCAATTTCAATCGTAAATTTCAAATTCTTGCAAACCGGAATTCTAAACTATTCACCACAAACGATATTTGTATTAAGACTAACGTATTATTTTAATTTTATATTTTTAAATGATTAATTAAAGCGGTTTTTTTATATTTTCAGTGATCTTTTTTATTATCATTTCCACGTGACGTAAGCATCAGATTATAAATTTAAGCAATTAAAGCTATAGAAAATGTCGGCTTCATAACAACTGACGAAAAATTACTTTTTAACTTGTCACTTTTAAGCAATTGAAGCTATCGAAAAAGTTTAAATACAAAAATTGTTCTTTAGGGTAAGACGGCAATTCGCCTGATTTTAAGTTTTCCTCTATTTTCAATATTAAAGAAATTATGGGCAAATGAAAATTTCCACCCCCTTTGATCTGGATACCGCATCTACAAACTTGACCGAGATTTTTACTGTCCTGACAACATATACCGAGCTGGTAAAATTTAAATAAAAATTACTCCAGATATCGTGTTCACAACTTAATATGGGAAAAAGTGTTGTAAATATATATATATTTATATATATATATATATATCTACCTAAAAAAAAGTTACTGCTTTCGTCAAATTTTTTTGTCTGTGACCGCATCACCTCGCGGAGGGCAAAGTCTTCCGCATCATGCGAGGTATCAATGTGTGCCGAATACTCCAAGGTAGGCATTTCAGTTAGTTAGACATTTGTCATCTTAATTAACCAAGTTATTAATTAAAAACGAAGGTTAATAAAGGCCTATTTGCCATCTTGCAAAAAAATTCTTCAAATTGTTGCCCTTTTAGTCTTATGACATCATTTTCTACAAGAAAAAAATGTGATCAATGGTGTAAAAAAAAAAAAAAAAAAAAAAAAACATAAAAATAAAGTAAATGTTAATGTTGCTCTTCGTATCAAAGGAATTTGTCGCCTACAAATAAATAATAAAAAGCATTATCTTAGATATTTTCAATGAAAAAAAAAAAAAAAAGAATTTAGGATTGTAATTTATTGTCTGCAGATACCTTTTTCCCTATTTTTAGAAAACTATTTTTTATAATGGCAATTTCTTGTTTATATATATATATATATACATATATTTTTTTTTTTTGTTTGTTTGTTTGTGTGTGTGTGAATAATGAAATAATGTCATGTCTGTGTAATTGACTGCATTTCTTTTTGTCTTTAAAGTTAAAGTGTATTTGTCCTTTTTATTTAAAAACATATTTTAAAATGCTTTGGATATATTTTGGCATTAAAAAATATTTTAGATACAAATTCAAAGTCATTTATAAATGACAATATCTTATAATTTAGCATTGATAATTTTTAAACATTACAGAATTAGACATTTCAGGTGATACATTTCAGGTTTCTAATTATGGCAAGGAAAAAAAAAATAGTATGTTGTGGCCACCACATGACTTTCTTCTATATTTTCCTATACAAATTCACTGAGTAAAAATAATTCATTAAAATTATTCTTTAAAAAAATTATCTTCCATGATAATGCAGACGATTTCCATATTAGAGAAGATTTCCATATTAACACTAAATATCCAAAAACTGTCAATTTTATTGTCAATATTACATTTTTTTTTTTTTTTTTTTTTTTTTTGTTAAAAATGAAAAAAATCGATAACTTATTTTAAATTATCGCAAATCGATGGTTCAACCATTCGTTTTAAAGGTATTGGCGAGATCTTTTGAAAGATACCCATCATAAACATTTACTTCCCTCGAGGGGGGACTTCCCCCCAGGGGGGGGGGGGAGTGGCGAGGCTCCTACACATACAAAAAAAATTTCCCAGTGGAATATCTGCATCATAAATAATTCTTGTAAATTTCATAATGATTACTAAAAAATAATTCTCTTTATGCACATTTATACAAAATTTAGTCCTATATCACCATGTTAAAAATTTAGAAAAAGCAGGATGGCAACGCAACCTGTAAGACAATTTTTACCAAAAGTTGATAGGCACTAATTTATGTCAAGGTGCAACTACATACCAATTTGTATGAAATTCTGTGCAGTAGTTCTTGAGATACAGTTGCCACAAAATTTTGTCACACACACACACAGACAGACAGACGGACATTTTCTAAAAATGGTCAAATCGTGTTCTACAGCTCTCAAAACGTGTAAATCCATCAAAAACCCGAGGTCGAAAATTTTTACGAATCCAATACTTTCTTTTATTGAATATAGAAGTAAAAAAAAAAAAAATCATCACCTAAAACTCTAATAAAGAATCGAGTAGATTTTATCCTTCGTTATTTTAAGAAGTAGGTAGGAAAGATTGAAGCTGTAGATTTTTCAAATCAATATAATAACAATAAACTATTTTTCATTTCAGATATATAAAATTATTATCTACGTAGCAGTACATAAAAAATATAGAGTATTATATACTGCCCTGAATTAACTAAAAGTTCAATAGTAAAAAGTATAGGCACTAGAAATAATAGGTACTAGTTTTTTTTTTTTTTTTTTAACAGGCAATTATACGAAAAAAATTCATCGCCAAATACTGACAAAAATTTAAAAGTCGCCAGAGGGTCATATACTATAGCTGTACTGTAACGCAAAATGGTCTAGGTATAACGAATTTCTTTCTAATCTGAAAAACATTACTAATTTTTAGCGTATTTCATATATATATATATATATATATATATATATTAAACACTTTATTTCATGCCAGGTCCCTTTTATGACACTTTCCAGGGTACTAAATGTCATGAAATTAGCGTGATTTTTCAGATGCTCAAAAGCATATACATTGAAAATGGTTGGCTTGGTTTTCATTTCTTTGTTTACAGGATCACACAAAGAATTCGGATACATTACGATACATAAACGGAAATAGATGAAAGAAAGGAATTTTTTAGTGCTATTCACCATTTTTAATATTTTCTTACATTATTTGATGAATACTAATATTTTTGGTTTGACTTTCTATATGTCTGTGTGCCTCGTTTAATTTTTCAGCTTTGTTCGTGTTTCATTTTTGCACAAATTTTTAGGTGTTAATTTTGAGAAGAACAAGAAAATTTGTGTTTAGAAAAAAATACCCATATGTTTGTAGATAAGAGTAAATTGTTTTCTTTCAGTTAGATGAGAAAAAAAAAAAAATCTGGAGTGACTCCACTCGACTTTCCGAACATTGAGTAACTAACAGTTTTGTAGATAAAATAAAGAAAGAGGAATTGCTAAACAAACAAAATAGAGAAAACCATAATAGAGTGTTTTTTTCTCCATATATCACACGAGGTTTTATTTAACGCTACTGAACTTTGAGCCCTTAGATCATAATGATAAAGAATTTTGCTTTGTGTCCCTGTAAAAATCTATAAATGCTAGATTCACCAAAATGCTTATAGTTAGTGCAACAGTGATTTATAATATTCATACAAATTTTCAGCTCAATTGAATAAGGCGTTTAGATGCTATCGCACTTTTAAAAATTTGGTCTCATAGGCCATAATGATAAAGAATTTTTCTTTGTGTCCCTGTAAAAAAACTGTAAGTGCTAGATTCACCAAAATCTATACAGTTGGTGCAATTGCGACCTATAACATGTGTACAATTTTTTTGCTCAGATTAATAAGGCGTTTAGACGCTATCACACTTTTAAAAATTTGGCCCCATAGGCCTTAATGATAAAGAATTTTTCTTTGTGTCCCTGTAAAAAAGCTATAAGTGCTAGATTCTCCAAAATCTATACAGAACGAGTATCTGTGACCTATAATATGGGTATAAAGTTTTTGCTCAATTGAATAAGGCGTTTAGATGCTATTGCACTTTTAAGATTTTGGAACCATAGGCCATAATGATAAAGAATTTTTCTTTGTGTCCCTGTAAAAAAACTATAAGTGCTAGATTCACCAAAATCTATAGGGTTCGTACTATGGTGACTTACAATATACGTACCAATTTTCAGCTTATTTGAACAAAGCGTTTAGACGCTAGCGTGTTAACTCACAGACATACACACATACATACACACATACACCACACACATACATACATCATCTCAAAATTAGTGGAAACGGACTCAGGGGACCTCGAAACGTACAGAAACATCAAAATCTGATATTCGGATTTTTCACATGATTACAATACTTTCCTCACTATAGTGTTCGGAAAGTAAAAAGATTATGAAAATTTTATTATTAATATCAATATTTAAAAGAAGATAGAAAGTGATTTTATTGGCGTCTTCCCATATATGCGAACAAAGTAAAAATACAAGAATAGTACAAGTTACATGCGTTTTCAGATTCATACACAGCGAAGTAAGGGTGTCCAGCGTTTTTTTTTTTTCATGTGCGCGATACTGATTGCTGCGAAAACGAGTTACCAGCGTTTTCAGATTTATGCACAGCAAGGTAGGGGTGTCCAGATATGTTTTTTAGTTTTTACGTGAGTGGTAGTGATTGCCGCGGAACAGAGTTACGGGCGTTCTCAGATTAATGCAAAGCGAGGTAAGAGTGTCCAGTGATTTTTTTTTTTTTTTTTTTTTTTTTTTTTTTGTACGTGCGTGGTAATGATTGCCGCGGAACCGAGTTTCGGGCGTTCTCAGTTTCATGCACAGCGAGGTAGGGGGGGGGGTCCAGTGTTTTTTTTTTTTTTTTAAGTTGCGCGGTAGTGATTGCCGCGGAACCGAGTTACGGGCGTTCTTATATTTTATCAAGTCAAAAAGGAAGAAATCACCTGCACGCGCTGTCCTGCAATTTTCGGTCGCGCAAGTGGTACTAATTCATTTTATTTCCACCATCAAAGCGCGAAAGTTTATCTTTCCATGCAATCCTTGGTCGGACAATATCTTATTTTTGTTTTGTTTCATAGATATATTAAAATATGCTTAAAAGAAATACTTTTCATAGACCCTTTTGTTTTCGAATTCTGTAGTTAATTCCCTGCCCTGGTCAGACTTTTTTTTTTTTTTTTTTTTTTTTAATAACACATTTCAATATTTCGAATCTTTTTAGAAAAATATCAGGGGATAATGACAGTGAGCAAATTGCCCCATCCAACCAAATTTGAAAGGGAAAAAAAAATAAATTAGTCTTGTCTATGGACAAAATAAATAATAATAATGATTTTTGTTTTAATTCTGACAGAATATTCCACAGGGCAAACGAAAACAAACAAGACAAATAAAAAACTTATTTAGCTCAGAAGGAAACTTTCTGATTTTGCCTCCACAAAATTATTAAAGTTACAGCTAAACGACAGATTTCATTTACAAATTTTATTTATATAAATGAAAATGGAACATTTAGAGAATAAAATTGGGAGATTTAAAGCAGGTATTATTAACTGTCAGTCAAGTTTTGTGCCCCTTAGAACATTCATTCCCATGCATTAGTCAGATCCTCCGTCCCCTGCACAAACTATAATTAATCCTACTTATAATTTATGACAATTTTCAATAAAAACCAAGCTGTAAGGGGACAGATGACCAAAAAAGATTTTGGAAAACACAACAGGAAACTAAATATTTTCTCATTCTACAACAATTAAAGTGTTTGTAGGTTTAATTTTCATCCCTGTAGTAAAGCTTAGCTTAGCCATATATATAATTAAATCAATGTTATTTCAGAACTAGAAGTGGATTTACTGAGTGTATACACACTTTTTTTTTTTTTTTTTTTTTTACTTAAATGAATTTGACTTCGGATTTCTTTGTGGATTAAGTTTAAATGAAAAACTAAAATAAAGAAAAAACTGACATTAATTCAGGATAGGACTTAATTATCGTCTGTATCATTAAAAATATTCTACGCTTTAAAATGTTTCTGAAAAATAAACAATGGATGGAATGTTTCAGCACAAAGAAAAATATTCTTATCGAATCGTTAAAAAACTGTTAAATACATGGTTTTAATTGAGCAGATTAATGTTTTCTGATTTAAAAAAAAAAGAATTACTCGAAGTGTCAAAATCTATAACAAACAAATATCCACTGAAGAAAAAGAAAATTATCATTTAATTATCAAAATTATTTTCTATATATTTAACATGTTATTGTATAAAATACTAAGTTGACAAGTTCATTCGCAAATGTTTTTAACGGTAAAATCTATATATATCTTCCTTTCTTCACTAAAAATCAATTTATTGAATTAAGGATTTTTATGTTATATTGTTTCAGAAATGTATAGTTTCAATAATTTTTAAATATACGTTACTTACCAGAATTTGTTTCGGAAAGAATAGATATTTCATCACATTTGTGCAATTTTTTATTTTCTTCTGCCATAGTCTACTAGATGGATTTTATTCAGCTGCAAAAATTGTCCATTTACTCTATTAAAAAATTTACGCTTAATTTATAAACTTAAACATATATAAAATCTACTAATGCAATCAAAATGATACACGATTCAAATAAATAAATGCTTAATGTTACCTCCATATAACGGGAATTTTTTATTTTACATAAAGAATAAATATTGATTTACAAATAGAAATAACTTCGAATTAAATAAATAAATAAATAAAATCTCATAATTCACTGCGTAATAACTCAACAGAATTTCTGAAATTGAAACTTTAAAGATTGATCTAAACACATCTAAAAATTAAGAATTTTTTTTTACTTAAAAAGTTAAATTTATCTCAAATTTATTACTCTTGAAAAAGTTTCAACATGAATGTACGTAAAAAATATTTTTTACCTTTTCTTTCTTCTGATTTAAATATTTGCTAAGATTAAAAATAGGAAAACAGACTTTCAGACATCATAATTCTGTTAAAAGAACACAACGGGCAAGGCGACTATTGGTGTTGGTGGAATATTTTTTTCACCAACAAAACAAAAAATCGTCTGCCACTTTAGTGTTAAGTTGAAATGTTTGTTTTCTGCCTATTCATAAAATGAAATGTCTTTTTATTTATGACTGTAACCTATGGTGACCATATTTTCAAACACTGATTTGAGGACAAATTACCGTTTGTCCCCAAATCAAAGTAAATTTCGAGGACATTGATTACTCTATTTGGGGACTTTTTCGGGGGCATAACAAACCTCTGATTTATACCATAGATATAGTAATAAGACATAGATTGATCAGCGAGGGCGAAAAAGTGATGCCTTTTTCACTCGGAGAAAGACGGCCATTTTACTCTCTTTTGGATGTCTTTCCCCGAGTGAATATACACAGGAATACACACAGATAATTAAGCAAATAAAATTTATGAGTAATGTATGTACTAAAGATGAATGCAAAACTCCAGATACTCATTTTCCTTTCCTCTTTTCTTCTTCTTTTTTGTATGGAATAACGACATTTAAAGAAATTTATAGTTTCCATCTACTATTTCTGTCTGTTTAGGAGTTTTTTGGGTCGAAAAAAACGATTGGACTTAGCCTTATCGTTTGAGAAATTCGAGTTAACCCTTTAATTGCCAATCGCAATATAAAGTAGAAATTTATGTTACTCGGAAATGATTATAACGATATTAATAAAAATTTGGGATAAATGCTTTTTAGAGACCTAAAACAATTGGAACATCCTTAGCTTCAAGAAAATTAGTGTTAACCCTTTAACTGCCAATCGCAACATGTTGTAGAAATTGAGTTTACTCAGATATGGATATAACGATTTTGATTAAAGTTTAAAGTTAAGTGTCTTTTTTTTTTCTTTTTTTTAACAGAACTAAAACGTTTGGACATATCTTCATCTTCAGGAAAATTTGCGTTAACTCTTTAACTGACAATCGCAACATATAATAGAAATTGGTTTTACTCGAAAATGGATTTAACGATTTTTATAAAAGTTTGGGTTTAAGTGTTCCTTAGAGAGCTAAAACGATTGGACATATCCGCATCTTCAGTAAAATTCACGTTAACCCTTTAACGGCCAGTCGCAATATATAATAGAAATTAGGTTTACTCGGAAATGGATATAACGATTTTTATAAAAGTTTGGGGTTAAGTGTTTTTTAGAGAGCTAAAACGAATGGACATATCGTCATCTTCAGGAAAAATCGCGTTAACCCTTTAACGGCCAGTCGCAATTTATAGCATAAAATGGGTTTACTCGGAAGTGAATGTGACGATTTGATTAAATTTTGGGGTTAAGTGTTTTTTTTTTTTTTTCTTAGAGAGAGAGAGCTAAAACAATTGCACATATTCTCATCTTCAGGAAATTTTACTTTAACCCTTTAACTGCCAATCGCAACATATAATAAAAGTTAGGTTTACTCGGAAATAAATGTAATAACTTTGATTAAATTTTGGGGTTAAGTGTTTTTTTAGAGAGCTAAAACGATTGGACATATCTTCATCTTCAAGAAAATTTGCGTTAAACCTTTAACGGCCAGTCACAACATATAGCAGAAATTGGGTTTACTCGGAAATGGAGCGCGGACAGGTGGGCAAGCAGACAAGGCAGAAAAACTAATTAATGTCATAATACTTTTGTCATAATAAACCTTGTTCGAAACTGTAAGAAATGCTTAACACAACTAAAAATGCAATTCTAGAAATTTCGAATTATAGCCCCAAATATGAACGAAATTCGACCAAACTTGTATGCAGTTGGACCTTGACCTAAACTGGTGCTGATTAAATTTGGGAATCAATCGCTCAACAGGTGGTGCTGCCATCCTATTTTTTTTCTAAGTACTTAACATGACAGTATAGGACAAAATTACATATAAATGTACATAATGTGAGTTATTTTTAACACATGAATGTAAAATTTATATGAATTATTGATAAGTAGTAATAAACTTGAAAAAAAAAAAAAAAAAAAAAAAAAAATGTGCGCATGTAGGAGCATTGCTTTCCTCCTGGGAGGGAAGTGCCCTTCCCTCGAGGCCTGTGTAAAATTTCAATGTGGATATTTTAGAAAGAACTCATCAATATTTCTAAAACGAATGGTTGAACCATAGATCTGTATTAATTTAAAACGAAACTACCTATTTCTTTTATTTTTATTTTTAATGTTAAATATATATATATATAGAGAGAGAGAGACAGAAACATATACACACACATATATATATATATATATATATATATATACACAGTTGAACCTCGTTAACGTGAATTACTTTTAACATGAACTGTTACCACAATCCCCGTAAAAATGAAGATTACTTTAGTTATATGACGATCAGTTACTGATAGCAAGAACTACTGATAACATGAACAGATTTTTGATCCCCCTTGAGATTCACGTTAACGAGGTTCGACTGTATGTCTTTTCATGTCTGCACACAAATGATTTTTTTCAACATTTATTATTATACTACTTTAAGAAAAAAATCGTCTGCATTCATCCTGGAAAATATCTTTAATAAATTATAACTTAACAAATAATTTGTATTGCGTAAATTTGTATAAGATTATATATAGAAGAAAGTCTTGTGGTAATACTAGTTATAATATATTAAAACAAGCGGGCTTTACCTCTACCGCTGCTAACTACATTTAAAAGAATTTTGAAAATTCGATAGTACTTACTAATATAAAAACTTAAAAAATATTAAAAAAAAAAATATATATATATATTTCATTAAAAATCAAAACAGTATTTAAACCATAATAATAACAAAGCAACTGATTATAAAAAATCATATTTTTCACAAATCAGTTAAATTTAACTTACTTATGAAAACTTATTCCACTTCCTTTCATAAATGTATTTGTACAATTAAAAGCCGCCCAGTATTTCGGCATTTTTAATATATATCAACATTCTATTCAGATTCGCTTTGGAGATTCGCTTAAGGACACTTTCAGGAGATTCGCTTAGGAGTTTCGCTTAGAGCTGGCATCGAGTGCGGACGTTTCTTGCTGTTGCTGCGCAGTGCGTTTATCATTCTGCGCATTTCCCCTGCTGCTGTGAGCCGAGGGCTTGTTACTGATTGTCGCTGGTCGGGGCCTTTTTCAAGGCCAGAATAGTATATCATTGCGCAACGGTTACTTCCCTCGTGAAGTAGATGCTTTCTTTGGTGGTTGAAGATATGGATTTCTCGGGTGACTCTTCTAATGAGGAGCTCATCACTGACCCAGAAAAGTTGAAGGTGCTCATGACTGAGTTGAAGAAGCTTCGTTCCAGATACTGCGAATTGGACTGCAGGTTTGACAAGCTGGCTTTCAAGAAGGATCGGACGGAAGAAGAGGAGAGAGAGTTCGATGGAGGTATTAAGAGCATGAGACTTGAAATTAATACTCGTATGCATAGGATATGTAAGGTAACTGGCTTTTCTTTATTAAATGACTCGCCTCCATCCGTGCCTGTCGGGGATACTTCGGCACAGACTCAGGAGAACTCGTCCCGTGAGGTGGCGCCATCTAGCGCCGCTAACGAACATGAAAATCCAAATCCTCGTGGGAACAAGAGGCCTCTTGAGTCTGAGGTCGAATTAACTGAGACCCAGGATTTCACGGTCGTCAGCAAACGTAGGGATAAGAAGAAGGTTGTGATAGGCAACCCTAGGGATCCCCCCACTTCCAATATGGAAGTCGAGTCTAGCCAAACTAGTCAAAACTTAACTGTTAGGAAAATTCAAATCCCCTTTATTTATTCTGCCACCTACTGATTGCAAGCTTTTCTGACTGACTTAAAAATGATTGATGATAAACTAAAAACTAAAACTTCAGGAAAATTTTTAAAAGTAACTTGCTCTGCTGAGGATCATTTTAGAACTATTTAGGCTAGGTTATCGGAAATGAAAGTTCAATTCAAGACCTTTATCTTGGATTCCGAAAAACCGTTAAAAGTTGTCATTCGAGGCCTACTTATCAACACTTCTGTTGAGAGGATCCAGCAGGCCCTCCACTATACCTATGATTTTGACGACACCACTGTCGTTCAGCTGTATAGAGGGCCTGTGTCTAAAAAACACTACATGCCACTATTCCAAATTTCTCTTCCTAAGTCCAAGATTTCGGACACAATTTTTAAAATTACTGTTCTTATGGGGATGCAAGTCAGCATCGAAGAATATCGTGGTAGGAAAGGCCCCACACAGTGCTTCAACTGTCAGGGATTCCTTCATTCCTCTGCGGCCTGCGCCCTGCCCCCAAGGTGCGTTAAATGCGCCGGGGATCACTGGTCAAAGGACTGCACGAAGGAATTTGACACGCCCTGCCGTTGTGTGCGCTGTGGAGGGGAGCATCCAGCGAACTTTCGCAGCTGTCCCAAATTCCCTAAGACCGCCCCCTCTAAAAGTAAAAAGAAAAAGAACAATGTTAATAAATCTCCGACCGATAGGGTGGAGAATCGAACTTTCATTTCGAGGAAGGTTGATCCAGCCCAATCTTTTTCGGGCGTTGCTCAAGGACGTAGCGAGGCTGCTACGCCCCTGATTTGGTCTTTTCAGCATTTACGAATGCTCTTCAGACACTCCGCACTGCATCCATGGATGTTGACCGGATTCACATTCTGTGGGGTCAAATCCGCAGTATGTCTTAATTGTTTTTTACCCACCCTCATGTAATTTCTTTTTCGGCTACCCATGTTCCCGTCTTCTCGGAGCTTGAATTCTTTCACCATTGCTATCTGGAATGCCAATGGACTTCTGGATAAAGCACATGACTTTAGGGACTTTGTTACTCGTAATAATTTAGACTTAATTTTGGTCACTGAGACCCACTTTTACCCCCCAATGGCAGGTTCATAGGACCCCTTACTTCAGGAATAAGTTAAACAGGCTTATTCGTAGTACTAGAACTGCAATTAAGGAGTTTAGTAAAACACGTTTCAATAATTTTGTCGAGTCTCTCTCGACTGAGGAAAACACAATTTGGAGGGCCACCTCCCGCATTTGTAGGACACGAACACACATTCCTGCCATTGTTAGCCCTAACGGTATGGCTTATAGTAACACTGAAAAGGCTGAGGCTATTGCCGAAAGTCTTAGAAGTCAGTTTTCACTTCATTCGGACATTGTTAACCCAATTGTCGAGAACGTAGTCGACCACAGGGTTCAAAATTTATTACAATCTGACTCACAAAACACTCTTCAACCTGCTTTACCCTCTGAGGTTCAGGATTACATTTCGGGCTTGAAACAACACAAGGCACCCGGTGACGACCTTATCTCAAACAATATGCTAATTAATCTACCCCTCCATTTTATTTTTTATATCACGTTAATCATTAATTGTTTGTTAAAGTTTAATATTTTTCCCGATTGTTGGAAGAGAGCTATCGTTGTCCCCTTACCGAAGGGTGGGGGGCCAAGATATCCACTCTCCTTCTAGCTATCGACCTATCTCTTTGCTCTCCAATCTCTCGAAGGTTTATGAGTATGTTCTCGTCCACCGACTGAATGAATTCCTTGACTCTCATGACAAGATTATACCCGAGCAATTCGGGTTCAGGACTCGTCATTCAACGCAACAGCAATTGTGGAGAGTGACTGAATTCATTCACGATGGATACCAAACCAGCGGTGTGGCGGGAATTATATTTCTCGACGTGCAGAAGGCCTTTGACAAGGTCTGGCATGCCGGCCTTCTCTTTAAGATGGCTGCGTTAGGTGTTCCTGACCAGCTAATTAAAATCTTTTCTGATTACCTCTCTAACAGGTCCTTCGTGGTAAAAGTGGGAAATTTCCCTCTCTAGCCCGAAGCCTGTTCTCAGTTCTGTTCCTCAAGGTTCTCTCGCCGGGCCCCGCCTTTTTAACATTTACATTAACGACATTTCGCGCAAGCCCGACATCAACTTAGCTTTATTTGCTGATGATACTGCTGCCATGTACAAACACAAACAACCACACACAGTGTTTGAAAAACTCCAGGATTACCTTCATTCGTATGCTATTTGGCTTAGGAAATGGAAAATTAAAGTTAATAGCTGTAAAAGTGCCGCCATTTTCTTCACTAATAAATCCTATTCCCCCGACGTTGACTTTACTCTCAATAATGATCCTATTCCTTGGGAAACTTCTTATAAATACCTAGGAATTCACATAGATTCAAAATTATTGTGGCATAAGCACATCTCAGAGACACTGAATAAAGCGCAAATTGCCACCACCGCCCTCCTTCCTCTTTTGGCTTGGAATAGCCGCCTGTCTGTTAAAAATAAATTGTTACTGTACAAGCCCGTGATCCGACCCATCTTGACTTACGGGTACGTGGTGTACGGATCTGCCTCAAAGACTGTGCTAGAAAAAATTCAAGTATTCCAAAACAAGCAATTGCGTAGGTTTGTTCAAGCCCATCGCTACGTTCGCAATGTTGTCATTCACAAAGACCTGAAAATTAGGCCAATCTACTCGGAACTTAAGAAATTTGCGTTGAAGTTTCACTGGTCTATCCCAAAAGTTCAGAATCCTGTGTTAAATGCCATAAGAAGGTACGATCCCAGAATCGGGAGGGCCAAAAAACGCCCACTTGCCATCCTCTACGGGGAGGACGGGTTTGTCCCGGTCTCCAAGCGTAGAAGGCGAGATCCTTCAGGTGTTACTTAACACAGAATTCTCACTCAAAATTCTTTTTACCGTAGATTGAATATATCCTATTCTTCTACTTTTGGCTATCCCCCTGACAACTGCAACCTACTGTGTCGTTTAACAGTCGCGGATGATCAATCTTCCAGCCAGTTACCTTACGTAGGGTTTTTAATATTTTTAAAATTAACTGTAAATAGTGTAAATATCTTTTTTGTAATTTGTAATTTAATTTTATTAATTGTAAATAATGTAAATATTTTTTTTTCTCTGACTGCCTAACAGTCTTGCTAGGCTAAAATTTTTAAAGTTTTCTTTATTTTGTATTATTCTAAATTGTATAGTATTATGACTGCTTAACAGTCTGGTTAGGCCTATCACTATTATCTAAAAAAAAAAAAAAAATGTAGGTTTAGTGCTCCTTGCTCTGTTGTCATATGTATCACAGCTTTCAGATCGGCTCTGCTCTGCCTCTCTCTTCCGTCATGCTGCTGAATGCATCAACTCATCACGCCAGGGTCCCTTGGGAACCCACTCAGATCTTGTTCCGAACATCTTGATGATGCAAGCCCTCCTTCTGTAGTTTGTCTTCTACTGGTGAAGGTAAGCGTTCGAAAGCACGTGATGATGATGATGATGATGAACATTCTATTCCATTATTGTTTCCGAGTTTTATACTCTCTCGTGGCTGATGCCAAAAAACTTTTTCGGCATCAAAAATCTTTGCACGTTAACATGGGGATGATAGATCTATATATATTACTATATCTATGATTTATACATGACAAAATGCTTTGAAACACTTTTTTCTATGAAAAATTGCTGAGACTAAGGTACGTTTATGCAAATTAATCTATCCCAGCATTATTAAAATAATCAAGTTTATAAAACCCATTTACATTTTATTATGATGATAGGAGAGAACACAAAATAACAGTATTTCATTTTAATCTTCAGAATCCCCACTTCCAGAAATGCAGACATTATTCCCGGTTATATAAGGTCGCGGTAGCCCAGTCGGTAGAGCGCCGGGCTCGTAATTGGAAGATTGCGGGTTCGGTACTCGAGCCGGCCAAAGACTGTCATTTACGATAATGGTGGCTGGTGCACGTAAAATCTGTCATGACCGCAATATCCTCCATGTTCTCATCAAAATTTTACCTCTGGTAGTCACAGAAGCGGGAGGTCCATCCCTTCTGTGGAGGATCAAAATTGTGATAGCATGTATCCGGACCACCTCTAGGGGTGTGTCCCAGACCGTCTCCAATTGCCCACTGTGCAACACTAGTGCGACGAAAAACCCAACCAACGAACCAACCTGGTTATATAACTACAAGAAAATAATTTCTTTTTATCTCCTATCAATGTATCAATGCAATTTGTGGTGGTCATATAACTACTATTTTTGTCAAAATTTCATTAAACAAATTTTATTTTTCACTTAACATAAATCAGGCAAGATAGAATTTATATATTGATTAGTAGTGCATGAATCTTTCTTTGCTCATGAAGTATGAGGGTCTTTATTTCAAAGTCTCGTTGATTTCCAAGATTATACAATTACTTGTGCATTAGACTGCGATTTTGATTGAATTGGAATGGATGGGTTTTACGTTTCACTAGTGCTGTGAAATGGGCAATTGGCGACGGTCTGGGACTCACCCCTAGAGGTGATCAGTAGATACAACACCATCAGAATTTTGATCTTAAACGGAATGAACTACGATTTTGAAAGAAATACATAAAAATATTTAAATTTGGGGACATTTAGTGTCCTCAAGTTGTCAAATAATTTTTGGGGACAAAAAATAAAAAAGGTCAAAATTCGAGGACAGTCCTCGGATTTCGAGGACGTATGGTCACCCTACTGTAAACATATCAGTGAGGATATGAGCAGGTTGAGTTGCGTTGAGAGGATTTTTACATCTCACTGGGGCTACACTATGGGTGTAATAATTGACCACGATTTGATATAAGCAGGAAATAATAAATAAAAAATATAGTAACATTAAATAAAAGTTGAATATGTTTTTAATCACAAAATATTTTTTACGGCACTGCAAGTACTAATCATAACATAGAAAGTGCATGTCTTGCTGAATAATAATAATAAATAAAAAGAACCAAAGATTTCTTGTTAAACAAGTCCCCTCTGTGGAGGATCAAAATTGTGAAGGCATGTCTCCAGACCACCCTTAGAGGTGAATTCCAGACCGTTGGTAATTACCCGTAGTGTAGCACTAGTGTGATATAAAACTCATTTAACCAACCAGTTAGGCAAACAGATATTTTTGAATTTAATTTTTTATCAAAGGATTATTTTCTTTAGGAGTGTAAATTTCAATATTTCAAAAAACCTTGTGTAAACACGATAAATATCGAAGGGTTATGGTTTTATTTCAATCTTTTTATGGTAATTACACAAAGTTTTCTGACTTATTACTTTTCAACACATCAGTCCTCTAGTGCATTTTTAACTATAATTCCAATATTCTTTGCGTAACGCACTGGATGAAGCAGCGCTGATGCCAATTGCTATCAATGTATGTATTTTGCGCTCTTTCAATAATCTACAAGGGGAATCATGTCTGGTTTTCGTTGAAAAGTTCTGCACCTTTAAATACTCGTGGGCTCAACTTTGCGCGCATGTCATTGGGCTACCAAAGCGAGGAAGTCATATTCTCAGCAATGGATCTAGAGTAGCGGTTCTTAATGTAGGGTATATGTACCTTTGGAGCTGAGAGGGTACGTAGAGGACTTTTTGGTGGTACATGTAGTGTTTCGAATTCAGGGACTTTTTTATTCAAAAATCACCAAAAATTTTGATCAGCAATATTTGATATATATGATAGACGAATGATCTTCGATGTGATTAGGGAAACAATACAATTAAAAATTGAATAAAAGTCCCTAAAATTGGCAACATTGGGTACGGGTAAAAATTGTCTATAAAGGCGGAAATCATTGAAAAGGTTTAATTGAAAATATATAAAGAAAGTTACATAATTTCAGCTTACAAAAATAGTATCAAATGTAATTTTAATGTTACATTAAAAATGAGTGAGTGGGTTTTACGTCGTATTAGTGCTAAACTATGGACAAACACTCAAAATGAGATAAATGGCCTACTATCTAAAGTACTTCATTGTTAATTCAATACCACTAGAACTGATCATTCCTAACCATATTGCGTTTAATTATATGTTCGCTCGTCCATACTCAATTTTGCGAAAATTATTACTGTTTATTGTGCTAATTTTATTTTATTATTAATAAAAAGAATAAATGACTATTAGCGCAGATTAGTAATAAAAAAAAAAAAAAAAAAAAAAAAAGCATATCTCTCATTATGTGATTGGATGGCGTCGTCTTTATGTGAAATGAGGTACTAATAAACGAAAAAAATCTAAGCAAGAGGTACGTGAAAGAAAATGTTGGGAACTCCTGATCTATAAGATAAAACACTGGTATCATGTTTCTGGCCAACACTCAGGGGTATTTCCTGACCATCACCAATACCCTACTACTGTTTATAGTTCGACATTAAATCCACTCAACCTCCGGAATCTTTAATGTCTTCCCTCTCCCCATTTCTTTTTGTAAAAATAAAATAGAGGTTGCTAAGAATGGAATTTTTTTTTTATTTACTTTTTAACAGAGGATATTTAAATGTTAATTTTACTCGAATGGAATGTAGATCAGTTGAGAAAATGATAGTTATTAAAGTGTATGACATATATTAATAAAAATTAAGACGCAATTTAAAAAGATATAAAGCGATTTTGTAGAATGAGTAAAAACTTTTAATTATAGTTAGCTACTTCGCCTAGTAGTCAATATTTCAAAATGAAAGTACTTCAAAAATTCTGTTATTCATAAGCTGCACCAATCACCCGGCAGTTTAAGTCCTTTACTATCAGTAAACATGATATTTTGATATATTTTTTTAAATTATAAATTTAAATCATGTTTTAAAGTTCAAAATTTTAAACAGCATAAGCGTTGTTCTGTTTTCTCTTTTTAAAGAAGAATCGCGGTAGAGTGTCGTACTAAAAATCGGAAGATTGCGGGTTTGATACTCGAGCCGGTCAAAAACCATCATGTAATACATTAATGGTGGCTGTTACACGTAAAATACGTCTTAGTTGCAATGTCCTCAATGTTCTGTAAAATTTATGCTTCAGGGGTTACCAAAAACATTGGAGCCATCTTTTCTGCAGAGGATCAAAGTTGTGATGTCATGTACTCAAAAATCCACCACAGGGAGTGAATTTCAGGCCTTCGCAAAATGCCCACTGCATAGCTCTAGTGCTACATTAAACCCACTCAAACTCAACTACTTTGAAGATATGATAGTCAAAAGACGATAGTCGAATAATAGATTGAATTAGGATGATTGACTTCACCTTAGATCTACACTCGTCACGATTTGAATTGAAAGAGTTTAATGTCACACTGTAGTAACACAGCGGAAAATTGGCGACGGTCAGGGATTTACCTTAGGGATGGTCCAAAGACATGTAATCACAATTGTAATCCTAGAGGATGACTTCTCCGCTTCGGTAACTCCCAGAGGTTAAATTTTAATGGAAAATGGAAGACATTGCAGCCATGACGGATATTACGTACAGTCGGCAGCAAAAGTATCTGAGCACTACCAATAATTTGTCGAGTCATGTTCTTAGTCAGTCTAAGAACATGATTCAACAAGGATTCATTTAACTAAACAATATTAGCGTATTTTTTTTTATATCGGAATTATTGACTAGTGCTCGGATACTTTTGCTGCCGACTGTATTCCAGCCACAATTAATGTACGCGACGGTCTATGTCAGGCCGGAGTACATCGGACCAGCAATCATTCTATAAGGAAAGGGCATGTTTACAAACAAACGCTCCGTCAATTAATATCTTTGCCACTCTCGAGTAGCGAAAGATCAATTTGTATTGGTGGAAATACCAATATTTTGTCTAGAGCCTCTGTAAACACAGGCCGACTCGCATCGAAAATATTGCCCAAACCGAAACTCTGATATCCTTTTTCTATTTTTTCGAAATCGTGGCGGTCATAATTCTATCTCTGAATGATTTAAACAATTGATAGTTGAACAATCCCCCATAATTTCAAAAATTTGTTATCTAAAAAAAAAAAAAAAAAAAGACAAGAGCAGTCGGCAAAAAATTGAGTTGTAAGTCAGCTCACCTTTTTTGGATCCTTAATTTGCTACTCTACCCATAACACCTGGAGCAAATGCTTTCAATACCTTTACACAGTGTTCGTGCGTGCCAGTTTTTCTGCAATCTTTTGCCGACAAAGGGGTACATACAAATGAAACACTTCCAGTTGCAAAGCCGTTTGCAAACGTTCCAAATGTATGACTGCAGTCAGCAGCAAAAGTATCCGAGTACTAGCAAAAATTGCTATGTGAAAAAAACAAATTTAACACTGTTTTGTTTAATAAATCCTTGTAGAATCATGTTCTTAGACTGACTAAGAACAGGATTCGACAAGGATTTATTTAACAAAACTGCATTAAAAGTACTTTTTTTACATAGGAATTTTCGCTAGTGCTCGGATACTTTTGCTGTCGACTGTATTTGCAAAAAACTTGCAGAATTTACGTCATCGAAATTGCAAGCGTTCCGTTTGTATGTAACCCAAAGTCAAATCTTGTACGGCAAGCAACATTTGTCGGGTCGTCTGTTACTATTATACTCTTTAAAGAATTAAAATTTAAAATTGTAATATCATGTTTTGCATATGGTTGTTCAAACAGACAACCTTTACACAATTTTACTTTGAAATATAAAGCTATCAAATGCTTTTTGCCGTAGAACGTTCGGAAGACAAACCTTCCAAAAACGACATGCGAAAACCGCATTAGCATTTCCTCCAGTTGTTCTTCAGCTCAGTGCCCATAACTTGACTGCGAGTGAAGTCACGTGTCTTTTCCTTATCACGAGTTCGACGCCCGATTAGACTATCACAGCAGCCGCTCCTAGCAACCAGAATCCTCCCTACAGAGAATCAATATTGTGATGTCATGTCTCGGGACCACCCTTAGGAATTAACCCCAGACCGTTGAGGCCAATTACCTAATGCGTAGATATAGCGCGGCGTTAAAACCAGCTGAACTTAATTCAACCTAATAGTGAGATAATGGAAGTAAAAGAGATAAATAATTTGAAAAATCAACTCCCAGATGTTCTTAGATCTGTCTATCTAGAAAAAAGTTCTGTTCTCTACGTGCTATGGATTCTAGGAGCAACTAATTACATACAGCTAAATATTTCGTGCACTAATATATGGTATGGTTACCAGCGTCTAGAATAAACAGTGTGGTAAGCGGCAAATGGGCCCTCCGTGGCCGAGTGGTTATGTCAACACGCTGCTAATCGCTTTCGAGCGTAGGAGAGCGGGTTCGATTCCCGCGCTGGCCCTGGATGCTTTTCCATTTCTTCGTATTCTAATTCTGTCATGTGCTATCTGTAATTATATGACGAAGACTTACAAGCGGACTACGAGTCAAGCATACAAATCTAATGCATATGTTATCAATAAACAATAAATAAGCGGCAAATAAAATTGTACTAAAAAAATAAGCCTTTCACCAGATGTCACTGTAATAGAAGCTAGTGTCACGAAATCAAAACCGAGACTTCCTATTGATTAATTATGTGCTTAAATCACGTGACTGAGCAAACGAAACTGGGAAAAGCCAATCAACTCTTTGATTTGAGCAAAAAAATTCGATCGTAGCGCCCTCTGGGAAGATTAATTTTTTAAGCAGTATTTTAAGCATTTGATCACAAGCGCTTGCCATACTGTACAGTCGGTAACAAAAGTGTCCGAACACTTGCAAAAATTCTTATGTAAAAAAAGTACACTTCATACGGTTTTGTTAAATAAATCCTTATCAAATCATGTTCTTACACTGACTAAGAACAAGATTCGACAAGAATTTATTTAACCAAACCGTATGAAGTGTACTTTTTTTACATAGGAATTTTTGCTAGTGTTCGGACACTTTTGTTACCTACTGTATATTCTAGACGCTGTAGTATGGTTGTGGTTGAGTAGGTTTTATGCTACACTGGAGTTATGCAATGGGCTGTTGGGACTGTCTGGGTTTCTTCCATTGAGCAGATATACTAGTAGAGTACGAATTCTGTATATTGGCCATGGAGAAAAATTACCAGAACATCATTGCAATTTTCGCAAGATAATCGCTTTTTGGCAAATGGTTCTTGGGGTTTTGCATGTTTTAAATGGTTTATTCCTCTTACTACCAAAACTCCAAGGAAAAGTCAAACAGAACCGCTTTCAATCAATAACAAGGATTAAATTACTTGTTTTCCCTTTCAGCTAGTGTTGGGTGTGGTTTATATATTTAACTTATACCCAATCGAAATATAAAACAGCGATAATAAAGGTAGAGGAAACTTGCCTTGGTGAAAAATGTCGGTTTGGCGAATTACTTGGTGGTATGGCGGGAATGTGATGTTCGAAAGCAAAAAAAAAACTACTAGATCGGGGTCTACTCTAATATCTCGTCGATGGTTTCTTCCCAAGGTTGATCAGGAGACATGCCATCAAAATTTTGATCCTCTACAGAGTTGATGGCTTTCCACTTCGGTAACCTTGTGAGGAAATGAGGTTGGGTCAATTTCAGGTCTCCGCAGGTAAACGGTGGTAAAGTAGATCGTAGCGCAGCTCCGAAGTTTGAGAATTTAAAGTCTGGTACCAGCATCCCGATGACGCAATAGATCGAAGTAAGGATGAATTAACGCCAATGGTCGGCGACGCAATAGAGGAAGCTAGAATGATTTTAGGCCAACAAGGAGCCACGAAAGAGGAAGTAATTTGCGTATTGTAAGTGAATACGGGTGGTCATTGGAGTTTTGAGAAGTGAAGCGTGGAGGTTCTTGACTTTGATGTGGATAAATATCGTAGTGGAGTAGGATACGGAGAGTCGTTGTTAGCGGTGAATAAAGTCGCAGCTAGTATGCTATTGAAGTAAGCAATGAGGTATTGTAGTGTTGGCGAATTAGTTATTTCGGCAATGTATTGTTGAAGTATAGTAGAAAGGATAAGGTAAACCTGTCTTCATTCTACTAGTTGGCGTAATCTGGTTGATCTTCGGAGAGCAGTGTTATCCGACTTCAATTATTTCCTCTAAGGGTGAGATAAAAATTTCATACCTTTCTAAGTAATTTATCTACATTGTTTTTGATTGAGTTCTGGGTAAAAAGTCCTTCGCTCCCATATTTTAAAGTTTATATAAAAGGTTTATTTATAGTTTACATTTGAGTCTCGTGCTGAACAATTATTCAGTCAGGTAAGAGATGGAGTCCGGAGCAGTTAAGGCTGTACATCAGTCAGATAGCTCCCTTTCTCCCTTCCCATGTTATCCAATAGGATTTTCGTTGCTTCGTTTTATAAAAATATCTCCTTCAAAAATGAACTTTTTCAAATTCTGTTTTTTGAATATTACTCTTTGAACAGATCGCCTTTTAGCTTAGTGAGCAATTTTTCCAAAAAATTAATTTAAATATTTTATTTCAATAAGTAAATTATGGACTCTAAGTGTGGATCTCTAAGTAAAATATTTAAATTTATTTTTTCGAAAAATTGCTCACTAAGCTAAAAGACGACCTGTTCAAAGAGTAATATTCAAAAAACAGAATTCGAAAAAGTTCATTTTTGAATGAGATATTTTTATAAAACGACGCGACAAAAACCCCATTGGATAACATGGGAAGGGAGAAAGAGAGCTATCTGAATGATGTACAGCCCTGACTCCACAACCTCAAGAGGTGTTAATTTTACGAAACGCATTTTAGCCGCGACGCATTGTACTTGCTCCTGCTACCGAACTATCATAAGTAAAAGAAGTACTGAATGCGGTCAGAATTATCGATATAAAAATTACATGTTTTGAATAACTGATTTACGTGTTTTGAAGTTTTCAGAGTCATTTCTATCGTCCAGGATTAATACGACTCGCCTAGTATTATTATTTTATGATCTAGACCATTCAAAAATAGGAGTGGTCCACACGGATGTGTTCCCGACAAACTCTTTGCTTTATTTATATAGATTGCGTCAGCTTTAAAAGTTAAGATTAATAGTAGTGCTTATGGTGTCTGGAGAATAATTTATTTTATATTTACAGACGCAATTTATAGTTACATTTTATGTCAATTTTCAATTTATTTTTATTAGTTTGAATAATAATTGCTTTTTGGAAACGATTCCATTTTTTTCTCAAATTTTTTTATTTGGAATCTTGACATACTACATTATATAGAATACATGCAATCAGAATATAAAAATATTAAATACCTAATGAAATATGAGCATTTTAACTAAATAAGTCTTAGATGCGCACGCGCATACTCTTAAAAAGAAAAAAAAAAAAAAAAAAAAAAAGAAACTCATTTGCATAACTTATTAAGCAAATGTATTGAGCTACTTATACGAAAATTCGAAGCAATTTTTTTTGAAAATTTAAAATTATCATCGATAGACTGAACAGGATTTTAGCTCCTCTAATAATAATAACAATCTGATGAGAACACGTGAATTCCTTACATACTCCTGCTTATTTATTTGTACAGTCGGTAACAGAAGTGTCCGAACACTAGCAAAAATTCCTATATAAAAAAAGTACGCTTAATACAATTTTGCTAATTAAATCCTTATCGAATCCTGTTCACAGACTGACTAAGAACAGGATTTGACAAGGATTTATTTAACAAAACAGTATCAAGTGTACTTTTTTTACACAGGAATTTTTGCTAGTGTTTGGACACTTCTGTTACCGACTGTATGTTTATTGATAACACATATACATCAGATTTGTATGCTTGACTCGAAGCCCGCTTGTAAATCTTCGTCAAATAAAGACAGATAGCACATGACAGAATTGTAATACGAAGAATTGGAAAAATACGCAGGGACGGCACGGGAATCGAACCCGCTCTCCTACGCTCGAAGGCGATTAGCAGTGTGGTGAGATAAGCACTCGGCCACGGAGGGCCCACACATTTCTTGAAATATATATATTGCTGCGAAAACATTGATATTTTTGTGTGAGATTATAGTTAGATTTGTAAATAAACAGGCAGGTTACACTCCATAACCATTCCTGAAAATAAGCCAAAAAAGCTATTAACCCAACCACAAAAGTCATGATAGTAGGATTATATACACCGCAGAGAACGAATATCGCTTGTACTGGAATAGTATTCCCCAGATAATTACAGAAACCCTCATTGGCAAATGCACAGTTTAGAGTTCAATATAATTCACTCTAGTGCAGATAGTCTGATTTTGCTATTTGGCGAAAATTAATATCGAGAAACGATATATTATACCAAAACAATTAACTGCGTTAAATTCGAGAAAGGATTTACTAATTCTGGCTACACTGAAATATTTTTCACCAAATTTCGTCGCTAATCTCACTATGTCGCCAAATTATTCTACAACACATATTTTGGTCTTGGTGTCAATTTTGATGATTTGGCGACCACATTTGACGAAAATTTGTAGTTTAGGTTTGCCAAAATTTGGAAGCTCTAACTTCAACAAGAATAGACTTCTGGAATTTTTCAGAACGATTCATTTATTTCTAGAGCAGTAACTTCTTCGAAAGTTCTATAAGTGACTGACAAAAAGAAGCTTCTTTATTGATGACTAGCAGGCTACGCCCGCTTCGCTGGTCACTATTTTTAAATGAATCACTGTAGTTAATGAATTCTGAAAACTGCATTAATTTTTATCATGCGAAAAAAAAAAAAAAAAAGAAAGAAAAGGAAAAAAAAAATTCTCATTGGAAAAAATGTTACACCTTCGGCAGAGCAGGCCATTGTGCGCTGCTAGCGCGCATTCATGTCCGACACTCTTAATGAATCACTATATTATCTTAAGGGAAAAACATAAATATAAAATGAAAAAAAAAAACTTCTCCCATTGGTGGAATAATCGGTCCGGCCCCCACTGCCTGTGGTAGAGTATACAGGCACGCATGTTCCTTCACCTACCGTTCCCGCCCCTCCTAATTATTTTAGACTTTAAAAAATACTCACAATCGCTCTCTGCGGCTTTTAAACCTAATAATACTAATTTCTAACATTCTATCTGAATTTCTTTATTTTTAACCCCGTGCCCGCCCCCGCCCCTCGTAATAATTCTGTACTTTCGAAAATATCCGTAATCGATTTATCGGGCCTCAAAACCTAACAACACTAATTTTCAGTGCTCTAACTCTTGCTTATATGTTTTTGCCTCTTTATGTCCCCTTCCAGTCTATCCTAATAATTTTACAAATTCGAAAATATCCGCAATCGATTTGTCGGTATCAAAAACCTCTATGTACCAATTTTGAACGGTCTAATTCTATTTTTATTTTTTCCCTTACGCCCCTCCCCCCCTTTCTGACCCTCCTAATAAATTTACACTTTCGAAAATATCTTCATTCGTCTTGCAGGCCTCTAAAACCTATCTGTACTAATTTTGAACAGTCTAACTGTATTTCTATTTTTTTGCCCCATAGCCCTCCCTTTCCGCCCCACCTGGGACGAATTTCTAAAATTAAAGAAATTAGTTTTTATGTATCTGTGTGTGCTATATTTTAGAGTAAAAATCTCACATATATCTTCTTTCTGTTTGTGATATAAAGCATTATTTCAAATGATTTTGCCCCTCTCCCCCTCTGGAGGACTGAATTTCTAAAATTCCAGAAATTAGTTTTTAGGTATTTGTATTAGCTATATATCAGAGCAAAAATTTCCCGTATATCTGTTTTTTTGTTTGAGATATATAAAAGTATGTGAAACCACGTTTTGCACATGTGAAATCACGTTTTGCTCCCTTTCCCCCCTTGGGAACCGAATTTCTAAATTTCCAGAAATTGGTTTTTAGATATTTGTGTTAGCTATATTTTAAAGTAAAAATTTTACGGATATCTGTTTTTTTCTTTGAGATATGAAGGTTTTTGTGAAATCACATTTTATCAGTGAGATAGTGCAAGTACTCTTTTATATGTATAGATTGTAATGAACATTAAAGGGTTACATCGCAGGTCTCGGTCTTATAAATCTCACAGTGGGCAAAAATTGGCAGAGATTGAGGTTGAATGAATTTACCGTCGAACTAAAACTACGGAGTGGGCAATGGGCAATAGTCTAAAATTTATTCCTAGAATATAGCGACTAGATTATATGTAGCTTTATAGTAGGAATAGTGTTAAAATTATTAGAATTAACCAATATATGTGTAACTTCTTTATTCTTAAAATATGAGTACCAACAAGATAATAATTCTGATAAAAAATTCCCTAGCTACAATTTTCCAAAATTTAGGAAAATGTCTTCAAATAGGGGATTGTCCTTAAAAAATTAGAACTTCTGGTCACTTTAGCCTAGGGGTGGTTCGGAGACAGCAACCATCCTCTGCAGAGGGGATGGCTTCTCCACTTCGGTAATCCCAGATACTGGGTCAGTCCATATCATTTTAACAGATATTTTAGAAATGTGTTGATTGACCATTTTTATTTCTTTTGGTACTTGTGTCCCTTATAGGCACATATGAGACATATTTTTTTTTTCTTCTCTACTGTTGACCCTGGATTTTACACAGATCTTCAAAAGTCGTTCTCATGGTTAAAAATGCACTGCAAAAAATAGTTTCTTAAAAATGAGCTAAATTGTCTCAAAATAGCTCCTAAACAATATATACTTCAATTTAAAAAAACATGTACTCATTTTTGAAAATATTTACATTCTCAAAAATGGGGTTGACCAATAAGAATCTCAGTATCCCCATGTTTGACGTGTAAATATACTCAAAAATGAGTACATGGGTTTTCAAGTTTAAGTATATATGTTGTTTCGGAGCTATTTTGAGACAATTTAGCTCATTTTTAAGAAACAATTTTTAACAGTATGAGGAAAAATATTAGACCTTTACGTTTTGGCACAAATCGCTTTGAATTAAATTTATGAGTGCTAATTTTAAATATTAGTATTAAAGTGCATAAGGTAAAGGTGTCCCATGCTCAGTTATACTGCTGTAACTTAATAACTAAAACAATTACAATAGGTCAAAGTTCAAGATCAGGCGTAAGATTGTTGTTAATTTCTATAGTGAATAACTCTTTTAGGGGACAAAATCCCAAAATAAAATACCTCACAAATTAATCTCTGGAATTACACTAGTAAGAAAATTTAATTGTAATTGTGTGGTTTTAACCCTTTACAGTTTACAGCCCCCTGAAATGTTAGAAGAATAGCAAAAATGACATTTTAAGATCGTATGAACCAAAAGGGGATGAAATTAATTTATTAATTTGTTAAAGTATTGTTTATACTGCATGTATTATTTTGTGATTATCATGCTTTAAAAATATATAGTTCTTTTAAATATCGTAGTTCGGCTAATTAACGCACACCAAAAGTTGAAAATTAAACATTGAACTAAATGATTACAGATTAATTTTGTTTTATTAAAAATTTCTTTATAATAGTGCAAAATTGCTTTATTGGAATTATAATAAAATATTAAAAATGCTTGCTCATTTTTTATACATATTTAAGCATGCTTTTATAAGTTTTTCATTCTTTCTTTTTTCTTCCAAAAATCAAAACCATAAAACAATACCCAAAGTATTACATAATATTTTAAAAGTTTAATAAATTGGCAAAGAATTTTATATATCTACTAGCAGGCAACGCCCGCTTCGCTGGTCCTTATTTTTAAAATAATCACTATAATTACTGAATTCTCAAAATTGCATTATTTTTTATCACATGAAAAAAAAAAAAGAGAAACAAAATCTGATTAGCAAAAATGTCGCACAGGGTACTCAATGCCTTCGGAAAAAATTCCCAAAATGCTCTAACTCTTATTTCTATTATTTTCTCCCTTCGCCCCCCCCTCCTGTCTATCCTAATAATTTTACAAATTTGAAAATATCCGCAATCAATTTGTATCAAAAACCTCTATGCACCAGTTTTGAACGATCTATCTCTATTTTTATTTTTTTGCCCCTCTGCCCCCCCCCTTCCCGCCCCTCCCAATAATTTTAAAAATTCGAAAATATCCGCAATCGATTTGTAGGTATTAGAAACCTCTATGTACCAATTTTGAATGATCTAACTCTATTTCATTTTTTTTGCCCTCTGCCCCCCCCCCTTCCCGGCCCTCCTAATAACTTTACATTTTCGAAAATATCCCCATTCGACTTGCAGGCCTCTAAAACCTATCTGTACCAATTTTGAACGGCCTAACTGTATTTCTTTTTGTTTTTGCCCACAGTTCCCCCCTTCCCGCCCCACCTAATAATTTTACAAATTCGAAAATATCCGCAATCGATTTGCAAGTATCGAAAACCTCTATATACCAATTTTGAACGATCTAACTCTATTTTTATTTTTTGCCCCCCTCTCCCCTCCCCTTTTCCCGGCCCTCTAATAACTTTACACTTTCGAAAATATTCCCATTTGACTTGCAGGCCTCTAAAACCTATCTATACCAATTTTGAACGGCCTAACTGTATTTCTATTTGTTTTTGCCCATAGCCCCCCTTCCCGCCCCACCCCCCCTTCTCGCCCCTCCTAATAATTTTACAAATTCGAAAATATCCGCAATCGATTTGTAGGTATCGAAAACCTCTATATACCAATTTTGAACGATCTAACTCTACTTTCATTTTTTGCACCCCCCTCTCCCCTCCCCCCCTTCCTGCCCCTTCTAATAACTTTACACAATCGAAAATATCCTCATTCGACTTGCAGGCCACAAAACCTATCTGTATCAATTTTGAACGCCCTAACTGTATTTTGCTGCCCCACCTGGGGGCTTAATTTCTAAAATTCCAGAAATTGGTTTTTAGATATTTGCATTAGCTATATTTTAGAGCAAAAATTTCACGTTTATCTATTTTTTTGTTTGAGATATATAGGATTACGCGAAATCACGTTTTACGCATGTGAAATCACGTTTTGCCCCCCCGCCCCCCTTGGGGACCGAATTTTGAAAATTCCAGAAATTGGTTTTCATTTGTATTAGCTATATTTTAAAGCAAAAATTTTACGGATATCTGTTTTTTTGTTTGAGATACGAAGGATTTTGTGAAATCACGTTTTGCCCCCCTTCCCCCCCTTGGGGGGCGAATTTTGTGAAATCGCTTCTTAGTGGATGCCTACGTCATAGAACAAACATTGTCACAAAATTTCATGCTTCTAGGTCTAGGGGTTTGGTCTGGGCGATGATGAATCACCCCCTCCCCCACTCAGTCAGGAAGTACTCTTTTATATACATAGATATATGTAAAATCATTTGTCCTGAGTGAGTGAGTGAGGGATTCATCACCGCCCAGCCCAAACCCCTGGACCTAAAAACATGAAATTTTGTGACAATGTTCCTTCTGTTACGTAGACATCCACTAAGAAGCGATTTTACAAAATTCGCCCCCGAAGGGGATTAGGAAGGGCAATACGTGATTTCACAAAATCCTTCATATCTCAAACAAAAAATCATATATCCGTAATTTTTTTGTTTTAAAACATAGCTAACACAAATACCTAAAAGTCAATTTCTGGAATTTTGGAAATTCGGTTCACAAGAGAGGAGATGCGTGACAAAATGCGATTCCATATGCGCAAAAAGTGATTTCACAAAAAACCTTCATATATCAATGAAAAAAAAAAAAAAAAAAAAAAAAAAAGAAATATCAGTAAAATTATGAAAGCTAATTCAGATCTATATTAAAGTGCTTTATTTATTGATAACCCTGGGTATTTTTTTAACTTTTGATGCTGAAGTAGGTAAGACATTTTTCGCCCAGGAACTCTGTTTTTGTAATAGCCACCTTTAAGCTAAAAATTATAAACAAATAAGTTATAAAGTATTGAAAAAAAAAAAAAAAAAAAAAGGCGGATTTTGGTGTGTGGGTGTTGATTAAGTGTACGCAATATGCACTTTGATGAGATGTTGCAAAACTTCCAACTTTAACCGCGAGGGAGGGAGAGGTATCACATGGCTGTTTGACGTCATCGTGAATGTAAAAAAAACTAAGGCTCGAAACAAACATTTGAACTTTAACGATACTGAAACCGTTAATCTGCAGATTACCTAGTTAAAATGCGGAAAACTCTTTATTCCGCACTTTAACGGGTTATTTTAGTTAATCTGCAGATTAGCTAGGTAATCTGCAGATTAACGGATTTCGCGTTTTAACGGTAACATATGTTATATATATATATATATATATATATATATATATATACCTTTTTGGTTTATGGTAGTCTTAAAATGTCATCTTTTTTCAGTTGATCATTTCGGAGGGCTGTAAATTGTGGAATTAAAACTACACAATTACAATTAAATTTTCTCATTAATGTGATTCCAGAGATTAATTTGTGGATTTTGTAGTTTTTGTCCCCAAGAAGAATCATTCACATCAGAAATTAGTAAAAATTTTACATTTGATCTTGAACTAACTCTAACTCTGTTGTAATTATTTTAGTTATTGAGTTATAACAGTATAACTAAGCATCGGACGCAATTACCTTATATATCACACTTCAATATTAATATTTAAAATTAGCACTCATAAAGGGTATTGCAGGATAAGCATATGAAAACTGCACCAGCGTCGAATGAAGAGTTCTTTTCTGCTATTTATTGTTCTTTATCTGAAACATCTTTTGCACACAATTTTAGACTTCTACCCTCAACCATTAGGGAGTAATGGGGTTGGCAACCTACAACGTTAAATTTAATAAAAAAAAAAAAAAAAAAAAACTATTTAAGATATCTTAACGAGGTTGAAACTATTTATAAATGTTTATGAAGTACATAATATATATATTTTTCAGAATTTTCACTCGATTTTAAACGCTAGAAAATGATAAGTGTATTTTTGATGGGCGATTTTTTATACTATCCACCAAAGTGACAGCTACCAAAAAAATACAGTTTATTTGTTTATTAGTTAGCTATTATATATAAAAATTACAGAAGTGTCAAATTGGTAGAACGTAGTGAAAAAAATAATAATCACTTAACAATAATACTTATGTGCAAGTGTTTCACTCTCAAAATAAAAGAATGACACCAGCACTCGTTATCAATAACTTCTAATATTATCAATCGCAATAAATTAAACCACAAATTTGATAATTATTGATAAAAATACGCTGGTATAGGTTTTCCGTGCTGAGACGGAAACTCTTGCACCCTTGCAATTATACCAATGATATAATATTTATTTTTAAAAATTATTTTATAATAATAAATAAACAAGGCAAGGAAATATAAAAATGCTCTTGTTAAAAAAACATTTGTTATTAAAATGTACCAATTAGCAATAAAAAAATATTCTATTTAATTGTTATCAGGGATTTTACATCTAAACTTTTTTTTCAAGACACTTTTACGGATGAGAAATTTTTCTAATTTTTGCTACCTTTATTTTTATACACTAGTCTCTATCCTGTTTAATCACGACATATTACTATGGAAATACTGATATGAAGATTTCTGTCTGAAAATAGCATAGATGCCAACATTTTAATTTATTCCGGGGTATTTTTAGTGCCGCCTTTTTTCATGCATCTGTCAAGAGCTGTTTCTCCATTCAAAGTTCATAATGGCCACGCCTTTTTTCAAGAATTCTACCACCAGTATTTTTCTGGAATAGATTTCCTTTTGCATTTTAAGACATTTTAAATATAAAAAATAGCTAAATATTAATAGTGGTGCAGAAAATTAAGAAGTTCCAAGGACTGTACGAACTATGTCATTTTTGATGGGCGGAGCGATATGAAAGATTTATAAAGGTTGTTATGTCAATTGTACCTGATTACGTTTAACAATAGTAGATGATTTATAAAAATCACACTCGTAAATAACCCGTTAGTAGTCGCTATAGACAGCGCCACCTATTACAGATTGCACACTTTTTATTTAACTCTCACCAATAATTTTAAGAAGTGATGTGATCGACGTTTCTTCGATTTTATTCGCGTTTTATACATATCAAATGCCACTTCTTATAATTTTTGGTGGCATTTGAATAAAAAAATCTGACAACACTGAAGGATGGGCGGCAAATCGACCAACTAGCGACTACTAACGGGATAAATAAATAAATGAATAAAACATTATGCATCTAGAATAAATGAATTGGTAGACCTTTATCAAAATATTACTATTTAAAAGAACGGAAAAGCTTATGAATATACTTTAGCCAAATTAAATAGTAATTTTCAGACGTATAAAATTCCGTGTTACTGTATGTCAAGGGATTCATTCCCTAGCAAAGTTGTTACAACTTATATATTGAAGTAAGCGCAAAAAGATTTAAAAACTGAGAGACTTCTAATTCATTCTGTAACATTATCAGTAACTGCCTAACAATGTTACGAATTAAAATAAAAATGTTGGCAGCTATATTTACAGCTAATTATATGGCTCGTATTCTATGCCCCCTTTTACACGTTCGGAGATGGGGGAAACACCCGCCTTTTTTTTTTTTTTTTTTTTTGCTACTGCTATTTTTATAGATGCCAATATTTTGATTTATTCCGGGGTACTTTTAACCCCGCCTTTATTTATAGAAAAATTTTATGAAATATATAACTTCCATAAAATCAGGCAATTTTATCCTTAAAAAATAAGTGGTATGGAAAAAAGGCGGGGCTAAAAAATACTCCGGAATAAATTAAATTTTGCCATCTATGCTATTTTCATATAGAAATTTTTATATTAGTATTTTTGAAGCGTTGTGACGCGATTAAACAGGATAGAAACTATTATGTAAAAATAAAGGTAGCAAAAATTACGGAAATTTCTCATCCTTAAAAATGTCTTGAAAAAAGGGCGAGATGTAAGATCCCTGATAATATATATATATATATATATTATTGCTAATTGTTATGTTTTAATAACAAATGTTAATAGAGCATTTTTATATTTGCTTTCATTGTTTATTTATTGATATTAAGTAGTTTTTAAAAATAAGTATAATATCATTGGTATTATTATTAAGTGATTATTTTTTTTTTCACTATGTTCTACCAATTCGACACTTCTGTAATTTTTATATGTAATAGCTAACTAATAAACAAATAAACTGTATTTTTTTGGTAGGTGTCACTTTGGTGGATAGTATAAAAAATCGCCCATCAAAAATATACTTATCATTTTCTAGCGTTTAAAATGGAGTGAAAATTCTGAAAAAAATATATATTATGTACTTCATAAACATTTATAAATAGTTTCAACCTCGTTAAGATATCTTAAATAGTTTTTTTTAAAATTAAATTTAACGTTGTAGGTTGCCAACCCCATTACTCCCTAATCGTTGAGGGTAGAAGTCTAAAATTGTGTGCAAAAGATGTTTCAGATAAAGAACAATAAATAGCAGGCAAGAACTCTTCATTCGACGCTGGTGCAGTTTTCATATGCTTATCCTGCAATACCCTTTAATTCAGCGAAATTTGTGCTAAAATATAAAGATCTAATAATCCCATATTTAACCACGAGAAGGACTTTTGGCGACTTGTTTAAAATCCAAGGTCAGTGGTAGAATTTTTTTAGTTTCCCATCATACTATAGGTATGGGGAACTTAGGTAATCGTGAAAATTTTCGACCTCGGTTTTTTTTACTTTTTTACACGTTTTCAGGTGTGAGGAATCCGAAAATGACAAAATTTGTATGGTGTCTGTCTGTAGGGTGTCTGTTAGTGTGTTAGTCTGTTAGTGGGTTAGTCTGTTAGTCCGTTAATTTGTTAGTCTGTGTACACGATATCTCAAGAACAAATTGTCGCGGAGAGGTCAGATCAGTTTTAAAATATTACTTTAGACACTGGCAAGAACCCTCTTTATTTGCAACATTCGAATTTAAATCTTCAGCAGTTATTCGAAATTTACGATTTTCTTAACATGGGAGAATAGGACAAAAATTCACTTAAACGTGCATTAAATGGAAACTTTTTACTGTAAAAATGTCTGACCAGTTTTAAAATATCAATTTTGATGCCGGAATGAACATCAGTAACTATAAATATGCTACTTTGAAAATTTCGCAAGTTATTGGATATTTACGAATTTCTTAACATGGCAGTATAGGGCAAAATTTCACATAAACGTCAATTTTGAGAGATATTTTCATCGTAAAGATGTCAGACTACTTTTGAAATATTATTTAGGACACTGGCATGAGTATTAATGACTATGAATTTTCCAATATAAAAATTTCGTAAGTTATTTTAAATTTACAAATTTCTTAACATGGCAGAATAGAGCAAAATTTCATATAAACGTCAATCTTGAGGGATATCTTCCTCGTAAAGATGTCAAACCACTTTCGAAATATTATTTAGGATACTGACATGAATACCATAGAGTATGATTTTTCCAATTTAAAAAATTCGTAAGTTATTTGGAATTTACGATTTACTTAAAATGGCAGAATAAGGCAAAATCGAGCATAAACGTCCATTTTAAGGATCATAAATATATCAGACAATTTCAAAATAACACTTATGATACTTGTATGAACATGATTGACTACAAATATTCTAATAGGAAAATTTCGTAAGTTTTTCGAAATTTAAGATTTTATCAACATAGCAAAATGGGGAGATATTTAATAAAAATACGCATTTTTAGGAAAGTTGCATTGGAAATAGTAGCATGAAAATAAACTACGAAATTGACCCCAAAAAAATAAATTAATAGATTAGAATAAGATATTGAACTGAATGGTGGGTAGCCTATTAGGCGAGGATTTCGTTCTGTCACTGTGTCAAGCGTTTGGTCAAATTCATTTTTCTCAACATGTATATAATAAGTCCTGTACAAGAAATGTATGAGAACATACATATGATGGGGAACTGAGCAGAGTCCACCTATGCCAACTAGTTTTTTTTTTTTTTTAAAGATCTCTCATATGTACCTATAAGGGACACAAAATAAAACGAAATAAAAATAACTGAGCATAGCAACTCAATGAATCTATATACGAATTGTTCTTAGTGTTTTTACGGAACATCGGAGATTTTGCAGCCATGACGTATTTTATGTGCTCTAGCCATCATTAATGCATATAACGGTCTGTGGCTTGTTTGAATATGAAACCAGTAGTACTCTAATTACAAGCTGTTCTATCAAACTGTCTTTTATGAAGAAGAAAGTGGAATTACTGCTGCCGGCAGATAATGTATGTTTTCAGTGGCATTCACCCCAATCTCAAAATACAAATTATAAACAATGATAAGAATAATCACGATTGCTTTTTTACAATAGATTTGACATGCTAATTTGCACGGAATGAAAGTGGACTTTGGGTGCTACTCGACCTTTGCGTGCATCAGGTAATAAACAGCCATATTTCAGTAAAGTGAATCAGAAATGGAAAGCTGATGCCACCCTCACAAATGGAAAGTGCTGAAATAAAAATCTATTGGGTACATCGTACTATAATTGCAGTAACATGTTCAAAGTGAAATCGCATCGCATCCATGACCTGATTTTTTTTTCTTCGTAGAGATGAATAGGTAAAATAATAATAATAATAAAAATGTTTTGTTCATGCTTAGAAACCACCCGTATCTGAGTTCGAGATCTTATTGTTTGTTTCTATAAGATGATTCTCTTGCGAACAAAGCCTGTCTCCATAGAGCTAACGAACGAGTTGAATATTCTAATCGAGAAGGTACTTTTCTACAATTGCCTTCGTTATGTTCACGGGCAGTTTCATAAAGACAGCGAGAACTCATTTGAAGCATCTTGTTGTTACAAGCATTGGTAAAAAGGGATATATATATTTTTTTTCTATTTTCTTTTAGACGGGATTTCGAACGGGTGATATTTTTATAGTAAATAAGCTCAAAAGGGCTCAAGCAGTTTTGGTTACGTTTTGAGATAAATTTTCTTTTCTTTCTTTTTTTTTTTTTTTTTTTTTTTTTTTAATCAATCCTATTTATTTCTGTATGATTAAATGACTTTTAAAGAGGATAATCCCCTGAAATTTCGGATCATAGCTTTTATGTCTCTTAAGTTTGGGATAATAGTTGAAATTCTTCAAGAGTATCTTTTTCCCAATTTATGTGAGAGAAAATCATTAGTTCATCAGTCAGTTTTACCGTTTCTTCCTTCTTATCTGGTTTTTTATTGCTTTGTATTATAAAGATATTTCATTCAAAAAATCAAGTTTTCCGAATTCTGTTTTTTGAATTACACTATTTGATCATGTTTCCTTTTATCTTAGTATCAATTAAATATATTTATAAAGTTGAAAATTGTAAATCATTATAAAATTTAGTATTCAAGAGATACATTGTTAAGGCCAACAACATTCAAAATATAAAATTCGGCTTACATTCTTTGTAAACAGAATTTAATTTAGTACGACAGGATTTATTTTAATTTATTCTTCCCCATAAAGGCATTCAGTAACTGTATTTCATCCCCTGGGATCGGTTACTGTATGCATTTCTTAAAATTTCTTTGGTATAACTTCAGTTTAGGAGCCCCTTGGTGGTTTTTAAATTTTTGTTGTCTTTTCGACGATGAATTAAAATGGCTATCGCGATTGCATAAGGAAAGACTTTGTCAAGAAGCGTCCGAGCTAATTCCGCGTCAAAATTCAAATTTTGCAAAGAGGTTCTATTCTGAAGATGTTCTTTTTTTTAGTACGATTTTTCTCAATTTCATTTTAATTACTTTAAATATATATATATATATATATATGCTCGTTTTTTTTTTTCAGACACAAAAAGAAATACAAGTACATTCACTTATTTATTACTTTCTTCTATATTCAATAGAAGAAAGTATTGGATTCGTAAAAAATTTTGACCTCGGGTTTTTGATGGATTTACATGTTTTGAGAGCTGTAGAACTCGATTTGACCATTTTTAGAAAATGTCTGTCTGTTAGTCTCTGTGTGTGTGTGTGTGAGACAAAATTTTGTGGCAACTGTATCTCAGGAACTATTGCACAGAATTTCATACAAATTGGTATGTAGTTGCACCTTAACATAAATTAGTGCCTATCAACGTTTGGTAAAAATTGTCTTACAGGTTGCGTTGCCATTCCGCTTTTTTTAAATTTTTAACATGGTGATATAGGACAAAATTTTGTATAAATGTGCATAAAGAGAATTATTTTTTAGTAATCATTATGGAATTTACAAGAATTATTTATATTAGGGATAGTCAACTGGGAAAATTTTTTTGTATGTGTGGGAGCCTCGCCACCCCTCCTGGGGGGGGGGGGGGGGAGTCCCTCCTCGAGGGGAGTAAATTTTCATGATGGGTATCTTTCAAAAGAGCTTACCAATACCTTTAAAACGAATGGTTGAACTATCGATCTGCGATAATTTAAAATAAAGTTATCAATTTTTTTCATTTTTAACAAAAAAAAAAAAAATTTTAATGTAATATTGACAATAAAATTGACTTTTTTTGGATATTTACTGTTATACTACTTCTCTAATATGGAAATCGTCTGCATTATCATGGAAGATAATTTTTTAAATAATGACTTTAATAAATTATTTTTACCGAGTGAATTTGTATAGGAAAATATAGAAGAAAGTCATGTGGTGGCCACAACATACTAGTTTACTTTTAGCATCAATTTGTTTATTTCTTTTAAATAATTTTAAAGTTAAAATGTAGTTTTTAGCCGATATTTTTTTAATCAATTATCCGATTTAAATAAAAATATACAGCATTAGCTAGGTTTTGTCCAGATAAATAAGTGTACCAATTTTTGATAAAATCTAATAGGTACAAAGACAAACTTTCTAATTTATATATTTTAAATAAAAACAAAAATGTTTGCACGCTCATTCAAGGTGTAATTCAATAAATGGCAACAATGCAAAATTGCCGTAGGAAAGAAATAGTCCTGTGGTACTAATAATTAAAATTAAATATTTCTTTTAGAAAATGAAATTTAGAGTCCTAAGTTCCTTCAATAAAATAAAATATTTAATTTTATTTCTTCAAAAAATTGCTCACTAAGATAAAAGGCGACATATTCAGAGTGTAATTCAAAAACGGAAATAAAAGAAATATTCCATTTTGAGTGAGATATTTTTATAATACAGAGCGAAAAAAATTCCGTAGGATAACATGAAAAGGAAGAAAGCCTTAATATCATATGATATCAATGTTTCTATTGTAATACAGGACAAACTGAAATGGTCGCTGGCTCATGCTAATCTATGAGGAAATTAGTTAAGAGATTTTACTCATTACTTAATGTACTTTTTAAATTCCGTTTCCACATTCAGAAAATTCAAAACCATTAAGTTTTGTCTTGTTTTCCGAAAATTGAATGTTTAATAACTGAAAATTGTGAAAAAGAAACTAAATGCATTTTTCGCAGTTTGTATCGATAAAGTGAAATATTAAAACTGTTATTATTACTATTATTATTTTGTAAAACAAGACCGAATTTAACAGAAGTGAATTTTTTGAATATGAAAATGGAATTTAATTTTCGATGCAATGGTAATTTTTTAACTTGCGATTTTTTCCCCAGATTTGAGAAATTATTTTTCTCAAAATGATATGTCGTGTATTGTGAAATCATGTCTATTAATTGGAATAGCATTTCATGTAATCTTATGTACTAGAACTAGATGATAACAACAGTGTTTTTTTTTTTTTTTTTTTTTTTTTTTTAAGTACGACAGGGCTATTATTTCTTTCAGACAGCGATTTTACGTTGCCGCCATTTATTGTAATATACTAATATACCTTGAATAAGCGTGCAAACATTTTTGTCCTTATTTAAATACAGTAGAAGATCTTTATAACGCAATTCTGTATAATGCAATTCTCTATATAACGCAAAATTTCTTGGATATAAACAATAAATTTTGCAGTTAAGAAATACTTTCTAAAAAACTGTTACTTTGTTGAGAAGTAAGTGTGATACATTTGTTTTTCTTTATCTGCTTAATTCAGAGATTTTTAATGAAAAAATTGCTATCATTAATTTTTTTTTTAAAGTGAGCAGTATAATGAATGATTTTGTACAGGCATATATGGACTATCTTTATAAAGTAAATTTTAGAATGAAAGTTATTATCCACCTAATTTTTTGTTCCAAGAAATGTAACTTTAAAATGTCCTACTCTATTTTGATATGTTTCAGACATATTTGGCCATGTTTACAAGGTATGTTTGATGATGTGTGAAATGTGATCTATATAATGCAAAATTCTATATAACGCAAAACCTTGTGTTTTTAGCTTTGCGTTATAAAGATCTTCTACTGTATATAACGGTGAAAGCTTGTCATTGTATCTGTCCAGATTATTATATTTTATCAAAAATTGATACACTTTTGAATAAGGAGAAAATCTAGCTAACGCTGTGTTTTTTATTCAATCGGATAATTGATTCAAAAAAATATTAAGTAAAAACCTCATTTTAACTTAAAAATTATATATATATAAGGCTAAAACTAACTAAATAAATAAACAAGTGAATACATTTCTTTTAAAGTAAAAAAAAAATATATATATATATGGACGCACAAACATTTTTTTTTTTTAAACAATTAAAATAAAATTGAGAAAAATCGTGCTAAAGAAATAGAACAGTTTCAATATAGAATCCCCTTGCGAAATTTGAAATTTGACAGCAAATTAGCACGGATGTTTCTCGTCAATATTTTTACTTACGCGATGGGCCCTTTCCAGCGTCGTCTGCTCAATCACGTGATATAGAAAAACAAAGAATCGAATTCAATTAAATATTGTTCTTAAGAACAAAAGTGTTAATATTTAACATAAAATAAAATAAAAGTAACACTGTGCCTTTGTAAACAGTAGAATTGTAAGTTTAATAATTTTTAAAAACACTTTATATTTTTATTTATTTTCACTTGTAAGAATCGATTTTTGTGCAGTCATTTGCAAAAGTTTAAGACCAGTAGCCGATCTTCAGTATTTTAACACATTGTATCATTTGTGCAGATTATTGCGTCATCTCATGTGCTGATTGCATCAGACGCATTCTACTACTATAAATAAAGGTGGCCGGCACGTTTATCGCCAGTTGTTTATTGGATTTTGTCGTAGACAGTGCTGTTGTGTAATTATTGTAATAGGTAAAAATCTTCACTTACTGTTACAAAAATGTCAGAAATACTGACCCTGAATAAAATTGGATTTTCTGAACGTCAAATAAGTTCAAGGGTAAATGCGAGCAAAACAGCTGTGCATCAAGCTATTAGTAAATTTAAAATTTCGGGAAATTTTGAGGACCTTAGAAGTGTTTCTTTTTCATACTTGGAGTAAGTCGAGGTTTCTTTGCAGGTTTGTGGGATGATAAACCAAAATCTTTGACCAAACGTCTTGAAATAGTACTCAAACTGACGTTGGTGCCTTTTGCAGGCAGAGAATGTCTAATCGTATTGCAGGAGGTTCTTGGATCTCGTAGGATCATCCTTATCATATGATTATCACGTGCACTCGTTCTTCTACGGCGACTGCTTTTCTTAAGGTCCACAAATTTTCCCGAAATTTTAAATTCTAAAATGGAAAAGGAAAAAAATTCGGAAAACTTTTAAATATTTTTGTTCATTTTATACATTTTATCTTGTAAACTGTACATTATCTAAACTTTTGAGACGGACTGCAGTATGTATGTGTGAACTTGAAACATATTTACATCTAAAGATTTGTTCTTGTAATAACATTTATCTAATATGGACAGTATAAATGTATCATAATGCAAAACTAAATACGCATTTCAATTTTAATTATTATATTGTTAAGAAAAACTTGTCGACTTTCTTGTGTGAGAAAGTAGTTCATAAAGAAATAGGTATGTTCTAGTCGATGAACGGCCTTTATTCAACGTAACTTCTCAAATCAGTACAACAAAACTGTGAATACAATAAATATTCTCGAAACAGTCCTATAGTACTGTTATTTCATTGAATACTCTGATAGCAGTCCAATGAAGCTGTCACTCGCACTGTAAATGTCACTATTCAACGAATATTCCAAAACAGTCACTTGTTCCCAAAGAGTAAAGCAAATAACATCAAATACTCCAGAGTAAAAATTTCCACTAGCTCACGAACAAAGTTCAGTCGCTTAGAGCACGATCTCCGAAGTGCAAGCGCTCAGAATAGGTCTCTGAATAACTCTGAATCGCAATGATTACACACTCTCTCGCAAAAGTTAACTTACTCCTATTTATACCTTTTGGCGATGGGGCTTGGTGGTAATTCTATCGAGAATCCCATGGAAAGTTCAAGATCTCGGATGTTATGCGTTGGAGAGCTTCGAAATTTCGGGAACTCTAACTAATCTTTTCCGCCGAATTTGGTCGCCAAACCAACAAATCCATCTCCAGATCGTTAAGTTTGTCGCCAAGGCTGACCTCACTGAAAATGAATGAACTGCTGCTTTATTTTCACTTCGCCTGTAAAACTACTTTTACTGTAACAGAACAATTGTGGCAGAGGAAAAGACTTAATCCGTTGTACCAATATTTTGATCAGGGGCTTCATAGAAAATAACAAAATATTGTTTATATCTTACTTAATTTTTAAAGAATATTTTTTAAATTAATCTACACCTCTTTCATTAAATACGAAAAATGTCAAGTGTAATTTGAAATGAATCTACATCTAAAAATACATTTTTAGAAAAGTATTGATGCGAGATACTCAGCGTAAACACATTAAAACAAAATCTAATTGTGTACTTCACTTACTACAATTTGCTGCAGGGCATCAAGAAAAATAAGAAAGGTGATTGTATTTTCTTTTAACAAAACAACTTCGATAATTTTTATAAATTATTTTTCCAGCTGAATGGTTTTCTTTTCTTTTAAAATAAAAATTTTGACCTTTGAATATTTGTGTTAGGTCACTACCATCAATTCGTATTAGGTTAAATAAGAGTAAATTAAACAATGTGAAAAGGTAATTAACAATGATATTCGTAAGGAAAAGAAAGCCTAACTGGAAATACTTAACGAATTTAGTAAATTGTTTGACATTACTGATAGTGAATTACTGTATTATGAATGAAGGAATTTTTTTTTTTTTTTTAATAATATTACTTATTTTATGTTATTATTATTTCACTAGTTTTGAACAATTACGTATTAGGCACATATTACTAGCATTACGTCAAGATTTCCATCACTGTGAAATTTCTTTAACTTTATATTTAATTTGTTAACTATTGTTAATAACCCTAGTTATAGTTAAGGAAATAATTTAGTGATACAATTACTTTTTTTTTTCTAATCAAGAAACATGACTGATAAATTAGGAATAAACAGTAGAACTAATGAAAAAGATGATCCAAAAAATTGGCTAAGCTTCTGTTGTTAAATTATTAATTATTATTATTATTATTATTATTTGTAAATAAATTTTATTCAGTTATGCAGCAAAGGATCATTTATACACCTCGTATTTATACGTCTTATACGTTTCTACATCGATTTAGAGTAGTTCCAATTCGTACCATATTCATTTTAATACAATAAATAAATAAATAAATAATGAATCATCTATAGACACAAATATAGATTTCCCGTCGGTTTCTATCTTTTTAAAATTCGCAAATTTTCAATCACATACTTCATTTCACCGTTCTTTCTACACTGTAAAAAAAAAAAAAAAAAAATTGTAAAATCACGGTATTTGACCGTATAATTTTAGGGGAAATGTCCGTTTTACTACCTAAACGGTCATAATCCGTAAATTAATGTTTTGGAAGCATAATTTAGGAAATAACCGTATAATTTTACGGGAAATGACCGTTTTGCAAGCTAAACGGTCGTAGACCGTAAATTGGTGTTTCGAAAGTATAATTTTTTAAATTTTTACGAGAAAAAGCCGTTAATGTACGCAAATTGCTCTTATCTTTCACCAAACCATTTTCTTATGAGAAAATCTCTTCAAATGCTATCATTTCAGTGACATCAAGAGAGAATTCCATTTTCAAACTGAAACTATGATTGTTATTTATACTAATTGAATGTGTTTAATTATGCACGCATGACGCATAGGTCCATTGACATCCATTGGTTTTAATAAGATATTGTTTTCTTAATTTAATTAAAAAAATTTCCATCTGACTGAATAGTAATTGATATTGACGAAACTGATTTTCTTTGTCTATTAACACGAAAACATTAAAAAGACAGCTAAAATGGTTTCTTGATTTGAAGCCAGATTTCTAAAACACAAACTACAACCTAATAATTGTTTTATCCACTAAACGCATTTTTTAAAATTTTAATTTTAGTTTTTTTTTTTTCTCTTAACCCTTTAGTTAAGCCTTAGAAAACGGAAAATTTTAATGTTGTTTCCACAATGCATTTTTTACAATATGCTAAAGTAAAGTTTTTTTCAATATGAAATGAATATGTAATTAACCATTAGAAGGTAATTCTTATGATTTTTATGTGTGATCTTCACTGTTAAAAAACAAAGCTGTTTTATCTGAATATGACCATCAGATATGTACATTACATCATATATAGCAGGTTCTGCTTTCAAAATACTTCAGACCTTTCTTCATTCAATGGATTTGGATTTTGGGAATAAGGCCGATTGACTGCTATAGGTCTTAGGCCAGAGGGAGAGTGCCCTCCGTGTGGGTCTTTCTAAAGGGTCCTAGCCCGTATTTACTCAAGTTTCGAAGAAAACCACGGAAAACTCCGAACGGCTAGGCCGACGAGCGTGACCTGGGATCGAACCCGGCACCTTATGTCTACCAGCTTTGAGCGCAGAACCGCTCGGCCGCTGGTGGGCTCCATTCAATGGAATACAGCTTAAAAAAAAATTCTGCTATTCTAAAAAGTGCAAATACGCCTAACGCTTCATAAACACAGTTTGAAATCGGCCTTATAATGAAAACCTGTTTGGATGAATAAGAATTAGGCTCTAGTTATTTCTTCTTTGCACCCACCACTGAAACCATCGAAAACCATGAAGAAAATCGTATTAATTGGAGATACAAATTCTCTGTATTTATGTAAAAGATTTATTATTAATATTCAAAGTTTATTCTGCGTCTCGTTTAATTTTCAGAGATCTCGCATAGTTTTCAAAAGTTTCATTTTGTTTTTGAAAAAGGGTGAGAAATTCTCACCCATTATTTACCTCTAATGAGAACCTTGAAATAAGACTACCTCTTTAGTGCTAATGTTTACGAATAAAAAAGGCCCACCAGCGACCGAGCGGTTCTGCGCTCAAAGCTGGTAGACGTGAGGTACCAGGCTCGATCACAGGTCGCGCTCGTCGGCCTAGCCTTTCGGAGTTTTTCGTGGTTTACTCCGAAACTTGTGTAAATACGGGCTAGGACTCCTCAGAAAGACCCCTCGGAGGGCACTCTCCCTCAAGCCTAGGGCCTACAGCAGTCAATCGGCCTTATTCCCAAATCCAATCCAGTCCGTTTACAAATAAAAATGATTTCGAAAAATAGTTAGATTTTCTTTCACAAAATTCAGTATCGTAGTTTTTATAGGAAAAAAAAAAAAAAAAAAAAAAAAAAAAACTTTTGTTTTTTTAATATGAGAATTGACTGACTTCTTAATTTTGTCAAAAATAGCAAATTTAGATTTTAAAATAGTCTTAAAATAAAATAACTTTTATGCATAGTTTGAACGTTAACAATTTAATCACTGTAAAAAATTTCTGTAAAAATAAAGCACTTTTTTTTTAACATAAATACAGCATAGATTGCTGCAAATTTGTATAGCTAGTTCTGTAAAAATGATTGAAGATTTGTTACTTTACATTGTGCTGTAAATCGGTATAAAAATTTTTCCAGAAGTCTTTTGGTGCGTATGACAAGATTTATCAACTAGTCAGTTCTGATGTTGACTTTATCTGTTTTTGTAAAGAAATGACTTTGTAATCCCAACGGCGCGGTTGGCAAAGCGCTGGTCTCTGACACGGGTGATTGTGAGTTCGAATCCCGGGCTGCCCAAGACGGCTTGTTTCGCATGAAAAGTATTAAATTAGTTTTTTCGTGTAAAAAAAAATTAATAAATAAGTGTTTTAGTGTTGTGGGTTTCTCCCTGAACGCATGTGTAATAATTGCAAGAAACTTTTTTAAAGCATTCGAGAAACTCAAACTTTAACTTTTAATTTTACGGTCAATGCTACTTTTTTTGCAGGTTGGTTGTAAGTTTCATCACAACGTAAAATTACTGGCGATACATCATTCATCGTCTAAATGTATTTTTACGGGGTTTGACTGGAATCTCTGGCCCGTAATTTTACTGCAGCATTTTTTACAGTGTATTATTAATTTTCTTAAATTTCGTCTAGAATCTTTTTTTTTTTTTTTTCAATGTTATAACCACGAAAAACATCCAAGGATCTTAATTCTATTCATAATGCTGCATTTAATAAGCACAAATAATCAACACTTACGATTATTAAAGACATTTTCTAATTAAATCACAATCTGTATGCACATAAAACATTTAACAATTAGTACTTAACATATGCAATGTATCATTATTAAAGATTATACTGTGAAACCTCCTCAAATATCCACCAGTACCAGATTAAAGGCTATATTCCTTCAGAGCCAATTTTTTATTCAGAAACTATTACATAATGTAATTTTTCTGGATATAGATGCTGCTACGTTTTAAAAATCTATTTTTACAAAATGTTATATTTATAATTAATATCATAAATCATGATATTTTGATTTTTTATAATTTTCTGACACAAAATTCCACTTTATGTGGCCCTGAGATATTGTGATATTCATTATAAAAAATAAAAAGAAACAAAAGAAACGATTAGAAATTACAAAAAAGAATTATAATTCCAACTAATTCGACATACCAGAGTTTAACTGTGTAACTTAGAAAACATCATTCATAGTCAAGTACCTAACTTCTTGAAATTGCGTTTCTTGAACATCAAAAGTAGAATATGAAGTCATATTTGAAAACTTTCAAAAATTTTATCAAAATTAGTTCGTGTAGAGATATTTGTACTTAATGGAATTTGTGTAGGTAATGCAACATACCCGTTTTTTGTACAAGAAAATATTTAAAAATACTATATTGTGCACCTAAAATGTACAAAATCTATTATTAAAAAATCTATACGGATATTTTAAACTATCCTAAAAATAGATGCCTGTAATTTCTACACGCATACGAAATAGTTTAAATGTCGCACATTATTCCTCACAATCATTAGTATTCATAATTCATGCACGATGCATGATTTTTCTTTCTTTATTGTTAGTGATTAAAGAATGAAGACGCAAAACCTAGAGCACTTTACCTAAACACATATCAGCGGTTCTACATGGTTATGTAAAAAAGAATTAAGTTAATTGCTTTCTGAATGCTATCTCAATATTATCACTATTCATCTTTTCCGAGAACTTTCTCAAGAAAAAGCGAAGTGACCTTTAAAATAGAATTTGAAGCAATTTACCGTAACAATTGCTGAGGATGAGGAATTATTGATGAACAGATTTTTTCTGCCCACTTGTCCATATTGTTGGAAATCATGAGTTCACTCATGCTTGATTCGAGAAAGCGCATCCAACCAAATCTTTTGATATTAACCCCAATCCTGACCAGGGTTATCTTATGTTGATAGAGTTTTCTTATTTAACTCTATCTAGTTGTTGGCATAACGAATTTATGTGTAGTTATGAATCGAAAGTTCACAATATGAGCGGTAATAAAGTATTTGATATTATAAACAAAGAAAATATTTATTTAACTAGAGTTTTTTTTTTTTTTTTTTTTTTTACTTGTTTGCAACATACTGTGTCCCAATTTCATGGTTATAATAATTTTTTAATAATCAAAATACTTATATAATTTTGAAAACCATATAAGAAAAAAAAACTTATGTTATATTTTACTGAACTTCATATAAATAAATCGGTAAATTATAACGTGCATAGTCATCAAGTAAATTTGGATAAATAGTAAATTTCTATAGTTACAGAGGCTGTTCGCACATTTTTTAGACGATTTTGATGGAGTGTACTGAAACAATTTCACTCTTATTTCGTGTTTTATTTGTTCATTTGATAGCCCTTGTTCTTAACTATCATTCTACATCGTAATTTCTATGATAATAATGCTTTTTACAATATCGGAAGAGGTATATTTTTCTACTCCTCTTGAACGGCTTTCCAAAGTCCACAAAGAGTTGTAGGTCGGTGTTTGGATAATGCTGATTTTAAGAGTCGAAAAACACAAAAATCCAACCCTGATACATCAGGAGATTTAGCAGGAATATCAGTGAAGGGTATGGTTTTAATTCCCGTTTTTTGTTCCATTTTTTTTCTAGAAAAGCAATTGCGGATTGTGATGTGCGGCTGCTTGTTTTGTCTTGATACAGTTCAACGGATTGATAGCATTGTGGATAAAGATCTGGATTTTCATTTTTAAAAATTGGAATTAAAATATGTTCTTGGGAGTATTTAGAGCTGATTTTGACATTTTTGTCACCTTTTTTTTGCTTTTATCTTGCGCTTGTATGAAAAACCAGTGACAATCATAAATCCTTTAGAAAAACTTTCTTTTGATTCTCTGAACCATGTAGAAAATTTTTTTTCTCCACTTTTGTGATAATAAATTGATCTTTTTTTTATTACAACCACTTAAATAGACCCAAGATTCATCTATTGTTGCGACATTTTTGCATTTTTCTCCTGATAAATGCTTTTCATAACGATTTCACTAAAAACTCTCTTTGGAAAAAGCGGAAACGTATCCTTCCATCCACTGCCTTTTTAAAAGCGCATTTTTGCATCTAAACAAAAATTATAAATATCAGAAGATAAATAAAACTTCCAAAAATATAACTGTTTTAAAAATAAAATTCTCCATGCAAACGATTTTTTCTTACTGCGAAATAAAATCGTCTAAAAAATGTGCGAACAGCCTCTGTATTTATCGGCTAATTTAAAAGTGTATTTTGTTTCTATTGAGTTTTAGCGTAAATCAGTCGATGTCAAAAGTATTCACACATTTTTGAATTTAGACATTTTGTCTCATGTTTAAGAAATACTTGATAAATTCCATTGATATTTCCGGGATGGAAAAAAATATACTATACAGTGAAGCATTGATAATCCGGTATCGGTGGGAAATAGACATTGCTGGATTACGGATTTTTCCGGATTATTGGAGTTCCGAAAATGTATATCGAAATCATATCAGTCCTAGCATCTAAAGAAATATTTTTTTAAAGTTAGCTTTATAAAATGCATGCAAACCCTTATCAAAAACGAAAATAATTAAAATAACATTTGAAATAAATTAAATTTTTTAAAATAACAATTATAAAACAGTAATACGGATCGTTTATTTTTGTGCAAATAATAATAATAATAATAAAAATTAAAATATTGATATTAAAACCGGCTTAATAACAAATATGATCAGGAATTTGACATTGCAGCATTCTATTAAATACGTCAGTCAATTTTGTTTGTTTCATTCTTTTTTGTTTTTCAGTTTGTCGTTGACTGATATGCACGTTCATTAGTTTGTTACCGCTGATGAAATCGTATTTTTCGAATCCTTCTTAAAACTGTTAACCGAGATTTCGGGTGGTCGTGTTTAATTTGACTTTCGGTATCAGGAATAGGAACGATCTTTTTTATTAATAACTTTTGGATTTGCCATAAAATTACGTTGTTCTTTTTCGGAATTTTTGCCATCATCCTGATTAATATGTAAAAAATTCACGCTAGTCCGTAAATCAATAAAATAAAATGAAAATCCTTAAACTTTACTAACGATCCATAAAAGTTGGCAAGCATGCTGCGAATAAGAAGTTGAGTACTACTACGATTTTCGGACGGAGGTTGGAAAAAAAAAAAAAAAAAAAAAAAATCAGAAAAAATCATCAGTGCCGGTTTATGGGGGTGTTGCCAAATTATAGAATTCCGTATTATGGAAACTTCACTGTATTTATATTATACCTGTGCTGAGGATGTAGAATTATTGATAAACAGATTTTTTTCTTTCTACCTGTCCATATATTGTTTTTAATTATAGGTTTATTCATGCTCGATCTACAAAAGTTTACCCAAACAAATCTTTTTATATTAACCACAATATTCTGACAAAGAGTTACTTTATGTTAATAGGGTAATGCTCTAGACTAGTAAATAAGGAATAGTAGCCACTCAGTGTCAAAAAAAAAAAAAAAAAAAAAAAAAAAAAGGGTAGCCACCTTTAGATATAAGCATACCGCTAATTAATAAAATTTGCTCTTTTTTAAGCTGATTCTCGAAATAGCGGTCGATTGCCGAAATATGTGATTGTTTCTAATCGATGAAAATCTTTAAAGGCATTTTGCAAAATGTACCTTAATTTTGTAGCCTGTTATAGAAATAAAGAATCATATCACCGCTAATTGTGGAAATTTACACTTAAAAATGTAAATAATTACTAGGATACGCAATTATTTCATTGTTGATCGATAAAATTCGTACTTTTTGAAATCTATTTTTCGAAATAAATAGATGATTTTGAGGCGTATTACTGAAATACGGAATTCTTTTGTCGTAATTTTCCAAAAATTACGCTTTAAAAGGTAAATTACTGCCGAAATATGTTACTATTTTGCCGTTTTCGCTATTTCTCGGGTGGATAATTATGTTCGTAGAAATACGTGCTGAAAATGAGACGACGTTTCAGTTTTAGATGGCAAATGCGGTGCTTCATTGCAATCTTTTGAAATCACTATTACTTTCTAAAGTTTAAAAAACAAATCATCATAATAATAATGGTAAGAGATTCCCGATTCCGTAATTTTTACATGCTATTGTAGTTCCGCAGTTTCCAGCCTCTCCCCGTAGAAATTTCCATGATTTCATACTTGTTGGCAGATATGGAATTTTATTCCATGCTTTTGATATTTTAAAATAAACTATAATATGGTCGCCACTTTGGCGGCTAGGATTTTATTTTTCGGATGTCACTTTTAACATAATGTTCAGCCATTGACAACTGGCGACCGCTAATCTAGAGCTCTACATAGGGTTTTATTATTTAACATTATCTCGTCCCTGAAATAACGAATTTCTATGTGGTTATGAATAAAAAGTTCTCAGTATAAGTGCTAATAAAGTATTTCATATTATAAATAAATAAAGTTATAACTTAATTAGACTTTCTTTCACCAGTTTTTGTAACATATCATAACCTAATTTATAATTATAGTCATTTTTACAACTATAATTTTGAAAGGCATGCATAGAAAACAACATTTTCTTGAATTTTACTAAACCATATTTAACATATAAATAAATCTACAGAGTTTAAAGTGCATAGGTTTAAAGTGCATCAAAGACTTTCGCCAAACAGTGAATTTCTATAGTTATGAAACTGTATTTTGTTTCTGTCGAGTTTTGGCATAAATGCAATCAGAGATAAACGTATTCCCATACTTTTGAATTTAGACATTTTGTACCATATTTAAGAAATATTAGACGGATTCTCTTGACAATTAAGGGGTGCAAAAAACATACTACATCTCATCTTATACCTCCATTGCTGAGGATGTAGAATTATTGATGAACAGAATTTTCCTGCCTATTTGACCAAACACACTATTCGCCAAATAATAAATTTTTATAGTTATTCATAGGCAGATTTGAAAAATGTTTTCTTTGTGTTGAGTTTTTGGCGTAAATGGCGTCAAAAGTATTCATGCACTTTAGAATTCAGACATTTTGTCGAATATTTAAGAAATACTGGATTCTCTTGAAACTTAAAAGTTGTAAAGAACATATTATACTTCATATCATACCACTATTGTCCAGGAAGAGGAACAAATCTTTTCCTTATTAATGAAAAAAAATAATAATTTTGCCCACTTGTCAGCATTGTTGGAAATCACGAGTTCACTCATGCTTGATTCGAGAAAGTGCATCCAACCAAACCTTTTGATATTAACCCCAATTCTGACCCAGAGTTATCTATATCGATAGAGATTTATTATTTAACTCTATGAAGTTGTTGGAATAACGAATTCTTTTAGTTATAAATAAAAAAGTTTTCAACATAAAAATTTCTTGATATTATATCGATCTCAACATGAAAATTTCATGATATTATCTCAATTTCTTGGTATTATAAGCAATAGAAACCTTATTTAATTAGGCTTTCTTTCTCAATTTCTAACACATCATGTCTCAAAAGAAAAAAAAAATGTTACGATAACTTTATTAAAATTCCCTTACCTTGAATTTAAGAATATTACTTTCCATCATAAAATGTGAAACTTTCAGTTGAAAGACTTCTAGATTACAAATTATAAAATGTCATCGCAGGGCTGGCCTGAAATTTTATTATTATTATTATTATTATAAAATCTCTAATTACCAACTAAATTTAGTTATTTTTGGACTATGAACTCATAATTATGATTTACAGTCATTTTTTTTTTTTTTTTTTTTTTTAAGGTTTTCCCTAGTCTAATCTATAAAACACGTAACTTATCGTATAATATGAGCTGAAATTTGGAGGAGGATTGATAACTGGAAAAATAAAAAAAATCAAAACAAAGTATCTTAAAAAAAAAAAAAAAAAAAACTTTAATTTATTAAAAATGAATTATTTTACTGAGGATTAAATTTAAATGATTTGAATACAAATACATGATTTATTTTTGTCAAATGATATAACGTTTTAGAGGAACGTCAGAGAACTGGGTTTACTGTTCTAATAGGATAATACCTTAACTCTACAATTTTAACTGGAGCAAATTTTACTCATATAATGAAGAAACGTACAATTAACTTCTACACATTATTGTGCACATTATTTTGTGAATATAATCTAAATGTATACTCATATAGGTCACATTCTGGCGCAGCTTTCGCACAGTTATTTATGAGCAATAATTTTCCCTTTATTCAATCATAGAGACTTTTTATAAAAGATTGCTGTATAAAAATATTGGTGTAAGAATTGCGGCAGAGTGTGACTCCTATTCTCATATATAAGAGTAAATTATAAAATATGTCTCAAATGTATTTTAAGTATAGCAGGAGTAAATTTTCTTCATGGCTTTAATGTACTAAATATAAATGTTAGTACAGTCGGTAACAAAAGTATCCGAATACTAGCGAAAATTCCTATATAAAAAAAGTACAGTTAATACTGTTTTGTTAAATAAATTCTTGTCGAATCATGTTCTTAGACTGACTAAGAACATGATTCGACAAGGATTTATTTAACAAAACAGTATTAACTCTACCTTTTTTAAATAGGAATTTTTGCTAGTGTTCGGATACTTTTGTTACCGACTGTATTTCAAGGTTAATGACAATGTTTTAGTAGAATTACAGCTGAAAGAAGTCTCAGCTTTTTTATATTTAAAGCTGCAATAAACGTATGCAGGGATCAAGACGTTCCTGTACTTTTACTTGAGTTTTATTACATTACATTCACTATTTCAGAAAAATATTTTTTTAAATAACATTATAGCATTAAAACATTTAGGGAAAAATTTCTTTTTAAAAATAGTGGTGACAAAATAATAAATCACAGGTAAAAATATGAGAACGCTGTGACCCCTGTGTGTGTATTAAGACAAAAATGACAATCGTTTATAAAATATGAATCTTTATTATTCCCATAACGAAGAGAGCGTTCGTAATTAATTTACAACCAGCAGAGGCATCTAAATATTCACAGTAGGCTTTTGACAAATAAATTAGTTATTCAAACAACTGTACAATTTGATACTGATTCTCATAAAAGTTCATTTGTATAAATTTTCATTGTTAAAAATACCAGTGGGATTAAGTTTCAACCAATTATCACATTGGTTGCTAACATATGTATTTTCTTTTCGTATAGTTATTAGTTAATTGTTTGTTAAATTAATAATATTTAATACTGAAAATACATCATAAATAAATAGCATAATTTTTTTTAAATAAAAGCACCTGGAACAAAAACATTTACATATTTATTTTATTGATTGTCTAAAATTTCAGGGAAAAAACACATTTCAACAGAATTTCAATAATTAATTCAAATTTATATTTTCTTATTTAAAACTGTTGAATGTTATTTTTTTTTCATTGTAAATAAATAGCATTTTGTGTAATTATAAATGAAACATATGATTTATATTATCTGAATGATTATATTACTGAAATCTCCAGTAAAAATTAATTATGAAAACTATAAGACTGTTTTAGATGTCAAATTTAATTTGTCAAATATTAAAAGAGATTAATTAGGTAAAAAATAAAAATGAATATGTGAAGTGAAAAACTCCTTTATATAAGTTTTAAAGATTGTAATATAATGTTTGAAAATGAATGAGGATCGACTCCTTGAAATGAAATCGAATCCTCAAAATTGGCAGAAAAATAGAACACACTTATGCTTATTCGGAGGCAATTCCTTTTTCAGGGGAACAGGCTAAATGTGTATATCTTGGCTCACATTTAAACCATTAAGATTTTCAAGTTGAATACTTGTGTTAAATTAGATTAAAATATGTTAAAATAATTTATAAAATTTTAAATGTATTTATTTAAACTAGGGATGAGAATTTGACTACACGGGAACTTCCATCAGCCATCTTCATCTATTTAATGTACATTAAAACTTGCAAATTTCGACAGTTCATGTGGCACATAACTGACCATACACAAAAATTTGACATTGGTTTGTAACATGTCCGGGAATATAAACCCTAATACTGCGTATTTAGCGGTAGTCTACGAAAGGGTGATTCCACAAAACTGTGCCTATAGTCTCTTGGATCGACAGGTAAATCAAAATAACCAGATCTTCTTCGTTCTTCGTTTGGAGGTGGATGATAAGAAGGTCTACTACCGGGATAAGGTTCTACAAACCTTGAAGGGAAAGCTCTTTCCTGTCTAATGTCCACAGCGCTAGCCTGGCGCTGTCTAGGATACATTTCATGTGGGGAAGACTGTCTCTCTGGCGATCGGAATTGTCTGACACCAACTGGGGAAGAAGAAACAGGACGTGACTCACGGTAAAAGTCCACCATATCCCTCTCTCTCATATGGGACGGTGAATGTCTATCTAAATATCTATCGTAGTTACCTGAAAACCTCTGTGCTGGACTATGGTGGTCTATTATTACATCCTGTGGAGGAGGTCTTTCCCCGAATATCTGTCGAGGTAATTCCTTATACTTGGGACGGGGATCAATTACAGGCTCTGGGGCAGGCCTCGCTTTTGTAGGTCTTGGTGAAACTGGATCAATAACAGCAGCAGGGTAGGAAACTGGCCGCGGTTCTCGATGGACTTTCTTTTCTAAAGGATTACTATGTCTCCTATAAACTACATCAAAATGTTTATAATGCTCAGGTGGAGATGGATGATCTTCTAAATCATCTTCCCCAGTTATTCGATATGAATGGTCATAAGGATCAGACCTTCTGGCGTTGGCAACTATCTTGACTGGTGTTCGATTGTGGTGTAAGGGCTCTTGTGGAGGAATAGGAGGTGACACTGCTCTACGTTCAAATTTATCGACAATGCCTCGGACACCTCTATGAGGCCTAGGGTACCGAAGATCATCTTCTTCGTCTGGCGAAGAACGACTCCTTCGATCCCTGGGCTGTGGTGCCCCTCCAGAATTGAACCTCAACGGGCGGCGCCATTCATAAGAAGGAACAACTTCATCTTCTTCATCGTCATAATCTTCATCTTCATCATGTATGTCAGCTGGCCAGTCTTCCTCGTCATCCGAGCTCGTATCTGGATCGATTTCTTTGCTTTCGAAATCTGGGTGAGAGGAAACTTCTTGTATAGCCGAGCTGAGGGCCTCGTCAGATCCAATACCACTACTTGACTTATTACTTGACTTGCCTCCAGATGATTTTGCACTAGTCGAATCTTGAGCTTTTGGGGGAGATTTGCCTCCGTGAACAGCAAGTGGTGGTGCCGTTTTTGTTAGGCCTACTAAATTGTAATTGGTGCTACGTCTGGCTTCGATTCCTTCTAATTTTCCTTGTCGTCGACTCACAGTATCATAATCCTTAGGAGGCAATAGGATTGGACAGCTGTTGGGATTGTTCAGGCGTTCTCTGAGTTCGGCTGCTAGAGAGTCGTATAAGTTGGCTATATGCTCTTTTCGGACACCCACATCTCGTTCTGAAGAACCTGCAAAGATAAAAACAACAAATTAAATAATAATAATAATAAATGATTGATGATATATTTAAAATTAACTTCAAAACTTAACTATTAAAATGAAAAATAGATAAATAAACTGAACATCTGAAACTATGACTGTCAAAAAAAAAAAAAAAAAAAAAAAAATCAGAACGTGTCACACAGATAAAATTCATAAAAAATCTAGGTAGTTAAAATGCAAGTTAACATAGACTTGTTTTAATTCAAAAGTCAATCAGAATAAAAATAAACAAAGTAATGTAGAGTATGTACTATTTTATGCAAAGTACGCAGTTTTTAAAAAATTCAGTAATTAATAAAATATTTTTAATATCCAGAGCATGAAGAACATTTTAAGTCTCAACTTTTAGTGTTTTAATATTGGGATATGAAACTTATCTAGTTAAAATAAATAAAATACTTATTTCATTATAGAAAACAATAAAGCTTTGAGAAAAAAAGAAAAAAAAAAAAAAAAAAACGTAATTTTTTTCTGTTTCTTTCTTTTCTATTTTTCAATAAATTATAAAATATTGAGAAATAGAAAAAAAAGAAAAGAAAACCAACTCAAACTTAATTATTTTGCTTTATTTTTTATTTCATTTTGCACCCGTGCTTTTTATTTCCTAATTCAAAATTATACAAAAAAAAAAAAAAAAAACGTTTTCGATACTGTCCATTTCGAAACTGATTATTATTAATATTTTCTTTTTTTATTTCATTTTTCACGCGCGCTTTTTAGTTCCTAATTCAAAATTATTAAAAAAAAACTTTTTTGATACTGTCCATTTCGAAACTGATTATTATTAATTTTGTTTCTTTTCTTTTTCTTTCCAAAAAAAAAAAAAAAGAGAGAGATTGATTTTCATAAAATTCTGGCAAAAGCAGAATTTAGTTTAGTACGAAGGACTATTAGTTTTGTTTTTCAAAATTATAACATCGCTTTCAAATTATTCAAATATATTTTCGATAAATTTTCGATTTCGATAACTGTCTAACTATCGTAAAACTGGTATCGTAAAAATCCGTAGATTGAGACTAATAGTCCTCAGTCCTAAAAAAAAAAAAAAAAAGAAAAAGAAAAAGGAAAAAAAAGAAAAATGATTTACTTGTCATTACATTTTAGGACATTTATGAAATTTATGGAGAAAACAACACCAATATAGTTATAATAATTTGTTGCTATTCACCTTTCACTCATCTCCACAATTTTTATTTTCTCTTACTCATATATATGGTAGAGAAAGTATTCTTTTGGGATCAAATTTTCCAAAATGAATTTTTATTGAATGTAATTAGTGAAAGTGCTTTATTATATTTTATTATGTCCAGGAAAACTGCTCAAAGAGGAAAATTAATTCTCCGTACTCATACGGTAAATAAAGTATTTTTTTTAAGTTGAATTTTCAACGTTTGTTTATTGTATAATTATGAGTTTTGAAGTTTTCCAAAAGCTAAAATCAAATTTTTAACGGTTGATCTTTGTGCGTGTTTCTTATAAGTGTAACTTAAAAACAAATAATTACAGGCAATGGACCATATTCCTACTTTGGGTTCCAGGCTACAAGAATATCAGCTGGGTAGGGAAACAATCCTCAACTCTACCATAACAAAGCATTGTGGCTTTCAAATTTTTATCTTGCAATATTATTTATAAGAGTTACAGATTATATGAAACTGAAATAAGAGTGATATAGTGATACCTTTGTTTTATTTTTAATCCAGTTTTAGTAATATACTTTAATATTAATCAACATATGTAATATTAAAAGTTGCCATGTGAAATGTGGCGATGTTAACAAATTTAAATGGATGTTCCATTTAATAAATTCCTTTATTAAAGTGATTGAAATTCTAATTATTTAAGCTTTGATATCTATAGATATGTGTGTGTATAAAATGTTCTTATTAATCTTTAATTCATTATATATATATATATATGTGTGTGTGTGTGTATACATAAAATGTTCTGCAATTTTACGATATGGAATAGTCTTAATTTTATCATTCGATTCAGTTGTTTACATTTCTCTTTTGTTCTTGTTTGAACATTATTATTAAGTTTCACTGCAGAAATATTTAGGAAAATGGTATGCGTAACATTAAAATGGCATCTTGAATCTAATTTGTTTACAAAATATCGGCCACGTGTTCGGCGATTTTACCTACGGTGACGTCACAGGAATATTGTCCATTCAAAAGTTCTGAGAGTTTTGAAGTTCACATGAGAATGCTACTTGAAAAGTCTGATCAATATTGATGAGTTTCAAGGAATGATACAGTCGGTAATAAAAGTGTCCGAACACTAGCAAAAATTCCTATATAAAAAAAGTATGCTTAATACAGTTTTTCTAAATAAATCCTTGTCGAATCCTGTTCTTAGACTGACTAAGAACAGGATTCGACAAGGATTTATTTAACAAAACAGTATTAAGTGTTTTTATTAAAAGTTGATTGTGTGTTTTTAATAAAAATTGTATTTCTCTCTCCCATTATCTAATGGTATTTTCCATTTCCTGCGGCTTATTTCTGTCGAGCTATCTACATGATAGACCAGAGATGTTTCTGCCTAAAGGTTGTCTGAGTGAGTAATGCTGACCGGGATGTCGGCCTGGATAGCTCAATTGGTAAAGCCTTGACCTTGTAAGTCAAAGATCCGGGGTTCGACTCACGGTCCAGGCATTATTTTCACTCAGTCGGAAAAATAAAATTTCAGTATTAAGTGTACCCTTTTTTATATAGGAATTTTTGCTAGTGTTCGGACACTTTTGTTACCGACTGTACGAGTGAAAGTTGTTTAAATGATTTGGAATAAACTTTTAGTTTTAATAACAGCCTTCAATTCTATATAAATGTAGGTATTGTAACTGTATTCAGACAGGAGTTTGAGAGGGTAGACCTCCTTACGCAGAAGTACCTTATAAGTAGGATATATATAAATAGGATAAGAGAAAATCGTGTAAGTGGCATACCAAATGATTTCCTACATGAATGGAATTATTCAGTTGCAATAACTTGAATTTTTCACATAAATTTCGATTAAATTAAAAATAAAAAGACGTTTAAATATAATATTAAATACCGAATACTTTAATTTAAAAAAAAAAAAAAAGTTTTCTTCTAAATGTTAATGAGTAAATATCATAAAGAGAGAATTTCAATTCAGTAAGTTATTTTCACATTTCCCTTGTCCCCCGCCCATTCCCCCTTTATTTTATAACAATAAAATAATCTAAATCCCATTTCCCCCCCCGCAGAATTTTTAGTAAAAATCGAATAATATACATGTTGTAATTTCATTAGAATTTTGAAATTCTTCCATTCAAAATTCAAAGTCAATCAATTTCAGTGACATCCTCAGAGGTTTTTTAATAAATTTTTTTCTTTTCAGCTCCAAATTAGCCACATTCTTCTGAAGGGCTGTTGTGAAATGTGTATATGTAATCAAAGTCTTATAAATAAGATTCTTTGTATTAAAATTAATTTCTCTGTTATCAATCTTCGCTAAGATACACTATAAAAATTTTCCGTAAAATAATGATTTATTAACCTTTTATTTTACTCTGACTTTACCATTTATTTAGAAAACAGTGGAATCGCCGTTAATTTTCAAAGATTTCTTTAGACCATGCCTAAAGAAATTGTCGTACATTGCAGTAAATGTCTGCAGACATTTAACTGGAGTACAGTCGGCAGCAAAATTATTCGAGCGCTAGCAATAATTCCTGTGTAAAAAAGTACACGTAAGTACACAAAAAAGTACACTTTGTTAAATAAATTTTCGTCGAGTCATGTCCTTAGTCAGTCTGAGAACATGATTCGACAAGGATTTATTTAACAAAACAGCATTAAGTGTACTTTTTTTACATAGGAATTATTGCTAGCGCTCGAATAATTTTGCTGCCGATAGTAATGTCAGTTAACCGAAATTTTACTTCTAGTTTCACTCTTTAACCCATATTGGACCACTCATTAAACGAATCATTAGAAAAATGTAATTTTTTAAAAACATGGTCAGTATAAGATACTTACACATATAAAAAAGAAAAAATTAAAAAATTATAATAATTTTACAAAATTTTTTATTTTGTTTGTTAGTCCAAAAAACAGTCTCTACACAGTCCAAAAGTGAGCATTTTGAAAATTGTAAAGATGTTTACGAATGGAAGTCCAAAAAACAATCTCTACATCCAACATTGCACATGTTGCAAATTGTAACAGGTTTTTTATTGCATGATTTCAGTTGACATCGTCTTTGGATTTTTCACTAGCACATGCTCACTATTTAGCAGAAGAAGTTCTTTAGTATTCTGCAGCATTAATTTTTTTTTTTCAAATTCCATTTTTCACAGTATTAATTAATTTAGTCTATTTCTAAAAAAATTATGTCAAGTTTTTTGCAGATTTTAAATGTTTTTTTACATTATTGACATTTAATTCAACTGTCCTATAAATAGGACAGCGGTCCAATATGGGTTAACAACGCCGACATTTTAAATTTCTTTTATGTCGGATTGAATTCAGCATTCCTCTAAAAGAAAATGTAATTCAGTACATTTCTTGTATCCCAAAGGAAATAATACAAGAATTGTATTTGTAAGGAAAGTACAGTCGGTAACAAAAGTCTCCGAACACTAGCAAAAATTCCTATGTAAAAAAAGTACACGTAATACAGTTTTGTTAAACAAATCCTTGTCGAATCCTGTTCTTAGTCAGTCTAAAAACAGCATTCGACAAGGATTTATTTAACAAAATTGTATTAAGTGTACTTTTTTTGTATAGGAATTTTTGCTAGTGATCGGAGACTTTTGTTACCGACTGTAATAAGATTCCTATATTTTGTGTTATATATAGTGTATGATTTTGGTTTACTTGATTTATTTTGCGGTCTTTTAACCATAAAATCAAAATGTGGTTAAATAACTGTTATCTAAAAATATGGTCAAACGTATGGACAGAAAGCTACCGCTCAAATAACCGTTTACTTGGGCAAACATTCTTACAGTGTATGATTAAACTATTAAATAGATATGAAAAAAATATTAAATGGCCAACATTATCGTGAAAATTGTATTTAATAATTTTAAAGCATGACGATCAGAAAAGTTTTATTTATTTCATAAATATAAATTCGGTTGTATTGATAGCATTTTTTAAATGTGTAGTTTTTCTTAATTGCCACATTTTTTTTCCCCTTTAATATTACCTTATTTGCCTAGAAAATAAGATACAGTACCCGCCGCTTATTCAAATCACATTCGATCTGAGCAAAAGTGATTTTATTAAGCGGCTGATTTTTATAACCGGCTAATGTTTCTGCACTCAAAAAAAAAAAAAAAAAAAAAGGTATTTACCTGAATTTGGAAAGAAATTTCAAAAGGTACCAAATAATGGAACTAAAAATCAATATTAATTTTTAACAGATAATTATTTGATTGTTCCTTCAAAGTAAGTGAATTAAACACATCCGAAGTCCCGATACGCTTTCCTTTGATGAAAATAATTAAAACTTTGTTTAAAGTTCACGCTTTTTTTTTAAATTTAAAACTTTTCCGTTTAAGCTTCTTGCTTCTTAGTTATTTCAGAATAAGAACCAGAAATTCTAGAAAGTAACCAGTCTAATTAGGAAACCAACAACGAAATGAAGACTATCAAAATTATTTGAAATACCCGGTATCAAAAATCCACAAATAACTTGTAATTTTAACACAAAATTGTCTTTTATTAATTAAACATTACAAGAAAAAAAAAAAAAAGCACTTGCGAATCAAATCAAATTTGTAACTTATAATCCGCTTTGGATTGGAGATTGGAGATTGGGTTTTACGTCGCACTAATGCTGCGCAGATGGGCAATTGGCGACGGTCTGGGACACACCTCTAGAGGTGGTCCGGAGACATGTCGTCACAATTTTGATCCTCCACGGAAGGGATGGCTCTCTCGCTTCGGTAACCCCCAGAGGTATAATTTTTGATGGGAACATGGAGGACTTTGCGGCCACGACAGATTTTACGTGCACCAGCCGCCATTAGTGTACACGACGGTCTTTGGCCGGCTCGAGTACCGAACCCGCAATCTTCCAATTACGAGGCCGGCGCTCTACCGACTGGGCTACCGCGGCCCGTAATCCGCTTTGGAGAATGCATTCCTTGAAATTGTTACTAAGACAAGTGATGGAACGTGTTCAATTGCTGAAAATGTAAAATTTAATGTTCTAAGTGTAAAATTTTCGACAAAGAGAGATAACACAGAGATTTCTGAATTTTATTTTCTATTTTATTTCAAAAATAAAAAATCACAATGTAAATAAAAATTTGTTTAGCGTGCATAAATAACATTTTGCTGTTGAAGAGATTTCTTTGAGTTTATTAACCGGCAATGCCGATTTTATTAAGCGACGGTATTAAAATTGGTTTGCATTGATTTGATTCCGGTCCATGCAATTCGATCAGATTAAGCGGCTGATTTTATTAACCAGTGAATTTATTAAGCGGCGGTTACTGTATTAGAAAAAAGTTTAAATATTTAATAAATTTAAGTTAGTTTGAAAGTGTAACTGCAGTTAAATGCAGTTTTTAGAAAATGAATTAACATTTCGTTTTGAATTTACTCTTGAAAATTAGGTTTTAATGTTAGAAAATTTCGGAATAAGAGAAGCCTAACTTTTTTTTCCAGTTTTCGATGCATCAATACTGATGCACCCTTAAAATGTCTTGCAGGTTTGTCATCTGGTGCTTTGGCACCACCCATACATTTTACGCAGTTCTGCAGAAATAATATTAATTTAAAATAACGGTATTATTAATCGGTCCTTTTTTTTTTTTTTTTTTTTTTTTTTTTTTTTTCCTCGACACTGAGAATTTACATAAAATATGGTAACATGATAAAAATTATAACTTTTAAAGAACAAAACTAAATGTACATGTTATTATATCTTATTATATAAAATTTTTAATGATAGTGGGAGAATAAATAAATAAATTAATATTCAATTTGAAACTAAATAAAGATAACTAAAGACCTTGCATTGTATCTAGTTCAACTAGTTTTGTACAAAACCTGTTAAATAAATATTCTTAGTTAATGCTTGGTTTTAGTCCTTGATTTTTTTTTTTTTTTTTTTTTTTTTTTTTTATCTATTATCTACAAAATTGCAACTATTAAGGTAACTTTTTTAAAACTTGCTGACCTTTTTTTGCTAGTTAACATTTCATTTAAAATGATGAGTGACACAGTTCATGAATTTAAATTATTAAGTTTTGTTTTGCTTAAATAAGTTTAAGAAAGGTTATTAATATTTAAATGTTGTGCGTGACGGACGAGATATCTCATCTTCCAAGATTATTTTCTGTGCGCTAGGTACAAGATAACTCATACTCTACAAAGCGCTTTTTTTTATATCGTTCTAACGTGTCCAGTTACGTATTTATTAACTGAAATTTTTAGTTAACTTATTAACATATTAACGTAACTAGTTAAACAACTAAATACTTGATTTCCAGATTTTTATTTATTTATTTATTTATTTATTATTTAATACTTTTTATAGCGTATTTATTTTCTGAAGTGTATTTTTATTTTTATCGGAAGTAAGATTTCGAGAGTTTTAATAAAATTTAAATCTCTTTTCTCAAGTTTATAAAAAAAAAAGTAAAGTAAAAATAATAAAATCTTAAAAACTTGTCTAAAGAATTATTTATTTATGTAATCCAGATCATAATATTTTTTTGAAATGTTAAAGTGATTGTGTCTGAGGTAATTATTAAAATTTGAGTCTCCAAAATATCCATAACCGTAACGATTTTTCAGCATCTAGTCATATTTAAGTTTTGCGCTCTTGTTGTGTGTTTTCAGTAATGGCGCAGACTTGAAATAAGCGATATGCAGTTATGACCAGACGAAAGATGCATTGTCGTTCCAGATCATCCTCGGAAGTTGCTGGACCGTATCTACGGTTCCGACTGACCACTCCTTCCAGGTTTGTGTGTGTGATGCAGCGAGACGCTGTGACCTCCACAATACGTTGACAAAAAAAGATGAAAAAATAAGAAGGAATGAGTCATGAGATCGATCATGCAATGAAGAAGACATCCTCAGAAAACGCAGAAGAAAACGAGGTACAAATACACTCGGCAAAAAGTACCTGCAATTATGTATAATTCAGATTATTTTTTTTCCTTATATTAATGAATTTTTCCTAAGTGGTTTGCATGCAACTTCACAGAAATTTCTAAATAACAGAGTTATTAAAAAACAGCCGGATACAAGCGCATACATAAAAAATAGTGTCATTTTTTTTTTTTCAGGTTTCCTTTCTATTAAGATATGCATTTTTAATTGGGCAATTAAAATACTCTATGATCATTAAAATTATGATATTATCATCACAAAAAGCAAAATTCATTAATGAAATTATTATTTTTAACAGTATGTTAATAACATTGAGAAATATTACTATTCTATTTTCTTATTACTTTATTGGTCCGCAAAAATTTTCAATTTCTGATTTTTGACGGATTTACACATTTTAAGATGTCCTGAACATAATTTGATTTTTCTTGCCTGTGCGCGATTAAAAAAAAAAAAAAAACTGTGGCAGATCTGGATGAGAAGCAAATGCCCAGCGTTTCATAAAAATTTATATTTTGTTGCACGTTGTCATAAATGGATATCGATAATATTTTGGTGCATATCTCGTTGAAGGGTGGCACTACTATTCTATGAAAATGCCTTCATACTTATATGCCTCACAGTTATAGATATAATAAAAAATACCAGTATATAAGCTCATACATAAAAAGAAAAACAGTGTTATATATTGTAGAACTGATTTTGTTAAAATGTCATTTAAACTGAATAATTAAAATAATCCATAATTGTTAAAATTCTGATGTCATCGAAACAAGTAAAAATTTTTAATCGAATCATTATTTTTTAAGAGCATATTTATAAACTTGATTTTAGTTAATTATCTTTGATATAAATTCGCAATAGTGCCTGTCACAGTCTTCCCCAACACTCTACTACTTCCTTCATTCCAATTACTACTGGAAAATGTATCTTTGTTACAATTGCCTGTCTAATAGCTTTAGTTTGTGATGTTAAAAGCATTGAGAAATATTATCATTCTATTCTCTTATTAGTATTTTCCATATTCAGAAAAGAAAGTACTAGGCTCGTAAAAATTTCCAACTTCCGGTTTTCAACGGATTTACGGGTATTAAGATGTCTTAAATATGATTTTACTACTTTATTTATTTATTTATTATTATTTTTTTTTTAAAGAAAGTTTTAGCCTGTCTATTTGTGTGTAACAAAGAATTTGTGGTAGCTGTATAAGTCTTGTGCCAACGTTCCACCTCCGCTTAATAAAATTTATATTTAGTTGCTTCTTGGCATAAATTGATGTCCATCAATATTTGTGCACTCCCTGAAGACGGCGCTACTATGCTATGTAAATAACTTTACATTTATATGGTTCACAGCTATAGAGAGATTAAAAAATACCCGGATATAAGCGCATACATTAATTCTTTTTTTTTTTTTTTTTTTTTTTTAAAGATCCATTTCTTTTCTTTGAAAATATGCATTTTTAATTAGCCAATTGTGATATTTTAATTTTAATGATCAATCATGATTAAAATTAAAATATTACCATTATAAGAAGTAAATTTTATTAAATGAATTATTATTTTGTAAGAGCGTATTTATTAACTTGATTTGAATAAATTACCGTTCATGTGAATAGGCACAACACAAGTATCTCGTACAAACTTTTCAAATTACGCTTTCCTCAATTTTAACAGCTAGTGAAAAATGTAACATTGTTATCAACTGAACGTAAATTTGTATCCCCCCCCCCCCTATTTTTCATACAGGTGACACTTCAGATTTTATTAAAAAGTAAATGATCTTTAAACATTTTTTTAAAAATAAATTTTTACTTAAATTTGTACAAATTTAGGTTCAGTTTGAAGGATCTGATATGTTACATAATCTGTAAAAATTTCAAGAAAAAATATTAAATAGTTTCAGAGATATCCTGAGCGCAAGGTGAAAGAAACACATTTATTATTAACACATAAATTATTAAATAATTTACTACAGAATTTAAATTATATTCCAAAATGCATAATAAGCTTATTGGTAACAATGCCCAATGAAGATTAGTTAACAATAATTTATTTAAGACTATAATTAAATCGATGTATTTTGAAGCTCTAAGGGTCATATGTCTCTTTAAAATAAGTAATATAAAGCTACATTTTCTTTCTTTCTTTCTTTTTTTCCCCTCAAATTCACTTTTAATGAAAAACCTCTTTTTTGTTATTTTGGTTAAAATTTATAACGAATTTCAACTTACGAAAAAGAATTGAGTTAAAGAATCCTAGTTCTTTTGCTTCATTTTAGTTCAAAGCAATAAAAAGTAATTAGTATTCTTGAAAAGATAAAACATGATACATCCTTGTGAAACTTTCATAAAGACCTATTTTTTAAATTGAAAGAAATAAGATACAAAAGAAAACTGGTCTTTTTACACAAACTGGAAGTGAATAATGAAAATTATATTTCAGAATCCTTGAAGAGAAAAGTAAATTGTAATTTTACAAAGGTTTCTTTAAACTCACTGAAAAACTATTTGTCTCGGAGTTTCAAAAGAGTTGGTGTACTTTCTATATGCATTTAAAATTTATATCTAAAAGCGTAAAATATGAAATCAGCAAGATCTTTCTTTACCGCCATTCTAAGAAAATATACCGCTAAATCTAACTCCTTTGTTAGTTTCCCTTTTTCTTTTTTAAAATGAATTACACAGATATACCATATCTACCCACCCCCTCTCTCAGGATATCTGATATAAGAATGCATATATGTATTTCCTCGCTCTCAGAGGGAAAAAAAAAAAAAAAAAAAAAAAAAAAATGGATATCACAATAAAAATTTCCGTTTTAATGTGTTCCAATAAAATTTTATTTAGATTACCAAAATAATTTTCATTAATTTGTTAGACATACAGTTGTAGCAAAAACAACAATAAAAATATTTTCTAACAAAAAATTATTTTTTTAAATACAAATATACAAAATTTATATATATATATATATATAAGTATTAATATGAGCAAACAGACAGAAATTTTTTTTTGAAAATTTTGAATTTAGTAACGAATTTGAATTGAAGTTTTATTAAGTATTACTAGGTTTAAATATGATCAAATTAATTTAATTTGTGTTACTTCGTTAACTATTTTTAATGTTTAACTCATCTTCGTAAACTGCTGAAGAAAACTAACCTCTTAAAAGTCAGTTGAATGCAAACATACATGTGGCTTCTTTCTTTCTTTTTCTTTTCTTTCTTTACATAGCTTTCTCTTTTGTAATTTTAAAATTTCCGTTATTCTTTCAAATGTTCATTTTATCTTACAAATTTATTTGTTTTTCTATGCAATAAGTTTGGTCGCACCCTGTAGTATTATACTTAAAATAACTACAATACTTTGAAATTTTGTGTTTTGATGCTTACTGAAGAGGTGGGCAATCCTTATGATTTATTTCTTCAGATTAAAAGCGATTTCTCAACTGTTTCAATCTTTAATAAGTTTCAACTGTTCCTTTTTATTAAAGTGTGATATAGATGGACGTTCTTGATTATTGTCGATATGTAATTTCTCATTCTCTATTTTTAATCTTTATTTGTTAAAGTACACTATGGATGGATATCATTGTTTGTTTATGACTTTGGAATATAATATCCCAGTGAGTATTGTGTGTGTGTTTTTTTCACACCTTTACTAAAATTATTACTTTATTACTTTTTTTTTTCCTTACGAATTCTGGTGTCATTTCATCATCTGTTTTCTTGCATTTCACGACTTTGTTACAACACACCCACACATATATAATGATTGTAATACGGTATATACGCCATTAACACTTTGACTGCCAAGTCAAAATTGCAAATGTTCACCACGGGGCCAAAACTTTTTTTTGTGTAATTTGTAATTTGTAATTTTTTCAACATAAAACTATATATAAAAACAATATTTTTTAATCTGACTCATTTTGCAACACATGGGGAGATTTTCATCCTGGCTACCAAAAATGATCGCCAAAGCACCCCACGAAAGTTAGTGCAAATTCTTCCACGAGTGGCCCCCTGTGGCAGATTTTAGGTGACATAGCGAAAAGAAATTGTCACTTGCAGAAAAGAAATTGTCACTTGCAGAAAGATTTGTCCATAAAAATAAGAGATTACTAAATTTCAGTAAAAAATAGAAAGTCATGTCTTAAATTTAAGAATTCTTTGACAGTATACTTATAATATTGTAAATTAATTTCTTTAAAAGTACATTTTATATATAAATAAGAAAATACTCAGTATCGTCTTTCAGAAAAGGTTTACCTGAAAAAGGCTTGTCGCAGAAAGCATAAAAATATTCTGTCACAGGGGAGTGACCCATGGCTATCTTATTTGATAGCCAGCTAAATTTGTCATTTATCACTAAAATTATTTATTTAGATTTATGTTTCTATAATGTAATCTCTTAAATTGGAAATTTTTTAAATATATAAAAGGATGAGCTTGGGAGATTAAAATTTTAGTTTTTCTTTTCTATTATTTATTCTATTACTTTATTTTTCTATTATTTTATTTTATTGATATAATTATTTTTTTATATTATTTTGTTAAATTAGAATTATTTGAATTTTTGTTACGATGAGCAAGAGGAGCAAGAGAAAATTATACTTTTTTTTTTTTTTTTTCATGTTACAAATATTTCATTTTCCATTAAACTTAGCTCATCGAATCGGCACATATATAAATTTGCACAAACCACGTATACCCAACACATCATAAGGAGCCCGACAATCAGTCTCCAATATGATTTTCATGTAACTGATATCGTTTTTGATAACCAAGGCCTGAAATGTTGAAACACCATGGCTATCATATCTGATATCCAGTGTCCCAACGGAAACATCACTGGCTATCACATATATGATAGCCATGGCAGTCAAAGTGTTAAAAGTAAAATAAAATAAACATAAATACAAAAGAAATATTGATTTAATATTTTATTATATTTATGTTTTGTGTTTCCTGATACGTAATTTTTTTTTCATCTGTCATATATATAAATTTTTTCATATTTTCTTTATATATTTATAAATTTCTAATTAAAAATGTTTTTGTTACTTTCAAACATGAATTCTATGAAAAAACAAAATAATAATAATAATAATAAATAAATAAAATGAAATAAATAATAAATAGTAATTATATATATTAAGCTAAATCAGGTGAATGGTGAATGGTTGGGTTTTACGTCGCACTAGTGCTGCGCAGATTAAGCTAAATCAGGGAATATAGTAATAATTTATTGAGATGTTTGTAACCAGTATTAATACATATATTTATAGCATGTTTGACCTACATTTCAAAAAGGAAATTAACAAAAGAAATTGTGATTTTATGCTTCACTTTAGTACCTGTCTCATGTACGACCAAAACCTACGATTAACAAGTAAAATTATTTCCTCATTTCCTGCACATTGGTTTAATTAAACTGTTTTTATATTACTCATACATATAAATAAAAATGCACGTGAAAAAAAAAAAAAAAAAAAAAAAAAAAAAAAGATAAATAATAACGACTTATTGATCGAGATGTTGGTTTATGGCGTTAATTTATGTCAGAAAGTGACACCAAAAATCAAACAAAGCAAAAACTCACCGATGCGTTTCTTTTAACTTACAGTTTTTTAATACAATAGGTTAGTGCGCTTTTGTTTAATCAACTAATACGACCTGACACTTACGGTGTTCATTCATTCTGATGGACAGGCAGCAGCTTAAAGTTTTGACACCTCGAATTATGATTCAATCATAATTGTCTTTAGGATAAAGGAGTAACAACTTTATGAATACTAATATTTTTAGATAGCTTCTGAATTAATTACAGATTATATATAACGTGAATTTAAAATGTAAAGTTTGGTTTTATTTTACTTTTTTAAAAGTCCTTAATGTTTTAAGAAGAAAAAGTAATTTATATCTTTCAATATAATAGAGTATTATTCTTTGAAAATTTAATTTAAAGTTAGCATAATTTAAACAGCTTAACTGCCTATCTATTAATAAAATACGCATGGATAAAAAAAATATTTTTTATCCTCGATAATATTTAAGCACGCGGACTCAGGTCAATGACCTAATAAGAAAAATGACATTTGTATGATGAGATTATTTTATGGAAAAATGTATTTTTAACAGTTGCTTCTTCAGAATATTTGCTTGATACATATGCATTTTTAAAAGTAACAATTATTAACATAAATTTACTAAAAAACGTAACCATAAAAAGTATAATAAAAATAAGATTTTTTTTTTTTTTTAACAAAAAATTTTGCCAAAATAAATTAATGAAAAGTCCTCGCCAAGAGCGACAAAAATTTAAAAGGCGTCATGGGGTCGTACATTAAAACTGCACTGCCTCGGAAGTAGGAAAACTGCGTCGTCAACCATGAATTTTTATTTTGAAACCTTTCATTGAATGATTTTGCTTTCACTATTGTACAATATTAATTTGGTTATAATAATAATTTGACTTCTGGTAAATTAAAATTTTAACTAGGTATGGAAATTGGTATAATATTTATGAGTTTCAAATTTTAAAGGTAAATAAAGAAAAGAAGTAAAGTGCGAAAATTTCGCATGGGTTTGCTAGTATGAAATAATATTTTATTTATTCTATGCGAAAAGAAGTTTAAACAAAATATACGCGTTGCTTAAAGCGAATTTCATGTGAAAAATTTGTTAAGTAACACAAGTGACTGAATTTTTAAGTGCCTGAACTGTAAAATGGCCAAATTTCCAAGTGTCTAAATTGTAAAATATCTTAATTTTTAAGTGTTTAAATTGCAATGTGTCTTAATTTCAGACATATCAACCTGATTTACACTTATCTCAGTCCATTTATAAAATGACACTAACAAGTCTTAATTCACACAGGTGCGTGCTGTATGAATTAAGACTATTATCAAGTGCGTGCGTACTTAACGTGTTTCAGACATATTTTCCTATCTGAATTCGTATTTCAGACACATTTCTGAGCGAATTTAAGATGCTTCTATTTATAGAGATATTATTTAATTTTGTACATAGAACGGGGATATTGAATAAAATAAATATTATTAAAGCCTTTGCTTTATTTTAATTGTTAGTATGCTCAAGTAAAGTAAAAAATAGTTTCTCTTATTTTAGAACGGAGGACTATTAGTCTCAATCTACGGATAAAATGTTGTCGTCACTTTTAAGATGGTTGGACATTAATCGAAATCGAAAACATAATTGAATAACTTGAAAGCGATGTAATAATTTGAAAAAAAAAACAAAAAATAAAAATTAAAATTAAAATTAAATAAATAAATAAATAAAATAAAGTAAAATAATAATAATAATAATAATCCTCCGTACTAAACTAAATTCTGCTTTTGCCAGAATTTCATCAAAATCTTTTCTTTTCTTTTTTTTCCCTTAAAAAAAAAAAAAAAAAAAAAAGAAAGAAAGAAAGAAAGAAAATTAATAATAATCAGTATCGAAACAGATAGCATCGAAAAAGTTGAAGAAGCCTTTTTTTAGACAAAAATACATAATTTATTTTAATTGTTGCCAAAAAAGTTTATGAGTTGATTTTAAATTTTTTTGAAATGAAAAGAAATTCACTCGTAAATATTAAAATTGATACAAAACTTTGGGAAAAAATGGAACTTGCAGGGTAAAACTGATGTCATTATCCGCGTTTGTAATGATCGATAGATGACGCTTTTTCAACTGCAGTTGTTAGTAAATATGATAGCCACGTGTTTTTCCTTGTTGTTCTATCACTGTTTCAGCGTGAAAGCTATCAGTGGTATAGGTTGCGTGTACTTTGCATAAATAAGACTTCAAATCATGAAACTAATATTATTTACATACTATTTACAATCTAAATGATACAAAGGATGAATTAATTATTTATTGTAGTAGAATGTATAGAAATATAAGCAAGCATTATTACAAATATTCTAGCTCAGAGACAAAGTAAACATTGTTCCACGAAAGTTTTGGTTTCTTATCGCTACCTAGGAAACAAAACGCTTTTTGTTGCCAGATGCGTATATTTTTTTTTACTATCGGCAGTGTTGCCAGTTGGCTGCAGTGGTATGATAATTTCACCTTAGCCCACCAGAGGGCGAGCATTTCATTACAATCGCGGATAGCTCTAAAGGTATTTTTCATTTTCCCGTAAATCAACAAAATTTCTTTTTTTTTTCATCTTTTTTTTTTCATTTGCTCACACTAAACACAACAATGCTTCTACATATTCAAAAATTTAAAATAATGTTATACACTTATTTCAGATCATATTATCAAATTTACTAAAACTTTTGAACCTGACTTTTAATTAAATAAATAAGCGCATAAAAAACGAATTAGCATTAAAAAAAAATAATTAAAACACAATGTGGATCAAGCAATAAACAAGCTCATTTTCAAAACGAAATAAGTAATTAAATGTGCAGTAATTAGGCACGATTATTTCGTCGACCAATAAACTAGCGACGATTTTAATGAATTTACGTTCAATTTAATTTTTTATAAATAATTAAGTTTAAATTACATTTCATAACTCGAATTCTATCATTCTGACAAAAAATACAGATAAATTTTAAATAACTCTTTATTATTATTATTATTATTATTATTATTATTATTATTGGCTACTTATGGCGACATTTGGGCACTGTTTTTGACTTGACGAATATGAAAACCCGAATAAACTACTACGTCAGAAACGTCAAAGAAAAAATATTTGAGATGCATACAGCTGTTTCGGTAGCCTTAAGCGTACAGTCTTCAGTGCAAAAAGAATTCTGAATCTGGAGAAGTGCTCGTATATATAGGAGAGGGACCGAATTATACGAGCACTTCTCCAGATTCAGAATTCTTTTTGCACTGAAGACTGTACGCTTAAGGCTACCGAAACAGCTGTATGCATCTCAAATATTTTTCTTTGGCGTTTCTGACGTAGTAGTTTATTCGGGTTTTAATATTCCAACGGCAAGTCTCCCGTTATTATTTGACGAATATGGCTTGCAAAGATAATATGCAAGTAGCCCTCTAGAAACGGGCTCTTTCAAAATTTCACATTGTTATGTGACATTTGTTGTCAGAGCCCCTCTTTGAAGGTTAAAATCGTTCAAAACTGCTGCATAGTGGTGAGCGGCCTCCGGCCTCCTTCCGTCTTTGAATCCTTTGAATATGCAAGTAGCAAATTTGGAACTAGGTTCATTTGGAAATACAGTCGAAGGGTGACAATATTTTAAAATCCGTTAATAACATAAGTTAAACAATTAATATAATAAAACAAGTTTTTTGAATGAATAACTATGTATCTATCTATAAAGTGTATAAATTAAAATGTTTAAAAAAAATTCACAAGATCACTATAAAGAAAAATGCTGTATAAAACGAAGCAGTATTTCGAATTATTGACATGAAATACAGATTGGATTAGAAAAAGTAAGCAAAATATCGCGATTTATCGAAAATAACACAGGCTATGAAAAGGAATATTGATGATGAAACTCATAAAAAGATCAAGAATTGTCATAGGAACTTTCTTCAAAAACATTAACAAACACATTGATGCAAGAATGCGCAAAAAATTAACTAGAGTAAAACACATCGAAGACGGGAAAGTCTCGAGGCTCTGGAATCGACGACAGCTTCCAGTCTATTATGTATTGAGAAATATGAGGTTGAATAATAATAATGATGATGATAATAAGAGTGTATATATATGTGTGTGTGTATTTATATGTATAGACTGATACCCAGAACAACACATCTATTGTAAATATAAAATATTTTAAACAAATCGTAATTGAAATTAATGTTGTTTGAAGCTGGTTTATACCCAGTAAGTTTGAGAAAACATGCTATATAAAATTGCTGTTTGATTTGAAATTTGTTTTAAAATGTGTAAGATGATTTGTTTGATTTACATTACAGAAATTAGCATCCCCTTAAGGAAATTCCGATTAATTTCATATATGTATATATATTTCAAATAAAATATCAGATATAAATATTTCCTCTATGTCGCTCGAAGTCCTCGATCCATACATACATCTGATGTATAAATATTGTTCGTATTTTTCTTGTCATTAAGAGGACTCTCTACTTATCGTCAACAGAAGTCAAGGCCAATTTTATTTTATGCAGAACTTTGCCCCATTATAACTCATTAACTATACATATTTTGATATTCCGTTTTCACGTTCAGAAAATACACAGCAACTACTTAACAGTTTATCGTTTTCTAAAATTTGATTTTTTTTATTTTGAATATTTTATTTTGAGGTTGTAAGATACGAATTTTCCCAAAGTGAAATTTTGCCTTTTTGAGGTTAAAAATAAAATATTAAAAAGTTAAAAAATCAATTTTTAGAAAGCGATAAACTATTAAGTAGTTGTGAATTTCCTAATTGTGAAAACAGAATTTAAAAATATGTATTAGTTAATGAATTATAATCGGGTAAAATTTCCCATAGAATAGCATTGGCTTCAGCTTTCGGAGGCGGTAAGTAGAGAGTCCCCTTAAGTAGAAATCTCAGAATCAGGACTGATGTAATCCACCGCAACACCCACCAACTTGCGAAATTTCTCGAAATATTCAAATCGGTCAATGGTCGTTTCTCTAGAAGTAATGTTTGTAAGTAGTATACATTTCCGGTGCCTCATGTTTATTAAACAATGCAAATTAAACTTTCATGGCAGTAAATTCAGGCACGGAAGGGCCATAAAAGAGAAGCTGAATGCAGGATATGGGAAATTATTCTCGTTTATAAGGAGGCTCGAAAGAAAGAACGCACGGCTTAATGCTGTATTTTTAAGAATACAATATTTTTGTAGTCTCAAAAGATAATACAGCTCTTCCTGCTAACTGTGTTCATATTTCTTTTTTATGCATTTCCTGAGTTAGTTTGAGCTTTTATATATATAAAAAAAATGTGAAAATGAATAAGAAAGAATATAAATAAAGCAATACAAACAAAACATAACTAATAAAAAATTATGGCGTATTTTATTGCAGTTAAAAAAAACGGCAGCTTCAAGACAATATTAGCATGAAATTTTTATTTTATATTGAAATTGATAGCATTTATAAAAATAAAACAACTTTCATGGTGTTCCTTAACCCATATATTTTTTGTGATACACTTATGAGTCACAAAGGCTCGTTTAGCACGAAAACATAAAGTTAATTTTGAAACTTTTATTAAGGTCTGTGTTACTTTTTCTGATATTCTAACTGTATATCACTGACAGGGGTGAAGCGTGGTTCAGAAATTCTTGGAAGCGCTGAAGAGACACGCTTCCAAAAGCAGTGATAGAATCAATTCAGCTTTTCACCATCGCGAGATTGGATCTAATAGACAAGAAACCGAAAATACTATTTCATTTTTCCTATCTAAAATAATGAAATTATTGTTTTAAAACTTAAATGTGGGAAGCGCTGCTTCCATCGCTTCCATGGACGCTTCGCCACTGATCAATGACTAATCTAACTGAATAATAATTTTTACAGCCACTGCAAAAAGTAACAGTCAGAAATTCTACCGGGAGCTTTCAACTGAAGACAAATAAAAAAGTAACGATTTTTCATACGCATTGAAATTTAACTATTTACACTTATTCATTACAATTGTATTTATGTAGAAAAACATATCGGCCATTTCATGTACAAGTAGATATGGAGAAGATTTTTAAACGTGTTGCGTAATCACTTATCACCAGTGGCGTATCATGAATGACGTTTAAGGCATGCTCTACACCAGTAATTAGAAAAAGTACATTAAAATGGATATTTAAACATCTTATTGGTTATTTGTTATTTCGAAAAACAATGTAGAAATGATGACATTTCAACAGTCAATAAAATGAATGAGCTTTTCATGATAATGAACTGTTTCTAGCCACCCATCCCTATGGAGCTTAGCCCAACGCATCACTCACGATACGCCACTGCTTATTATACATTAAATTAGAGCTAATTCTATTTAGAAAATGAATTCAAAAGAATATTCTTTGTTACAATAACAAAATTGTAGAAATTTAATCTCTAACATTGGAAAAATTTAGAAAACACCCCTATGATCCCAATGATGAAATATTTGATAAATAAATATAATAATCCCCCCCCCAAAAAAAAAAAAAAAAAAAAAAAGAGGAAAACTACTTTAAAATACACGCATGTAGAGTGTCCTTATCAGTACTGACCAGAAAAAGATGCCATAGCATGTGAAAATCCATCTGAAGTCATCAAAACAGTTCCACGTACATTTTAATCAATAGGACAGGGGTGCAGAATATGCCCGAACGCCCGAACGAGGTTCGGGGGAAATTTTGAATATTTTTTTTAAGAGAAAATAAAAATGTAAATCAAAAATAACAATTTGCTACTTTGAAGTGCTTATACACTAACAGCGATATTTTTATGATAGACTGTATATTTATTCTATTAAAGATTTATTACATAGAACAAATGACTTTGTATAGCAAAGTAGATTTTTGCATTATTGAGGGAAATTTATACTGTGTTTGGGGGAAATTTCCGAGGTTTGTACATTTTCTGCATCCCTGCATAGGATATCATATATCTTAAACATTTTATAATTTGTGGAAATAAAATTACCAGTAAAGTGTGTCGGATAATATATAACCGCATTATAAATATTACAGTTATAGTTTACACTATTTAAACATCTAATTAAAAAATGCGTGATATCGCATTCGTCACAATTTCTGTCACACTTGACATGTAACATTGGAAATTTTTTTGCTTTGTTTAGTTTTACTATCTGAAATTCATTTTGAAAATGGTATTAGTTTGCTTAATTGAATCTATTTTAAACATGAAAAAATTATCTAAGTGTTCTTCATTGAAAAATTCGCGGGTATTTTGACAAATATAGAAAGATGTTAGTAAAATATCATGTCTCAAAAAGTTACATCTGTTACGAAATAATAATAATAATAATAATAATAATAATAATTAAAGAAAATTAAATATTAAAATTCTTTTATTGCTTTGGGATATAAAGTAGTGAACTAAGATATTGATATTTTTAAAGAGATAAAAAATTCTGCCTTTTTTACAAAATACTTTTATAGTACCAAAATATCACATCTGTCACCGTGAAATGGTCGATATACATGAGTTGCGATAATTTTAGCTATGAAAATTGTGGAAATATGTAGCACAACAATAAAGGAACTAATCTGAAAAAGTAAATTTTTACTGTTGAAGTAAATTTACATATTTCTGTAGCACACTTTTTAAAAATTTTCCAAAAATACTGGAATACATAATTATTATCTATATAAATAAAAAGACATGTTTGTGCGCCCACTCAGGCGACTCATTGCACAGCTAATAAAAACTTGGCAGAGGTGTATAGCTTGGATTATGTGGAGGGTTATCTCATCGAGAAATTTTCGATTTTTTAATTTGAATTTTTTAATATATATATATATATATATATATATATATATATATATATATATGCATTTTCGATTTCTTTTCCGTTGATTTTTTAGGTTGAGGTTGATCGATTTTTAAGTTCCTGTAATAAATGAAGGAATATAATAAATTTTTTCACGTTTTTTTAAACTGTCACATCGAAGTAATTTTTTATTAGATTTTGATTCCTGTTGGAAGCTATAACGTCAGCCAATTTATGCATTTGACTTAACTGATTTTCCGCTTTAAAAAATAAAGCCATGTTCCTTTCTTAGTTTCTTCCTTATATATATATAGAAAATTAATTGAAAAAAAAATAATCCCTTTTCGGCAAGCTTAAAGGCAAAGGTAGATTCCTTTACGTTAATGTTACAATTGTCAAGAAATTTTACATATGCATTAATACCTAGCCAATGGCTTTGTTCCCACACATTGCATTATTTACGTCGCTATTCTGTTTTCAAGAAATTTAATTTTCAACTACAAAAATTTTCGGCTAAATTTATTGGTTTGTAAATGTTTCAATTTTTTAAAAATTCAAGCTCATAATCATTCAACAAATAAAAGCCTTAAAGATATACAATCCCAGCTATGGTGAATCCCGGAGGGGGCTATTAGGCTACACCCCCCTCCCCCACCCCCCAAGCTTAATCAAAATTATATTTTTTATTTAAAATCCATATGTTGTTCAATATCTTTCTTTTAAAAGAAAAAGTAATGGAAACGTGAAAATGCACTTGTTATCTTTTATATTATTATCAAGTCAAAAACAGATAAGTGGTAACGGTTTTTAGATAGTTGTAATTTTCATTGAATTATTGAAAGTTTTGTGTTGTGTTTTTGTGATTCTTATTGTCAGATGAGTAAAAATTGTAAAGTGAAACTGTTTTGGTTCACATAAACAGGAACATTAACATTAGTTAACATTTGACCATTTGGCACCGCTGAATTTCAATGTTAAGTATTATGAATTTAGTAAATTGTATGATTTGGCGAGATTTTGGTGACAAAACTTGCGACTTGGCAATGAAATTTGTGATTTGGCGGCAAAAGTTGATAGTAGATGACGAAATTTTTGACTTGGCGACAAAATTTGGCGAGCTTGGATATGGAGAAAGGCAGCTTTGGCGTCATTATATTTTCTTTCCACGTGAAAACCTCATATCTCTTCACAGACCAATATCTTGTTTCGACAAGATAAAAAGTCAAAGGAAGCTGTAACGTATTACTCTCAATCATAAATTTTAAATTCTTGCCTAAACTGACATTCTAAACTATTCACCACAAACGATATTTGTATTAAGATTGAAGTATTATTTTAATTTTATATTTTTAAATGATTAATTAAAGCGTTTAACAAGGTTTTTAATTAACACACTTCTATTAACTTGATAATGATGCAACTATTAATGTATGTAACGCAATTTTGCAATTCAATTTTCAGCAACTTCTTGTCGTCCAAAGGACCTGAAATTTTGCACACAACTTCATAATCAATGAAAATACTAGATACAAGTATTTCCAGGCTCTTTTCCCATCAGGGGCAGGTTCCAAGGGTTCATTTTTCAATAAAAGAGTGTTCTTTATTTTTTTTTTTTAAATGGTATAATTTTATTTATCAAAAAAAAAAAAAAAAAAAATGTACAGACACGACATTATTTCATTATTTAAAACTTGAAAATCTGACATTGACAGATTTTAATTTAGTTCCAGAGGCCTATTGCTAAACTTGTTAATATCGACAAATTCTTCTTTAGTTAATTCGTGACGATCTAAATTCCATGATAAAGTTTTCATTAAATCAAATCAATGTGTTTCAGCTGCAGATACTGTAACAAATAACGTTGGAAGTCCAAACTGTCTTATAGCAGCAAAACAACCTTTTTTGCTCTTTTTCCCAATGAGAGGGAGGTGTGCCATGGAGGGGACTCATGTCAAAGTTGTGCCTTGGGAGGCGGACTCATGTCAAAGTTGGCCCTGGGGGGGACTCAAGTCAAAGTTGTACCTTGGGGGGGACTAATGTCAAAGTTGGGCCTGGGGGGGACTCATGTCAAAGTTGTGCCTGGGGGGGGACTCATGTCAAAGTTGTGCCTTGGGGGGGACTCATGTCAAAGGTGTGCCTTGGGGGGGGGAACTCATGTCACAGTTGTACCTTGGGGGGTCTCATGTCAAAGTTGGGCCTTGGGGGGGACTCACGTCAAAGTTGAGCCTGGGGGGACTCATGTCAAAGTTGTACCTTGGGGGGGACTCATGTCAAAGTTGGGCCTTGGGGGGGGACTCATGTCAAAGTTGGGCCTTGGGGGGCTTATGTCAAAGTTGGGCCTTGGGGGGGACTCATGTCAAAGTTGTACCTTGGGGGGGACTCATTTCAAAGTTGGGCCTGGGGGGGGACTCATGTCAAAGTTGTGCCTTGGGGGGACTTCATTCAATAAATCCCATTCAATAAACCGACTGAAATAGGCCCTTAGCACTATTAAGAGTGTATTATAAAAATTCGACAACGCTGTACCGACTGAAATAGGGGTACCTTGGGGGGGACTCATGTCAAAGTTGGGCCTGGGGGGACTCATGTCAAAGTTGTACCTTGGGGGGGACTCATGTCAAAGTTGTACCTTGGGGGGACTCATGTCAAAGTTGGGCCTTGGGGGGGACTCATGTCAAAGTTGGGCCTGGGGGGACTCATGTCAAAGTTGTACCTTGGGGGGGACTCATGTCAAAAGTTGTACCTTGGGGGGAACTCATGTCAAAGTTGGGCCTTGGGGGAGGACTCATGTCAAAGTTGGGCTTTGGGGGGACTCATGTCAAATTTGGGCCTTGGGGGGAACTCATGTCAAAGTTGGGCCTTGGGGGAGGACTCATGTCAAAGTTGGGCTTTGGGGGGACTCATGTCAAATTTGGGCCTTGAGGGGGGACTCATGTCAAAGTTGGGCCTGGGGGGGCTTATGTCAAAGTTGGGCCTTGGGGGGGACTCATGTCAAAGTTGTACCTTGGGGGTGACTCATGTCAAAGTTGGACCTGGGGGGGACTCATGTCAAAGTTGTGCCTTGGGGGGACTTCATTCAATAAATCCCCATTCAATAAACCGACTGAAATAGGCCCTTAGCACTATTAAGAGTGTATTATAAAAATTCGACAACGCTGTACCGACTGAAATAGGGGTACCTTGGGGGGGACTCATGTCAAAGTTGGACCTGGGGGGGACTCATGTCAAAGTTGTACCTTGGGGGTGACTCATGTCAAAGTTGTACCTTGGGGGGGACTCATGTCAAAAGTTGTACCTTGGGGGGAACTCATGTCAAAGTTGGGCCTTGGGGGAGGACTCATGTCAAAGTTGGGCTTTGGGGGGACTCATGTCAAATTTGGGCCTTGGGGGGGGACTCATGTCAAAGTTGGGCCTGGGGGGGGACTCATGTCAAAGTTATGCTTTGGGGGGACTCATGTCAAAGTTGTACCTTGGGGGGGACTCATGTCAAAGTTGGGCCTTGGGGGGGACTCATGTCAAAGTTGGGCCTGGGGGGGACTCATGTCAAAGTTGGGCCTGTTGGGGGACTCATGTCAAAGTTGTACCTTGGGGGGACTCATGTCAAAGTTGTACCTTGGGGGGACTCATGTCAAAGTTGTGCCTGGGGGGGACGCATGTCAAAGTTGTGCCTTGGGGGGGACTCATGTCAAAGTTGTACCTTGGGGGTGACTCATGTCAAAGTTGGGCCTTGAGGGGGGACTCATGTCAAAGTTGGGCCTGGGGGGGCTTATGTCAAAGTTGGGCCTTGGGGGGGACTCATGTCAAAGTTGTACCTTGGGGGGGACTCATTTCAAAGTTGGGCCTGGGGGGGGACTCATGTCAAAGTTGTGCCTTGGGGGGACTTCATTCAATAAATCCCCATTCAATAAACCGACTGAAATAGGCCCTTAGCACTATTAAGAGTGTATTATAAAAATTCGACAACGCTGTACCGACTGAAATAGGGGTACCTTGGGGGGGACTCATGTCAAAGTTGGACCTGGGGGGGACTCATGTCAAAGTTGTGCCTTGGGGGGACTTCATTCAATAAATCCCCATTCAATAAACCGACTGAAATAGGCCCTTAGCACTATTAAGAGTGTATTATAAAAATTCGACAACGCTGTACCAACTGAAATAGGGCTACCTTGGGGGGGACTCATGTCAAAGTTGGGCCTGGGGGGGGGGGACTCATGTCGAAATTGTGCCTTGGGGGGACTTCATTAAATAAATCCCCATTCAATAAACCGACTGAAATAGGCCCTTAGCACTAATTAAGAGTGACGTATAAAAGTTCAATAACTGTACCGACTGAAACAGCCCTCTAGCACTAATAAGGAAATTCGAGTAATGAAATACTTTAATTTAAATTTAAATTTTCATGAAAATAAACTTCAACGGAAAATTCATTAAAATCGCCCCTAGTTCATTTATTAAAGGGATACCTAAATGTCCCCAAATTTGTTACTTTTTCTACCATGTCAGTTTAATTCATTTAGGATCGATTTACAAGATTTTTTTTTTTTTTTTTTTTTTTTTTTTTAACGATGACATTTATCTTTTACATTATAGTATCTATGTCATAAAGCTAAGTCTAAATCTGCTTAGCCCTAAGATATATTGATTTTATCATAGAATAATAATAAAGGAAGAAGGAGCACGTCAATACTCTAATGCTTAGAAACCACTTCTAGTGAATTGCCAGAGAAAGCTATTTTTGCTACTCAAAGCCTTAAAGTAGGGCACCCATGCTCGGCACATTTATCGCTGTTTGTTGCGGGTGCTGCCTCGCTGACTGATTGACAGAGAGATGAGACGATTCAAAAATCTCGCCAACAAGTCGCCAACCAATCAGATTGAAGCATTTTTACAACCATATACCCGGCATTCCTGGATTTTACAAACCGAAACCAAAACATATACGCTCCTTCTTCCTTTTTGTGATTATTTTATGGATTTTATTTACCTTTTTTTTTTTATTAACTTTTATTTTATTTGTTTAAAATCACGGATAAAATTTTATTTCATTTTTCTAAGTACATTGTTATAATTGTGACGTCATATTTTCTGTTCAATTAAACTTTTTTTTTTAAATCAGATTATTATATTGTTTAAAAACATGATTAAAATTTTATTATATTTTCAGTGATCTTTTTTGTTATCATCTGCACGTGACATAAGCATCAGATTATAAATTTTTGCAATGAAAGCTATAGAAAATGTCGGCTTCATCACAAGAAAAATCACTTTTAAACTTGTAACTTTTAAGCAATTGAAGTTATCGAAAAAGTTTAAATACAAAAGTTGTTCTTTAGGATAAGGCGGTAATTCGCCTGATTGGAAGTATTTTCCTGTTTTCAATATTAAAGAAATTATGGGCAAATGAAAATTTCCACCCCCCACCATTTCCACCCCCTTTGAGCAGGATACCCCATCTACGAACTCGACCGAGATTTTTACTGTCCTGACAACATATCCCGAGCTGATTTAATTTAAATAAAAATTACTCCAGTTATCGTGTTCACAACTTAACATGGGAAAAAGCGTTATACATATATATATATATATACCTATATATATATATATATATATATATATATATATATATATATATATATATATATATAAACTTTTGAACGGAGGGTGGTTTTGGGTTCTAGGGGTCATGATCGGTGAAGATATGAAGAAATTTTCCAAAAGTCGTGTCATGAGAACCATTGCAATAGGTAGATCTCCTATAAGGAATCTACCTAAAAAAGAAAAAACACTTTAATTAAGAAAATTATCTCAGCATAATCATTATTCTCTATGTTTTATTATTATCATTTTTATTATAATATCTATATTTCCCTCACTACTAAACTCTAAAAATCCTATTTAGAAATTAACCATCTTGTTAAGACTAAAGGCAAATTGGTTTTTGAATTCATTGCAAAGTCTTTCTTTGTTTTTTCACTTTGAAATAAGTCGTTTTCACTAAATGTAAAATAGTTTAGTCTTATTTAAGTTCCTTCGATTTTTAATTTGAAATATAGATGGAAATATAGATGGAGATAGTTCTAAATGCAATCTTTAAGCATTTAGAACGATTAACAGTTAAAAATAAAATATAAAAATTAAAATTAATTGTGATGAATAAACTTCCTTGCATGTCATTAACAATTACGAATTATGATTTATGTAATTGGATAGATAATTAATTTAAAATTTATTTAGTTTATTTAATTTTAATTTTAAATTAAAATTAAATTTATTTTATTTAAAATTAAATAAATTTAATTTTAAAATTAAATTTATTAAAAATTAAATTGAATTTATTTTAAAGTGTTAAAATTAAAATTAAAATTAAATTTATTTTTAAGTGTCAACCTGGAACACTATAACTCAACCTCGTAACTGCTGGATTTTAAACTACGACGGATTAAGAGGTAAGATAACGAGTACTGTTATGTAAACCTATGTTAAACAATTCAAATTAGGCTTCGGAAGAGTTTTATATGATAATTAGTTCTGTGTGAGGGAAGCTGCCGCCCCCCTCAACCCCCCGTTTCATTAATGCACCTACATTTATACGGAATTTAATTCGGTTATTAAAAAATAATTTTGTTTTTAAAAAATAATTTACTAAAATTATTATTTAACAAATTATCTTTTAGATAATGCAGACGATTTCCATATTAGAGAAGTAGTATAACACTAAATATATAAAAAAAAAGTTGAATTTAATCTCAATATTATATTTATTTATTTATTTATTTATTTATTTTGTTAAAAATGAAAAAAATCGATAACTTTATTTTAAATTACCTCAGATCGATGGTTCAACCATTCGTTTTAAAGGTATTGGTGAGCTCTTCTGAAAGACACCCATCATAAAAATTTATTCCCCTCGAGGGGTGACTTCCCCCCAGGGGGGTAGGTGAGGCTCCTACATACAAAATTTTTTTTTCCCAGTTGACTATCTCTATTACAAAAAATATATATTCGTTTCATTTGGTTTAGTGCAGTATATAGACGTTAAACTCTACTTTCCTGCAATTTCCCCCATAGACGTAATGTATTTGAATACTTTTGAGTGTCCCTGTACACGAACCATTTGCTTCATCTCAACGAAAAGCTTACTATAGTATCCCTATATGATACACATTTAGAATACCGAGTTTGGAATTTCTGCTAGTATTTGTTATTGAGATATGCTGATAACAGACGACCATTTCCCTAAAAACATGATTTTCGTATTCAGGGGACCTCAGAACATGTAAATATAACAAAAACTCACGTTCGAAAATTTGACCCTAAAACAATACTTTCTCGACCTTATGGGTAAGAGAAAATAAAAATAATATCACAGTTCAAATACAACAAATAATTAAATCAATTCACGCTAACTAGTTACCTAATTGGCATTTGTGGTGATTTATTCGACTGTTTATTTTTTTTTTTCTCATTGTTTTCGTTTTAATCATAAAAAGTATATATACATGTATACTTTTCAAATTTTTGTTTGTTTAACGTAGAATTTTTTCAGTCAGGCCTAGACCTTCAATTGGAAGTTATAACGTCAATTATTTTATCTGCTTCATTTTCTTAAATTTTATTCAAACTACGTGCTTTTTTCCATTTCACTCATCTGCATTGCTAAGTAATGGTTTACTATATAGATTTCTTTTTCTTTTGTTTTTAACATAAAATTCTTTTAGTAGGAAGTTATGATAGCATATAATATACCTGATCTATTTCTTGTATTAAAAGAGGATACTCGGCTAGTAACTATTAAATAAAACTATTTAAGTACATTTTTACGGGCTTTCAAGACTATTTAATGTGCTTAGCATGTTATAGTCAAGAGATTCACTTATTATTTCATGCTATATTGCAGCTAAATTGCCATAAGCTTGAAAAATTAAAGTCCACAATAGTAAATTCGATTTTTTTTTTCAGTATACAAAGATAAGTTAATTTTATAGAATTCTTTAATGGATAATAATTAGACAAACAATTAATCAAAAATTATTGAGCCAATAAAAGATTTAGAAGTCATTGCTGATTTAAACTGATTTAAATATAATAAATAAATAATAAATAATAAAAAAATAAAGAAGAATAAAAAAATATGCTGTTTCATTTAATATCTATAGTTTAAAAAATCATAAATAACAAGTTTTTATGATTTGTTAATAAAATATGTATTGAGAAAAGTGTTTCAAAAGAATGACAGTTACATTTTTTTTTTTTTTTTTTTTAAATGATTTTCTGTTAAAATATTGATCGAGATAAAATGTTTCTAATAAAAAATCTAGATTTTATAAAACGAAAACTTATTTGTTTTTATAATTTCTACATAGGGAAAAAAAAACAAAAACATTATGAACCGCTTAAAAAACATTAAGAAATTTTCATTAAAATATTTTTAGCAATGACGAAATAAATAATAAATAAAATTGGTCAATATAAGTAAATAAATTCCTAATTAAAAACATTTGATGTTCACATTTATTTTCTTAAATGTTACAGAAATATAGATTTGTTTTCAAAAGGATATAGATGGATTCGGTCCGTTATAATTTTAAGATACAATTAAGAAATATCCGTTTTATTCATTGAAAATTTGGATTTAATAATTTTAAATAGATAAAGTATGATTATTATTATTTTTTTAAATTCTTATTATTTAAAGATTGTTATTATTTTTTAAATTATGTTATTTTGAAGCTTTTTTTTTATATTGTCGACTTTTAATTTATCGTCTTTTGTCGAAATTTAGATTTAATTGTGTTAAATTATTTTCATATTACTATTTTGTGCAAAACTACTGATATATTTAAAATTAAATTTCACTAAAGTGAAAGTTCCAAGATCGAAAGCATTTAAGCTAAACAAAATGCTTGCATTTCTAAAAAATATTTGAAACATACACATTACCAAAAAACTTTCCGAAAAACCACATATTGACAATCACAGACCAAAACATACCTTTCTAATGCTAAAAATGCAAAAAATCTTATCTTAGTGATCAAATACTTTTTTATCTAGTTCAGCTGTTTCGGTCAATATTTATTCATCTGCTCTCGCTAAACGTGCAATGGCTATTGTTAGAATTAAAAAAAAAAAAATAAAAATAAAAAAAAATAAAAAAAAATAAAGCATCTCCTAGTAACGTAGTAATATTTTTCACGGATTAGAAATTTAAATACAGCGAAACTTCTGCAATAGGACCACCTACCATGCCATAGAAAATTGGTCTTTTAGAAAGGTGGCCTTATGATAAAGGTTATGAAGAAAAATTACAATTAATTTAGGCAACAAATACAATAAATTTAGCGTTTTTTTATCATTAATATTATTCATCGTTATATTATTTTTCTGTATAACTTTGTAACAATTATTTATATTAGTTTGAAATTTAAAAGCATTTTACCAATAATTTTGGTTTTCTAAGAATTATTTAATTTCATGGACTATTCAACGTATCATCATTTTCATGTGGTATTTATTAATCTATTAATTTTCACCAAAGTTTTATGGTAAGAAATATTAGATTTAGCTTTTAATTTTTAATCTAAGTTAGTTTTATCATTTTTATTTTGGCATCTAAAACCAACATTACTCACTTAGAAAACATTGCATTTAAATTTTCTAACTAAGTAATAAAATGACACAAAATTCATTTTTATATTTCTGAGCTTCATCTCTAAACATGCACATGCAAAAGTATCAAGATTTATCACACATTTAAAAAATTGACATCTGGAGATTAACGAGATTAACCTCATTTTTGTAATAGGCATTGATCAACTCAAAAAGGAGAAAAAAAAAAAAAAATCACTGTCTCTTGCAAAATATGACTCTTAAGAAAAATAAACAATTATATATGGGCCTAGAGGTAAATCTGTATTAAATCTTATAGGAAAAATTTGAAATGGGGAAAAAAATAACCCATAATGGAGGTAATCCTTGAATAGAGGCGGACTTTTAGAGAGGTTTATCTGTATGTTGATTTAATAATATTACTTTCACAATATATTTCTATGATTTTAGATTTAGCTTTAGGTTAATTTAACTACATTTTTTCCCAAATCAGATATCGAATTCAAAATATATTAAAACGTCTTTCCGTGTCTAATTAATTTAATTTAATTTTAATTATTATTGTTACTATTCTTTTTTACGAACATCAACGTTTTAATTTCTTACTTTACTTTTATAAAAAGTGTCAGACAAGCAACGTCCGAAGCTATCAATTTGTTCCGAAAGAAAAAAAGCATTTTTCTTCCTTTTCCTCTTAAATAAATTAAAAAATCTCGGACGAAATGTAAACGGCACGTCAGAAAAATACCGGTTTATAAATTATATTCAAGTTGCTTTAAAATCGGGTCAGAAATGTCCATTGGAAACTTCGGTTCTTTCTCGAAAGTGGTGCGCAACCGTTGTTTGCACCACATTCAGCGAGCTTGTAGACCTAGTTTCGGGCTTTTGTTTTCATTGCAGACTATTCCTTTGAGTAATATTGAAACACATGGTAATAATTGCCCACATCGATGTCGCCTCCCGACCTATTTATGGGCCAAGTTCCGCAAAAGAGGCAAACTTTTGCGGCAATAGGTCGGCCCGGCGTTTTCCGATTTAGAACTGAAAAGTAGTCGAATTGAGGATTTGCCTCGATTCAATTACACGATCGTCGTTCACGGGAATAGAGAATAAAAGTAGTGAAAATTTTCAGTTGGATGAAAGGAAATTTTAGAAAAAGTCAAGATCATGGGATGTAATCAATATAATTTAGTTTGGCAACAATTAAAATTTTTCTTTTACTTATTTATTTATTTATAGGATTACAGACCATGTTTTTACTTTTTAATATTTAGATGTGTTAATGGGGAATTCCCTCGATTGAATAATGCGAATAATAACTTCGGCATTAGAAAAAAGACAATGAAAGTTTTTTTTAAAATGTCATTGCAAATTGCAATCAACGGATTATTTGATTCATATTTTCAGTTGGATGAAAGGAAATTTTAGAAAAAAGTCAAGATCAATGTGATGTAATCAATAAATAATTTAGTTTGGCAACAATTAAAATTTTTCTTTTACTTATTTATTTATTTATAAGATTACAGACCATGTTTTTACTATTTAATATTTAGATGTGTTAATGGGAAATTCCCTCGATTGAATAATGCGAATAATAACTTCGGCATTAGAAAAAAGACAATGAAAGTTTTTTTTTAAATGTCAATGCAAATTTAAATCAACGGATTATTTGATTCATATTATTAAAACAGCAATTTAAATTACTTCATAGTTTTATATAGCCATTTATTAATGGTTTTATAAGCACAGTGCCTTCGATTTTGTACTGATATTATGTAGTTGTGCGGATTTTACTCGATTAAATCATACGATTGTTTTTCACGGGATCAGAAAAATAAGCAGTGAAAGTTTTCCGACGAATCAAATTAAATTTTGAAAAATATAAATTTTATTTCTACTGTAATCAACGAATTTGTTGATTACAGTATTTATTTATTTATTTACCATCATTGTTTCAGAAAATATAAATGTCGATATAATTTCAACCAACGGCTGTTTAGTTCGTATTATGTAATCACTAATTCAATTTTTTTCATAGGTTTCTTTATTTAATTAATACCAAACTTTGCCCCTTTCACTAGTCGCTATCTTACGAAATTTTAGAAGAAAAAAAATGAACCCTTAAATATTTTATATTGTTCTATAAATAAAAACTACAAATAAATAAATAAATGAGTCGTTCCATGTCAAACCAACACAGCTAAAAACCCCCCTCAGATTTTTATGAAATTGGGCTCATTTGTTTGTTCTATAGAGAAATAAATTTATACCAATTAATAAGTCCCTACCTCTTTTAGTTTTTGAAATACGGGGCTGCAAATATGGGTAAAAAATGCAAATTTCCGACATTCCTCTACTACAAATGTGCCCATATTTTTTTTCCTAATTACCTTAGAGATAAAATATTGGTATCATTAGAAAGCTTATAATACAGGTTTTCAAATGATATATCACAAGTATATATGTTTAAATTTTTTCACTTTAAAGTCAAATATTTTGACCTTTGACCTCCAATATCTCAAAAAGTACAGATTTAATTTTCTTTTAAAAATTATATGTTATTTTTACATGTATTATCTATAACTATGTAAATTTTAACGTGGGACGGACTTGGGATGCTGAGTTATAAATTAATATGCAACCCTAAATCAGTATTTTCATACTAACATAACGTAAGTTTTTTCCATATTTTGTTCCCTAATTAACTTAGAGATATAAGATTGGTATTATTAGGAAGATTATAATACAGTCTTTTAAATGATATATCACATGTATACATTGTTTAAGTTTTTCAATTTCAGGTTATTCATTTTGACCTTTGACCTTCAATATCTCAAAAAGTACATATTTATTTATTTATTTATTTATTTATTTATTTATTTTTATGTTATTCTTAGGTTTATTATTTGTAATTACTGTAAGTTTCAATATGGCACGGCCATGGGATACTGAGTTATAAATTAAAATGCAACTCTACCAGTATTTCCATATTAACATACCGTACGTTTTGCAAAAAAAAAAAAAAAAAATGGCCGTCCCATGTTGAAACTTCAATAATTATAGATAATAATCGTAATAATAACATATAATTTTTAAATGAAAATTAAATGTGTATTATGTCACTTGATACAGCTGCGTTTGTAGACTCGGTGACCTTGCCAATGAATATTATGTGAGAAATGCCTAGCTGGTTACCACCCAGGGTAGCTCGGTGGTAGAGCATCCGCGCGTTAAGCGGAAGGCCCGGGTTCGATTCCCGGCTCTGGTATTTTTCACATAGTTGGTATAAAAATCATCCTTCCACTCCAAATTTTCTAAAATTAAATGTATACTTTTTGAGATATTCAAGTTTAAAGGTAAAAATGTTTGACCTTAAAAGGAAATTTTTTTTAAAATACATACAGGTAATATATCATTTAAAAGCCTGTATTATAAGCTTTCTAATTAGGGAACAAAATATGGGAAAAACTTAGGTTATGTTAGTATGGAAATACTGATTTAGGGTTGCGTATTAATTTATAACTCAGCATCCCAAGGTCATTCCATGTTGAAATTTACAATAGTTATAGATAATACATGCAAAAAAAAAAAAAACATATAATTTTAAAAAGAAAATTAAATGCGTAGTTTTTGAGATATTAGAGGCCAAATGTCAAAATGTTTGACCTTAAAGTGAAAAATTTTAAACTTATGTACTTATGATATATCATTTGAAAACCTGTATTATAAGTTTTCTAATGATACCAATCTTTTATCTCTAAGTTAATTAGGAAAGAAAATATGGGTACATTTGTAGTAGAAGAATTTCGGAAATATGCATTTTTTACACTTTTTTGCAGTCCATTATATCAAAAAGTAAAAGAGATAGGGACTAATTAATTGGTATATATTCATTTCTCAATAGGACAAATAAATGAGCCCAATTTCATAAAAATCTGAGGGGGTTAGGTTAAAAATGCTTTTTTCTTTTCTTTTCTTTCTTTCTTTCTTTTTTTTTTTTTTTTGTGTGTGTGTGTGTGTTGATTTGACATGGAATGACTCAAATACTATAATGTTTGTTGCTAAGGGACGCAGACAAATGAAGTGAAGGAATAAATTTAAGAAAATGCAACAGAAAAATCAATGGGTAAAATCTGAAAGGAAAAAATTCAAGTTCGAAAACCGAAAAAATCCCAATAAGGTGCACCTATCAGGGTTCAAGCTCCCTGACGGGTTGACAGATACCCTCTGTCGAATCGTATATTTCGGCGATCAGTGACCTGTGTGCTTCAGAGCGCACACAAACAGGTAACAGAAAAAATCAATGGGTGCAATCCAAATAACTAAAAATAAAATATATAAAAATTCAAATTGAAAAAGATATTAATGAGGTGAAAAATTACTTTAAAAAAATTAAATTCGATAATCGGAAAAGTTTCGATGAGATGCACCCCTCCAGGGGTTCAAGCTACTTCTCTGCTAAGTTTTGTAGCTCTACGATTAGTGGTCTGAACTGAACGACACGCCAGAGCGTACAGGGACACACATACACATCTCTTAATCTATATAGAAGTACGGTATTATAGGATCGTATTTCAAAAGTAGTGAAAGGAAGTTCTTTATTCAACTATACATTTAATAATAGCGTGATAAAAAAAAAAAAAAAAGACATGAAAGTTTCCGAAAATGCTAATGTAACTATAATCTACGAATTATATAATTTGTATTATGCCAAGAAAGTGAAATTCCTTTGAAGTTTTATAAATTTAATTATAGAATTATAATATCGTGTCAATAAAGTATTTAGTAAATAATTGAGAATTAAATTGAAAATGAAAACTATTTTTTAAATTTACGTATTTCGAATCTAAAAATTTCACTATTATATTTATTAACAATTCAGAAATACATTTAAAAGTGAATTTGCATTATTTATATCACAGGATACGTTGATTAATAGAAAAAAAAAAAAAATAATAATGAGCAAAATGGGTGATTTCAGTATCTGTTTTAAAATTTTCGAAGCAGACAAAAATTAGAGCTTGGGAATTTTTATAATAATTATTTTGAAATTCAGCTTTAGTATTTTTCAAAACCGTTTTGTTAGATAAATGACAGTCAATGATACTGAATGAAAGTTCAATTCAATAGACGATAAATTTATGTCCCAAAAAGCCTTTCAATACATAAGATTTTCATAAATATGAATTAAAATTATAAATTTATCCAAAAATAAACTAAATATTTATGCATACAACTTTAAAATGCTTTAGGAATTAAACAATTTTGAAATATCAAATGCTAATGCGGATTTTAAAGCTTGTTGTTTTAAGGGGAAATTCTGGTATAAAGCGTAAATTTTAGGCGTACTGCCGAGCATATATATTTACTATTTATTTTCTTTTACAAGATATTTATTGATATTTTAAAAATATATAAAAAAAATTCCGAAAATAAATTAATTTAATTAATTAATTAATTAATTAAAAAGTTTTAAGCTATGGTAAATTATAGGAGAGAGGGAGGAAAAAACAAACAAACAAACAAAAAAAGCTTTTGTTGATATGATTGCAGCCCTCCTGGTCCTCTAAAACACACACACACAAATCTTAATTAGTGAGAATGTCATTATAGCCCCTATCCAAAAGAAAGAAAGAAAGAAAAAAGGAATTGCAAAATGGCGACTGCAATTCTAGTCATCTGAAACAAAATTTTAAAAAAGGTTCTTAATAAGTGAGAATGTCGTTGTAGCCCCTCCAAAAGAAATAAAGAATTGCAAAATGGCGACTGCAATTCTGGTCATCTGAAACAAAATTTAAAAAAATATTCTTAATTAGTGAGAATGTCGTTATAGCCCCTACTCAAGAGGGGGAAAAAATTGCAAAAGAAAAAGACATTTTTCGACATGTTAAAAAAAAAAAAAAAAAAAAAAAAAAAACGAAAGTTAATAAAAAAAAAAAAAAAAGATTTTTTGAAAATTCTAGACTAAAATACTCCCTTGAAAAATATTAAGACTTATTTCTACTAACTTCATCAGAATTTAAAAGCAAAACTGTCAGTCAATAGATGTATAATATCATGCATTGAAATTTTTTTTCTTCATAACTAGACATATAGAGCCAAATAAAAAATTATTACTACCAAAACCATTTTTTTTTCACAATATAAGCTGATGAAATAAATTTATTATGTTATTTTAATTAGGTACCATACGATATACTCGAAAAAAAAAAAAAAAAAGGAGGGGGGGGGATGGGTGAAGGGGGACAAATTATTCGTATAAAATTATAATCAAATATTAATTATAAAAATAGGATATATATTTTTTTTTTCAAAATAAATAAATAAACAAAATTTTGTTACATAAACATAAAATTTGGAAAATATCCTATCACGGTAATTTCAATAACTAAATATCTTTAATTATGTTTTCAATAATTTTTAATAACATGTGAAAAAAATCCTGCATTAAATTTAGTTATTTAAAGCGATTTATATATAATTTTTAATTTCTAAAAAATGCATATCCTGTTTCTTTTAATTAATATTTGACAGTGATTTCGTACGCAAAATTTGTTTATTACTCTAGTTAGAAAATGAAATTGTAATTAATTATGCGCTTAAAAGCGCGCGTGACTCGGAAACTATTTTACTTTGAAATGCAAATTGGAACAGTTTGCTCTTCCAGACAAAAGTAGAACGGTTCAGAACAAATGTAGTCCAGGGGGCCTGAAAAAGAAACATTATTGGCAAAATTTTCACGATAACGAAGTGAGGATATGACCTAAAAAACGTTAAAAATCGGAACAAAAAACATCGGAACTGTTTCTCTTTGTATTTAAAATGCTGTTTGTAAGATGAATGCTAATTAACCTTTTTGACACTGTTAAGTGCAATGCAAATTTAATAAGAGTATTACATTATGATTTTCTTTCTTCAAAATATCGATGTTCAATCAATTCTGAAATTAAGGTTAATTTGTTACAAATCGGACAAAACAGCTCTATTTTTAATTTTAAAGATTGTGAATAAGGTCTGTTATCGAACTTGCTTTCAACTTTGTTTCTGAATACAGCTAACAGCAATATATATTACTTATCTTGTAAGTAATTAACATATCAGAAAATATTTGGAAATTTAATTACTTTATAATTGTTTGTATAAACATTGCATCATCTTGTAGAAAAATACACCAAAATATTGGTGCAATGAAGTATGATAAACACGAATGAAAATTTTATAATTTATATTTTGCTTCAATCCATGACGTTAGCCCGAAGTTTCCATTGAAAAATACGTTTATATTTTAATAAAAAATATCTTTAAAAAAAAATAATTTTTTGAAAGTATTCGTTAAATATTTTAACCTTAAACATTCCGGATTTATTATTATCTGCACTAAAAATACTATACTATGCTTTATTCGTGAAAATTTATGTAATTTAGTAAGATAAACAGATGAGATATTTTATTTTAGCACAGTAGACTTATTCAAATTTAGACAAAAAAGATGCATGTTAAAATGAGCTACAGTATTCCATTTTTAACACTTTCCAACAAGGTTGAAAAGTGTTAATGACTTCGGTTTGTCTGTCTGTCTGTCCGTGCTCTAACTCCCGTAAATATTTATGGAATTTCTTGAAACTGAAATATGTTATTTAAGTTCACTATCGAATGTTCCCTATTGGAAATGGAGTGTATACCTCTACTGGTTTGTGTACAGGGACACCCGAAAGTATTTTAAAGCATTGTGTTATATGAGAGGTATTTCTATAAACCATATTTTAATACCTTTACTGTGCTCAAATCTTAATGAAATTGAAATATACCACCATTGGTTTGTGTACAGGGACACTCAAAAGTATTCCAAAGCATTGCGTTCCATGAGAGATATTTCTGTAAACCAAATTTTAATAACTTTATTTCGCGCAAAGTTTAATGTAATTGAAATATGTTACTTATATGCACAAAAGAATGCTTTGTATAGAATATAGTATGATTAGAATTAGATTTACAGGGTCACACAAAAATATTCAGTTATATAAAGAGATATTAATAAAAATTTGCTAGAATTACATTTTGGTTTACATTAAGCGTTTTAACACTTTCTAATAATTTTTAAATGTGAATATGATTTCAATTTGTGTATCTGCCGGTTTGTTCGCGCTGTAATTTCCGTAAATATTTATGGAATTTCTTGAAACTGATATATGCTATTCAAGTTCACTATCGGATGTTCTCTATTGAAAATAGAGCGAATACCTCTACTGGTTTGTGTACAGGGACACCTGAAAGTATTCCAAAGCATTGTGTTCTATGAGAAGTATTTTTATAAACCATATTTTAATACCTTTACTGTACACAAATCTTAATGAAATTCCAATATGTTATTCAAGTTCACTATTGGATGTTTCTTATGTAAAATAGAGTAAATACCACCACTGGTTTCTGTATAGAGACACTCGGAAGTATACCAAAACATTGTATTCTATGAGAGGTATTTCTATAAACTAAATTTTTATAACGTTACTTTGCATAAATCTTAATTAAATTGAAACATGTTATTCATATGCGAAAATGAATGCTTTCTATAGAGTATAGTACGACTATCATTATATTTACAGGGCCACACAAAAGTATTCAGTTACATTAAGAGCTATTAATAAAAAAAAATTGTGGAATTGCACTTTCTTTTACATTAAGCGTTTTAACACTTTCTAATAATATTTAAGCGTGAGTATGATTTCAGTTTATGTATCTGTCTGTCCGATCGTCAATCTTTCTATCTGTTTGTCTCCCGCCTCTGCGTCCGCAAATATTTTCAGAATTTTTAAGAAATTATATATATTAATCAAGTTCCCAATGGAATGTTCCTTATTTTAAACGACATTAAAATGTCCTGTACAACTAGAACTAGTTTGTGTACAGGAACAACAACAAAAAAAAAAAAAAAAAAAGAAAAAAAAAAAAAAAAAAGGCCAATGCATTACGTTTTACGACAGACATTTTTAAAAATCCCATTAAAAAAACTTCCTACTGTAACAATTATAAAAAAAATTGACATGTATTTTTAATATTCTAAAATAATATTTTGTACAGAATACATGATATGATTAACCTTCAGATTTACAGGACTACACTAAAATATTTAGATAGATTAAGGTCTGCAATTATAATATAACGGTTGCATTTTCCTTTACGTTAAGCCTTTTTAACACTTCCCAAAATGTCTAAGAGTGATTTTAAATTCAATTAGTCATATACTTTTCAGTCCTTCTGCACTGAGAAAAAAAAATATATACCGCTTTCATATAGAACGAATAAGTTGTCATTTTCTAAATCCCTAAACTAGAAATATAGATTGCCAAGCTATGCGTATAAGACACACCAATAAGCTGAATAGACGAAATGATCGAGAAATTCTAGTCTATACATTTCTAGATCTAGACGGTGAAACAATATTCTGAGTATTCTGAATTCTTTGTATTGCCAGAAATTCTCACTTGATTTTCTAGAATTAGGTCACAAACTAAGATTATAGTTGCTAAAACTCGACTCTTGTGTTCGCATTTATTTGCAGAGATTTTTAAATAAGTTTGACATTGATAATATAGGTAAGCGCTCTAGAATTCTAATAGTGGTTTCTAGAACTTTCTCAGTGTGTCTGTCTGTTGTGTGATAACGTAGGCAAAGAATATTGAAAGTTATACGATACAACATGTATGTGAGTTGGAAAGTGTTAGTAATCAATGTGTACTGCATGATTTTTCGTTCTTGTTTAAAAGTACTGTACAGATAGAGGGTTCCTTGCTATACCTTTTTATTGTATTATACGAAATACATAATTAGTAAAGTGATTTCAATAGTAATTATATATGTATTTTTAATCTTAATATATATTGATAAAAATATGCTTAAAAATATTTCAGCATACTATATTATTAGAAAAATCTTTATTGCAGTAAATCTCATTTTATATTAGTATCTTAAAGATAATTTTTAATTGTATTTTTTCGATGGATACGTTTAAAGGTTACGCATTTTTTTTTTTTAAATAGCGATTCACATTGTAAATGCATAAACAGCCTGCCATTGTATTTTATTTATAAAACACATTACTAGTTTAAATTAGAAATTCTCTTAGATATTAATAGGCGAAATGCGTTTAATTTTATCTTTTATGTTTTTTTTTTTTTTTTTTTTGAAGATTTTTTTTTTTTTTTTTTTTTTATATGATTACTGTGTCTTAAGGAAACTTGGCAGCTTTTGACTTCACTGAAGGTTAATATTTAAAAACTGAACTATAATAGGTTTGTCTAATAAAATATATATTCAGGCAGCAATTCTTATGGTTTTGGATATGTTTTTTACAGTTTGAAATCTTTAAATTGAGTTTTCTCAGTGTGCACTTTTTCATGAATTCATGATCTTCAAAATATTAAAACTTCTACAGATATTAAAAAAAAAAAAAAAATATATATATATATATATATATTTTATTATTATTGTTGGATGTTTAATAGAATATACTCAAAAGAATAAGGAATTGATTTTCAAATGTATTAATTAGTTTCTAGGGGGAAAAAATGAAATAAAGTGCATGTCTATATAAACATTTGGGAAAAAAATTTGTTTGTAATATTTTTATTTTTGTAATATTTTTTCTTTTAAAGATATTGCAAAATCCATCGCTAATTCTTTTAAGCAGGTTCTATTAACACGTTGAGCGCCACGCAAATTCTCAAAATCCCTTAAAATTCCACAATGATTCCTCCTGTAATAAATAAAAATCAAGCAAATTTATAATAAGTTTTCAATCATTAGATGTAATATTTTTAGTTTTATGTCCTATTTTATATCCGCCACCGATGGTTGACGAGCCTTTATATCATGTTTGACACTGTCAGCCACCCATGGCTGACAGGGCACTCAACGTTTTAATTTTTTATTGGTACTGCTTTTACTTTCGGGGTAAAACTTTCACTGCAATGTTTGAAGTATAACATATTCTGCAGACTCCTAAAGTTTCAAGATGATTCCTCCAGTACTTAGAGATATATGACAAAATGTCTATAATCTAGAATGGCTGACATGGCGCTCAACGTGTTAAACATCCAAAAAAATATTAGCTCTTTTATTAAATATTTGTAGTAGATTTAGCATTTTGTAGATCCTGAATTCATGAAAAAATGCAATTTAAAAATTTCAAATCTGTAAATATATGTATAACCATAAGAATTGTTGCCTGAATATATATTTTATCAAACAAACCTAATACAGTTTAAGTTATAAATATTAAATGGAAATATAAGCTTTTATATGAAATATCTCTACTTCTGTTGTGCTAAGTGAAAGTGAAAGGTGCCAAGACTGCTTAAGACAGAATTGTCTTTAAATTGAATTAAGAGATTTTTAAAACACAAAAATGCTAAAATAAATTACGACTTAATTACAAAAAAAAAAAAAAAAAATCAGTGTGTGAATTTTTATAAAGCAATACATTGAATATATAAATGAAATTATTTCATAATGGCCTCAAAATCTTTGTTTTTACCTAAGTCCTTTTCTCTGTCTAAAAGAAACTATTAGTATATAAATTTTCTTGCAGGTGTAACATTAAACATTAAAAAATAATAATGATTGAATCTGTATTTTATAAGTAAAATCTTAATAAAATAAAAGACAAAAGATTACTGTTTAAACAGGTGGGTATGTAAAATTAGTTCTAAATTAGTTTTAATTAGAGCTGTACCGAGTACTCGGTATATACTCGGCACTCGGCTTACTCGGCCTATTTGCCGAGTACTCGGCACTCGGCCAAATTTGGGCTATGTATTCGGCCAGTACCGAGTAGTTGTCGGAACTTCACTATTTTTATGCATTATTGAAAGAAATGTGTTAATGAGATATATTTATTTTATAACTGAACTAAACAAATATGAAAATATAAATACAGAATCATTATAATTAAAATTTTTGCTATAACAGCTTTCTGCAGTTAAAACGGGCTGTTACCAAACTTAGTATAAAGATGATTCATGATATGAGCTTTTAATTATAACTATCTTGTATAAATGTAATATGCATTATTTTATAAAAACTTAGTACATGAAATTGTATCTATAAATCAGACAAAAATAAAATATTTTAGGAAAAAAAAAGAACCTGTATGTAATATTAGCACAAAATTTTCGTTATACATTTGTGCAAATAAAAATAAGACACTTTCAAATCGATGAGAAAAGATTGATTTTGAATTTTATACTATAAAATAACGTAAAAAACTACCACCTATTCGGATACAGTCTACCGTTGAACAAAAGGTGCGTTTATTTAGTATTTTAAGAACAATAATAATAATGTGAAAAGAGGAGGGGGCATTTAACCGAGTAAAGGCTTTTATGGCATTTTACGTTATATATAAAAAAGGTAAATACACTAAAACATTATTTAAAACTTATTTTCATAATCAAATCTGTTGTTTTGCAAATTATGGCGAAAAACCACCCGTCATTTTACATTTCTACGATCTGAAGATTAATGAAACCTATCATGTTTGAAATCATAAAATATTTTAATGTTCCCCTTTCATATGTGAATTTCATGTATCTTAAATTAAGCCTTAGTGCCTAGTAACTTTTATATTCTCTAAGAATTATCTGAGGATGATAATTTCACATCTAAAAAAGATGTTAAGAATAAAGTTATCAGTTATGGTTTTAGTAATCCACTATGCTGAAAGTATCAAAATATAGCAGTGAACCTAATTATGTACACTACAAAAGTTCTGCATAAAAGCATGCTGTTTACCATTTAACTAAATTTTATGTTCAAAAGCCTTTTTCTTTAATTTCAAGATGTGCAAATTTTTTCATATATGCATCAATTATTCTTTCTTACAACTACTCGGTACTCGGCCGAGTAGTAAAAGGCCGAGTACTCGGTATTCGGCTACTCGGCCAAAGTGCTACTCGGTGCAGCACTAGTTTTAATAGATATTTTTCCCATACTAATTTCTGTAGTCTCACAGGACTCTACTAAAAAAAAAATGCTATTTTATTTATAAAAAAAATGCTATTTTTCTTAAAAAAAAAAAAAAAAAAAAAAAAACATTTTCGTTAAATCATCCAAATTGTTTTGTTGAAATACTCTCACCAAAATACATTTTTCGGTGTTCGCTTCATGAAAATATAACTTTACAAAAAATTATCCCTTCTCTCAGTAATACCTTACCCTTTTCCAAATATTCCTTAACAATATCTAATATTTTAGAAACATATAATATAATATTACATATATATAAAGTCTATTAAATGTTGCGTTATCATTTTAAAATCAATTTTTTTTTTTCTTTTTTTACTTTTTTAAAAGTAAAATTAAAAGCTGACATATTTGCAAACTTCACTGTTAAAAATGGTTTCTTAAAAATGAGTTAAATTGTCTCAAAAATAGCTCCGAAACAATATGTACTTCAATTTGAAAACCTATGTACTCATTTTTGAGCATAGTGATATGTCAAACATGGGGATATTGGGATTCTTATTGGTCAACCCCATTTTTGAGCATGTCAACACACTCAAAAATGAGTACATGGGTTTTCAAATTTAAGAATATATTGTTTCGGAGCTATTTTGAGACAATTTAGTTCATTTTTAAGAAAACATTTTTAACAGTGTTTATTTATGTGCAAGAGGTGATATGACAATATTTATTATTATTTATTTATTTATACTTTTAATTTATGTTATTAGGTAAATAAAATCTGAAAATGCAGTATTTTTTGAATAAATAATTATTTTATCCCCGATTTAGTAACCTCAAAAGTGTTCAATAAATAACTCAATTTCAGGTATTGCAAACGCGTTCCTTTAAAAGCGGCTTTACGGATTTTTTCAAACTCGCCATATTAACTTACTTTCAAATATCCTTTTGTATGTAATTATTGTTTTCCGGTCAATAATTGATTTTTTGTAAAAGTTGGTATCCCAAAAACGGCTCTAACGATTTTCTCTTTAGGTCACTTTTATGCTTTCTGATCACATTATCTTTCAAAAATGCATATAATACGTGTAATAGTGGGTAATGGAAGTCGCGTGGTTGTTTCACACCAGATTTTTTTTCAATAGAAGTGTTTTTAATTTGGTAAATGATAAAATTATTTCTAAACCCGTTTGTAGTTTGATATATATATAACTACATTTATTTAAACACGTTATAAAGTAAAAAGTAAAAAAATGGTAATCTTGATATTCGTGATCAGTTTTGTATGACATAAGTAACGTAATTCAATTTGTCTAATCTAATTTCTAAAACATTTGACTAATGTTTATAATTGTTTGATTTAGAAATTCGTAGTTGTGCTCTATTACCCAACTAGAAAAAAATCCCATTTATAAGCAGGCAAAGAATAATGCTGCTGAACTTTCTCACGATTCTAATTTGGAAGTAATTATGATGTTATACAAATCACTTTGAAATGTCCAGTCAGAAACGATTGAAAGGGGGAAAAGGCAAAAGGAAATAAACAGCAAAATAGGGAATTAGGAAACAGAGAGGATAAGTTCAAAAGTCACAAGTGAAAAACTAACTATTAATTTCTAAAACTATGCTTTTCTTAGTAATTATATTTTTCCGGGTTAATTTTTTTCGTATATATATATGAAAATAAATTGCTTTCTTTTCAATGATAATGTAGTAATATATATTTAAAATTAAAATAAAATAAAAACATTTCTTTCAGGTAGTTTAATAATACATAATTACACAGGCCTATACAAAATTGAAGTTGACTAAATTTGATTTGATGATTTTAGCTGAACTTTTATGTTTTTTGATGTGCTGAAAACCGAAAATGCAGTCAATTTTTCTCTATCACGTACAGATTTTTGTCAATACAGGGTGCTTACCGACACAATTTTTTACCTGTACCATCATAACAATAGGTTGGTTAGTTGGTTGGTATGGTTTTACGTCGCACTAGTGCTGCGCTATTACAAAAATAGGTATTCATGATTAATTAATCAGGAAAACATACTATAAAACTTACCATATAATTATATTGGTGGAAGAGTAATGGAAGAAATTATATAGGCAGGCACCCTGTATTGGCAAAAATCTATACGTGATTGAGAAAAACTGACTTCATTTTCGGTTTCAGCACACCAAAAAACATAAAGATCAGTCAAAATTATAAAATCAAAATTTTGCATGTCGACCTGTGTTATTATTACTTTATTTTACCTATATATGGCTGAGAAACTTGTTTTATAATCAAATTTTCTAAACTGAGTTTTTTTTTTTTTTTTTTTTTTTTTTTTTTCCCACGATTTGAGGTCCCATAAATCCAAAAAAAAAAAAAAAAAAAGTTTTTTAGCGGTTGGTCTGTGTATGTGTCTGTCATTAGCCTAACTCAAACACAAATAACAGCAAGGAGTCAAAGTGTTGTAAATCTGTATCATATAATGATGCTACGTGAAGTTTTATATTGAAATCGGAAAAATAGTTCGTATACAGTGACATTCAAAAGGTTTTAAATACATCATGCCTACGAATGAAATTTCTCTTTGGTACGTTTTAACATGCTTAGATTGCACTAAATAAATTATAATAAACATGTATTGCTTGTAAGTACCCATAAGCAAGTTTACTATAAAATATGGTATGAAAAGCATTCTCCATTCGTTTATATGTCCACACAAAAAGCGTTCGGATTTATTGTGAACTAAATCTGGAAATTCATCAATTTAAATTTCCTATGGTGTTAAACGTTTTTTTTACAGTGGAAAATTTAAACAGACGATTTGGTCCGTATAAAATTGATAAACAATATACATGACGACTCAAAATTAAGCAATATTTGATGTAAATGGTGGAAGTATTTTAGAAAAATATACTGTGTCTAGGAAATTGTACATAAATAATAATTACTTTCTCTTTCTTATAGGGTAATCAAACAATTGTTTTGAAGTTCAAATTTTCGACCCCCGTGTTTTGAAGTTCCCTATATGGATATCGAGATTTAGAGGTTCTTCTTTGTGTCTGTTACCAACACAATGTAAAAATAAATAAACAATAGAATTTCCTATTTTGAAGTTCATATGGGATTATCAATTGAAATTTTAATTGAGGTCAGTAAGTTTCAAATAGTGATATACGTAGGTAAATGTCCTTTGAACAATTTGAAATAAATTATTTAGTTTAATAACAAACTTAAATGCTTTTTAAATGAAGGTAAAATATTCAAACGGAGGATTGAGGGCACTCTTATACAGATATATATGCTAAATAAAATTGTTTCTATAAGTAGCAGGGTAAGAGAAAGAAATTAATACAAGTGTCACACCAGATTATCCTGAAGTTATACTAAATTGCAAATTTATTTATTTTAGCAACTTTATTTTTTATGGAGGAAAAAACGTGCAGCATATTTCGTTACTTTTCTATTATAGTATTATGTTGCAACATCAGTGCCTTCCCCCCATTCTTTTCCCTCTGTTTTTCGGCCACCTGTCGTGACAGCGGGAATGCTTTATTTTTTATTTTTTATTCTCTTTTGGTTTTATTAGAATAAGATGCACTTTCGATTCGAAAGTGGAGTGTTAATAAAGATGTAGACGAAAGGAAAGGCACTTTTACGGTGTCTTAAAATTTATTATGATTCTGTTTTATTAAAGAAGAAGAAAACTGAATATTTTGAATTTACAGAAAGTTATTCATTATGTGAATCTGAATAATCTGAAAATTGTTTTATTAATCGTCAAATTTTGTACATATATTTCATTGTACATAGACCTCCATCATCATCATTTAATTAAATATGTTAAAAGAAAAAGTTCCAGAAATATTATGTTGTGTCATCGATATTATCTTCTAACTCCGTAAGTTTCAAGTCGGCCGTGAAAAGAAGAAAGGGTGAGTAACCTTTTCGATAATTAGTTGATAAATAATAAATATGATTATACTTTTAAAAGATATTTATCGCTAGTTATAATCTAATTTAAAAAGAACCCATGTATATGATTGATTATATTAAATTAGTGGCGCCCCAGAACAGGGACGGCCGACTTGATTACTTTCTCCAACATCGAAATAAATAAATATAAATGTTATTTTAATTGAATATTTGAAAATTTGTTCTTTTGATGATATATAAATAAAGAGAAAAAGTTTTGGTTTCAACGAAAAAGTTTCGTTTTCACTTACATTTGAAATAAATAATAAATGATATTTATATTATTAGTTTTGTTCTTGAAATTTGTTCCTTTGATAAAAATGAAACGAAAGAATATTTTAGTTTGGGTTTGTGCAATACTTTGTGTTTTGAATTATTGCATTATATATTAATATGATGAATGCATAACTTTGAAATGTTTTCGTTTAATTAACTACTTTGACAAGAAATTTTATTTGATAATTGATCAAATAATAATATTTTTTAAGATTTGTTATTTATAATTGGCATAATGAGTGTAATTCAAAAACAAAAAAGAAGTGTTCTTAGAGCGCAAACCACGAAGTTAATAAATAAAATCGAAGGCAGGTTATTAGAAATTGATGTTGGAGAAGAAGAGTTAGAACAATATTTAGAGGAATTGAATTTAAAAGATAGGGAATTGAATTCATTAGATGACGAGATACAGAAAAATATCAAAGTAGAAGAGGTTGAAGAGGAAGTTCTAAAATGCGATGAATATAATTCAAATATTTTGATTTGGAAAACTAAAGTAAAAAGTAAAATGATTAAAATAAAAAATAGTAGTAATTCTAACATTTTATCGACTAGCCCCGTAATAGAAGGTAATAGAACACCAAAATTAGATCAAGGTTATATTAATCTTCCTCGATTAAACATTGATAGATTTAACGGTGAACCAACCGATTTCCAAAGATTTATGGATCAGTTTGAAGCAGCAATCGATAAGAATTCAGTTTTATCAAATATTGATAAATTTAGCTATTTGAGAACATACTTAAGTGGTACAGCTGCTGATGCAATAAAAGGTTTCACGCTAACAAACAATAATTATTACGCGGCTCTGGAAACATCAAAAGATCGATTTGGTAAAAAAACATTACTAATTAATTCACATTTAAATAAATTACTAAATCTTTGTCCTGTAAAAAAATCCAACAATATATTTGAATTAAGAAAATTACTGGACACATGTCAGACAGAAATAAGAAATCTAGAATCCCTAGGGATAAAAGAAGAAAATTACAGCACGTTATTTTGCCCAATTTTCATAAAACTTTTACCAGCAGACATAGTTTTAGAAATAACGAAAAAATACGGCGATGATGATCAGTGGAAAGTTTCAGAAATGATTGAAATTTTAAAAACAGAAGTTGTTAGTCGCGAAAAAGCTACTGCACTAATTTCAAATGCCCAACACTCGGAACATATTTCCACCACATCAAATAAGAAAGAAAGTTATGAATCACCAAAAATAAACAAAATTCGTCCCTCAACTGCAGCTGGCCTTTACAATAATAATTCAGGCAATAAACGACATTTCTGTAATTTTTGTAATAGCGAAAAACATTTATTACAGGACTGCAAAGAATTCAAAACTAAAGAATTCAGTGAAAAAAGAGATTTTTTGATGAAACGTGGTCACTGTTTTGTTTGTTTCTCTAAAGGTCATTTGGCAAAAAATTGCCGCTGCTTCGTAAAATGCCGTATTTGTTCTCGCCGTCATTTCGATATAATGTGTCCAGAAAATAATTCCGAAAAACAAGTTACAAATGAAAATACCACTTTGTCCAACAAAACTTGTAATCAAGAAGTGTTACTCCAAACTTTAACGCTAAGGTTAATCAATAAAGATAAAAACTATATTATCCGAGCATTAATTGATTCAGGATCTCAGAAATCTTATTTGAAAAAAGAAATAATAAAGAACATTGGTTATACACCTACAGGGCAAGAAAAATTAAACCATAGTTTGTTTGGTGGGTTACAACAAACACATGATCATTTACGATATAGAATAAATTTAAGTGATTTAAATAAAAACTATTTGTGTAATTTTGAAGTTCTTGATCAAGAAAAAATTTGCGCAGAAGTACCTAAATTACGAAATGGGCCATGGATTAACGAAGCAAGAAGGCGGGGAATTCAATTTTCAGATTATGACAACTCTACAAAATTTAGAAGAAATAAAAATAGAGAAATTGATTTGTTAATTGGTGCAGATGTATGTGGGAAACTTTTTACAGGGAAAAGTAAATTACTCTCGAAGGGTTTAGTGGCCTTTGAAACAAAATTAGGTTGGACATTGATGGGTAAAACTGAAGAATTTAGTTCCAACCATAGTACAAATGTTGTTTTATCTCTTCATGTGGCCAATGCACAGATTTCAGATCTTTGGTCCCTGGATACTTTAGGAATTTTGGATTCAGGAAATAAGAACACGAGAGAAGAATTAGACATAGCTGCTGAAGAATATTTTAACCAAAATATTAAAACTGTTGAAGACGGCAGATATGAAGTAAGCCTTCCATGGATTGAAGGCCATCCTCCACTACCTAGCTGTAGACCAATTGCTGAGCGAAGATTGAAGAATTGCGTGGAATCACTGAAGAAATCTGGAAGATTAGAAGCTTACGAAGCAGTTTTTGACGAATGGCTTGCAGAAGAAATCATTGAAGAAGTTGAGCCATACAGTGATAATCTAAATGAACATTTTCTGCCCCACAGAGCAGTTATTAAAGAAAATTCCACAACTAAAATTCGTCCAGTTTTTGATGGGTCAGCGAGAGAAAAGGGTTATCCTTCTGTTAATGATTGTTTGGGAAAGGGTCCCAACTTAGTGGAACTAATTCCCTCTGTAATTAATAGATTTCGATTTAAGAAAATTGGGGTAATTTCAGATATTCGTAAAGCGTTCTTACAAATTCAGCTCAGCGAAGTAGACCGACCATATCTTAGATTCCTGTGGTGGGAGGAGGGTAATCCTTCAAATATTAAGATTTTTCAACATAGAAGAGTAGTATTCGGCCTTACTTGTAGTCCCTACTTGTTAGGAGCAACTCTAAAGTACCACTTGCAACAGGTTAACGATGAACTAAAAGAAACTGCTGATAAATTAGCAGAATCTTTTTATGTAGATAATAGTGTTACTAGTGTAGAAAGTGCCGAAGAACTTGAAAAATTTATTTCGGAGTCTAAATATATCCTTAGTACTGCAAAATTCGATCTAAGAGGGTGGGAGCATAATATTATCAATCCAACAAAAGAAAATTCTACTCCCTCCAAGAAAAGAAATGTTCCAGTTTTGGGATTATTATGGGATTTAAACAATGATTCACTAAGTATAGATCTGAGAGAAAATCAAGAAGAAATCAAGACAGTTACCAAAAGACGAATATTGTCAGTAGCCCATAAAGTATTCGACCCCATCGGGTATAGTTGTCCAGTAACCTTAGCACCAAAAATTTTACTTCAAGAATGTTGGCAACTAAAAGTGAGTTGGGATTCTGAATTACCTGAATGTGTTGGGAAAAAATTTGAGAAATGGAAAAGGGGACTACATAAGTTGAATGACGTTGCTATTCCAAGACTCCTTGTACCTGATCCGGTGAATACGGAAATGAGCCTTCATGTATTCTGCGATGCAAGCAAAGCAGCCTATGCAACTTGCATTTTTTTAAGAGCAGAAAATTTTAATGCCATTACCTGCCAACTTGTGCAAGCCAGATCTCGGGTAGCCCCATTGAAGTCAGTCACCATTCCCAGGCTAGAACTTCTTGCCTGTACCATAGGAGCAAGACTAGCGCAAAGTGTGAAAACAGATCTAAGACAGCCGAGTATTCCAACACATTTTTGGACAGATTCATCAAATGCTCTATTTTGGATCAAAAGAAATGAAAATTGGGCACCTTTTGTTTACAATAGAGTGCAAGAAATTAGATCCCTCAGCCATCCAGAGAAGTGGAAATACGTACCAGGGAGGCTCAATCCTGCCGATTTGCCATCAAGAGGCTGTACTGCTGAATTTCTCTTAAAATCCCGGTGGTGGGAAGGACCTTCTTGGTTAAGAAAATCTTCAGAATTTTGGCCTAACGAAGTTTTAGAACCCGATTTAAATGTAATAGAATCAGAGAGAAGAAAAACAATAGTTTCTGCAGCCAATGTATCATCGGAAAACATAGACTTTTACGAGAAATGTTCCTCCTATAAAAAGATGTTAAAGGTCACAGCATGGATACTCAGATTTAAAGAAAATGTTAAAAAACCTAAAGAAGAAAGAGTAATGACCAATTTAACAGTTGAAGAAATTGAAAAGGCTGAACTTACGATTATGAAGTTTGTTCAGAATCAAGATTTAAATTTTAAGAAAAACTTATCCTCTTTGCGTACATTTGTTGATGAAATGGGAGTCATCAGAGTTCAAACTAGAATATCAATGCGAAAAGATTCAGAAAATTTTAGATATCCAGTAGTTTTGCCAGCGAACCATAACGTAACCCATAGAATTATTGAAAATGAACATACAGAGATGAATCATGCAGGAATACAAATTCTTATGTCAGCAATTCGAGAGAAATTCTGGATAATAAGATGCAGGAAGACCATTAGAAAGATTCTGCATAGATGTGTCCAGTGTCAGAGATTCTCTTCGAAAGCTGCTGAAGTGCTGAGTTCACCTCTGCCTGAAGATTTAACACCTCTCACACCTGAAATGTTTTTGAAAGATCTCCGTGAAACAGGAGTACCTGACATGGATTTTATAGAAAGAAATAACCTGAGAAAAAGATTTGAATACCGACAAAAAATAAAAGACGATCTTCGCAAGAGATTTAGAACTGAATATTTGGGATCTCTTCGTGAATTTAACAATGTAAAGAAACCTCCTAACAGCAATATTAAAATTGGAGATTTAGTTTTAGTGCAAAATGACAACTTAAAACACATTCAGTGGCCATTGGCCAAAGTGGTGGAACTCTATCCTGGTAAAGATGGACAATTTCGTGTTGCCAAACTGAAAACCATGAATGGTGAAATTTTACGACCACTACAAAGGATTTGCCCTTTAGAACTTAGTGATACAATTGTAAACAAGAATCAAATTCAGACCTCTAGATTTGGTAGAATTATCAACCCAGTGAAAAAACTTTAATATCTAAACTGACTATAAAGCTTTAAGTCCAAAATGACTTGAACATTTTTCTGAACTATTTTTATATTATATTGTTTATTATTATTATTATTTTATTATTTTACTAAGAATATTTTAGAATGTAAACAGTTTTCCTTTTCTTTAATATTTTGTTGAGCATGTACAGAATCTTTCCATGCTCAAGGTGGGAGGATGTTGCAACATCAGTGCCTTCCCCCCATTCTTTTCCCTCTGTTTTTCGGCCACCTGTCGTGACAGCGGGAATGCTTTATTTTTTATTCTCTTTTGGTTTTATTAGAATAAGATGCACTTTCGATTCGAAAGTGGAGTGTTAATAAAGATGTAGACGAAAGGAAAGGCACTTTTACGGTGTCTTAAAATTTATTATGATTCTGTTTTATTAAAGAAGAAGAAAACTGAATATTTTGAATTTACAGAAAGTTATTCATTATGTGAATCTGAATAATCTGAAAATTGTTTTATTAATCGTCAAATTTTGTACATATATTTCATTGTACATAGACCTCCATCATCATCATTTAATTAAATATGTTAAAAGAAAAAGTTCCAGAAATATTATGTTGTGTCATCGATATTATCTTCTAACTCCGTAAGTTTCAAGTCGGCCGTGAAAAGAAGAAAGGGTGAGTAACCTTTTCGATAATTAGTTGATAAATAATAAATATGATTATACTTTTAAAAGATATTTATCGCTAGTTATAATCTAATTTAAAAAGAACCCATGAATATGATTGATTATATTAAAATAGTATTACGTACTAAGCAACATCATAGTTGGCAACCCGCCAGGAACAAAAATATGGAACACTTTACGCGAATAAACTAATTCACGATTTTTTGCCATATTTACAGGTTATTATTATCATCATATATATACATCAGTTTATATATACATTTATATATGCACAGGTTTGTTAACACATAAAATTATTCAATATATAGATTAATTAGATTAACTATAGTAAATATTTTTAAATTATTATTCATTATAATTTTATTGAAACTATACAAATTTTTCATTAAACAGGAAAGGAAACGTGGGGTGCGTTGCGTCACAACGAAAATTACATGAGAGAGATAGTCAACAATTCTACCATTTTATTGATTTTAGAATCTAATAAAGAAAGTTTAAAATGAACATTGACATTTATGTCATAGATGGAGAAAGATTGAAAATCGCAAGGTTTCTGCAAGAAGTTTGACCATCGATTGTTTTACTTCTTTTAAGTGTTACGAAACTGGAAAATCGGAACATTTTCGGGTAAAATCGAATTTCAGGAACAAAATTTAAAGAAAAAAAAAAAAAAAAGGTACAAATACGGGAAAATTGGAACATTTGCAGCTGTGTAGCACATTTCTTATAAGCGCATTTCAACATCTCTGCACCGTGCTAAATTTACGGTATTAACACGCATTTTTTCAAAGCAATAAATGAAAATGATGTAATTAACATTAATAATTCATTTACGGTGCCACGCAAAAGTATTTGGATTAATTATAAGAAATTGTCGGTGCTTCCTTTTTTGTTGTGTTATACGTTTTATACAATTTTCAGTGATGCTGAAAACTATTTATAAATGAGTTTTTATAATCTGATTGATTAATAAAAAAAAAAATACATTTAGATAGTATTTTACAGAATAATAAAAGTAATTATAGAAATGAAGACACGGTGAGTTGAGTTGAGTGAGCTTTTACGTCGCACTAGTGGTATGCTATGGACAATTAGTGATGGTCTGAGATTCACCGTTTAGGGTGGTCTGGGTACATGTCATCACATTTATGGTCCTCTAAGGGGCAACCAGGTTACCGCGACCTTATAAAATACGGCGAGAAAAACAGACGAATCGAAATCATAGACATTTGTAAACTTTGTTAGAATGTGTTAAAAATATCCTTTAAATTATTCTTAAAGAGTGAACGATAAATTACATCAACTAGTGAAGCTATTTTATTTTTAATATTATTGCATGCATTAACAATAATAATAATAATAATAACAATATTAATAACAAAAAAAAAAAAAAAAAAAAAAGGCTGGACAGGAATGGAGGGAATTTTTCTATTCAGCATCCTCGAAAACATAAAGTGTATCCCCCCCCCCCCGCGTAATTTTTATACGTCTGTAGTGTACCATCTGACAACGAATTTTTTAAAATAAAAATGAATAAGCATTTATTAAAATTACCCACTCTATACATAATTAAAACAAGTAAAGGGGCCGTTTTGCTTACACATTTATTTTGATTTTAATATCTGTTCTAATTATCAAATTCTTTTATAAAAATTAGGGCTGTGCCGATTAATCGATTAATCGGTTCGGTTAATCGATCAATGCTTAGCCCCGATCAATTTTTTTAATCGAGTTAATCGGATCGATTAATTCGATTAAAAATTTTCAAAATCCGATTAAAATTTTCAAACTACGAATTAAAGAAAAAATGCTGTTCTGCCTACAAAATATTTTTTCACATATTTTGCTAACAAACATTCTAACAAACATCCACCAAATAATGAAAAAGCAAAAAAATAAAATAATAAATAACAATAAAACCTCTCAAAAGAAGTTGTTGCATTTTTGTTGATAGAGAAAAGGGGGAGGACAGTCATTAAACAAAATGCCGCTTCATGTGCATGCTGGAGCAACACCACCTGTCTGTAGCCTTCTACAGAAAGTGTTGGCTAGGATAATGGTATTTTCAGAAACAAGAAGCTTCCAAAAAATGGAAATGCTAAAGATAAAACAAAAAGAAAAGAAGGGATTGAGATTTCCACTATCCCTTTGATGAAGGAAATGAGAACAGAGTGTCACAATATCTTCAAGCGTTTATTGTCTGTTCAGAATTGCTTATAGTAACTATTGAAGTAGAAACAGAAAATAGCATTCTATTCTGTGTTCTAGTCCGGAGTGATAAAAATGAAGTAAAATATAAGAATTTTAGATTTTTATGATAAAGATATGGAATTTTGAGAATTCGTTTAAAAATAAATAGTGACAAGCAAGATGGACAAGGCCTGCAAATATAAAACTAAAATATGTGTAATTTCATTTAATGTTTCTTTCAAAATTAATTGAAAAATTAATTTATTTAAAAAAAAAAAATGAATAAGCGAAAATATTTATATAAAATTAACACTTAAAGTCACGAATTATTACTCTGAAAATTGAATTAAATTTCAGCTATGAAACAGATATAATTGATTAGACAAAAATTTTCAGTCAAACTTATGAATAATATATATACACACAATATGAGAGTTTTATTCATCACTGAAATAAAATTATATAAAGAAAAATGGAAACCGATTAAAAATCCGATTAATCGACCGATTAATCGATTAATGAAGTACGATTAACCCAGTTAAAACTCTTAATCGAATCCCACCCCTAATAAAAATGTCTACTTTTTATTTTAAATAAAATACTGGTAATTTATTTAATTTAATTTAATTTAATTTAATTTTTTTTCTCTTTGGTTCAGTTTTAATTCGCAACTATAGAAAAACTTTAAAGTGAGAAAAACTGGAAATGCGAGTCAAAATTTTTGTCGTATTTACATACATCTTGCATTACATGCAGTTCATTCTTTTGTCAGACTCAGTATCATATAACATAGAACATATCATGCGACTTATAAACAGAGGGAATTAAAGGATTAATATTCGGAAATAGCCGAAAGCAAAATGCCAAAAGGGATTTAACTTTGCTAATTACAGTGTTTGTAGATATCCAGCTACCAGCTTTGTATGATGCGTGAATGAACCTGTCAAGTGACAAATTAGTAGCCAGAGGTCTCGACTGGCAAGGTCAGAGTCTGCATTTAGGCTCATGCAACATTCACTGAGACGCGAGATACAAGGTCATCTACATCGAAAAAAAAAAAAAAATTAAATAATGTTTTTATGCACAGAGGTAAAAAGAAAAAAGCTTTTTCACGAAACCGTTAAATTGTGAAAAGGAAATTACATTTAAAGAGCGCATTGAACTCATAAGATGTTTACGATTATTGTGTAGTAAGTATAGTTTTAAGTATAGTTTTTTCAATGGCAAAATGTTTTGCGTATTTTATATTTTATGAAGCATGAACCTACCAGGTATACATACATGTATACACATGTACAAAGACGCAACTATGTTATAATAAAAGTCAATCATTTTGAATTCACTGCTGAAGATTTTCTCTGTGATTTTCCATTATTTCCAGAGAACGACAGGTTTTTTCTCTTAAAGCTGATAAAGGAGACGTGCCGAGTTCGTGCCAGTTCCGTTTGTCAGCCTAGCCGTTCAGACTTTTCCATGGTTTTCCCAAAAACTCTTGTGAATACGGGCTAGGACCTCTTAGACCGAGCCCCACGAAGGGGACACTACCCATATCTATGCTATGCATAGGCCTATGATCCTCGCGTCGTCAATTGTTTTCTATCAAGTAATTTAGTCAGCGAAAAAAGTCTGACACTTTTCTGATTTCGTCGCTCACGAGTTGGATTGGTTTGTCGTAGGGTTTAAGACCGATTGACTACGCTAGGGTCCTAGGCCTATAGGTAGAATGTCTTCCATGGGGGGCCTTTCTAAGGGGTCCTAGCTCGTATTTACGCGAGTTTCGGAGAAAACCACGGAAAACTCCGAACGGCTAGATCGACGAACGCGACCTGGGATCGAACCCGAACCCAGCACCTCACACCTACCAGCTTTGAGCGTAGAACCGACCGGCCACTGGTGGGCCCGCGAGTCGGATTGTGAGTCATAAAAATGCGGGTCACGTTTACCACCATAGGATTCTAATTTAAAATACCAATATTCTTATAATTGTTATTATTGTGTTTTTCTCAAGACTAAGTTGTATTTTTTTTTTTAATCCAACCAGTACTGATTCTCGGACCGGAAGTTAAAAATTTGTATATCCGAAATCTTTTAACCAAACATAATTTTAGCAAAAATCTCATTTCATTCTATTGTTTGTTTCGTGCGTTTGCGTACAGAAATTGGGTTAATCCGCCTTATAGAAGGCCCTACTTGACCTATACTTGTACAGGTCAGCATATTCATAAAAGATTATCGCCTGAGACAATTTTGACTTGTTTTTCTCTTTTAGCCTTATTTTAAAACAAAAGGAATGATGTTTTTACAATATTATCATTCTGTAATAACTACCGGCGGATTTGTAACATCACGCATACTCCAACTGATAAGAGTTTCGTATTCTGAACGGCTTTATTAGTTTCTGAATTCTAAAATACGCACTGGCTGAACGTTTTAAACGTCCAAAAAGTCTGTTTGATCTGTGATGGTTTATCTGAACAATAGAATATGTCTAAGTAGTCTGATTAAATGTAATAATAACATTGGTTGTTCATGATAAATTTTTTAGTTGATCGGGTAAACCGGAGTGTAAGTTGAATTAGAACAGGTCTCCAACAAAAATGCTGCATAAGATATTTCAACAGATTCTTATAGATTTTTATTTGCTGAAACCGAAAAATGTAGAAAAAATAGTTATATGATGTCTAGTTTATTTTATGTTATTTACTTATTTATTTATTGTACCTATATTTTTAATTGAATTTCGCGTAAAAACATGAAATTTGGTAATCTATTTTTGATTGTAAAAACATGTTCGATATATTTTTTTTTTATACTGCAAAACAATATTTGTCTTATAGAAAAAATAAAATAAAATAAAATAGGAATGTGGAGGGCAGTAAAAGAGGTAAGAGTGGAAGCCTGTTCCTGTTCGGAAATGGAAGAAGAAAAGAAAAGGTTTCACGAGCAAAAAACAGTTAACACGGAAAGGTAAACATACCATGAAGGAACCGTTTGTTTAATTATGAGAAAGAATATGTTCAATTTAAAATAATAAAATTAGTATTTTTTAAATTGCAAATTCCTATTACTTCACAAAATAAATAAATAAATAAATAAATAAATAAAATAAAATAAAATAAATAAATAAATAAATAAATAAAAGCCTACGTGTTGGACAAAAATGGAAGTTATTTTGGAATTCAGCATTCACGAAAACACAAAGTTTACCTAAATAATTTCATGTAGTTGAAAAAACAGTTTTTTTTTTAAAAACCTGTATTATCTGTAAAATGACTGTAATTTCACTGTAAGTATAAATTAAATACAAAAAATAAAATAAATTTAACATTATTATGTTTTGTGATAAAATTATCGTTTTCTTAAAGGGCTTTTCCTGACCAATAACAATAATAATAATATCACATATTGGTAAATTCAGAGCAACATGATACAATATTCTAGTTCTGCGAGACGGAAGGTGCCGGGTTCGAACTCATGTCACGCTTGTCGGTGTAGTCATTCGGAACAAGCCTAATGACTACACTGTTAAAAATTTTGTCCTAGGTTGAACCAAAACATGGTACACTGTTCAAAATTTCAGTTCAAGGTTGAACCAAATGTTGGTACTACAGTAGCTTCAGTTTGCTAGGTTGTACCAAAACTTGGTACAAGTATAGCTTCAACCATGCGATGGTGAAACCTTCTACTATGATTTGGCGTTTCTTGATTGAAAAAAGCACCAAATTATGGTAAAAAAATTCTCCATCTTATGGATGTAGCTATTGCAGTACCAAGCCTTGGTTTAGTAAAACACCAAATAAGGGTAAAAGGTTTCACCATCGCATGGTGGCAGCAAAAATGTACCAAAATTTTTAACAGGAAACTACCTATAGGTAGTTTCCTTGGTTTTCTTCTACACTCGCATAGGTTCCCTTAAAAGACTCTCAAGTAAGGTATTCTACTTAGTCCTAGGTCCCAAGTGTAACCAGTCGAGCTTGATTACAAAATACTCCATAATAGAACACTTCTATTCTGCTAATACGCTCTGGAAATTACAATAAATAGTGCAAGTTGAAAAAAAAAAAAAAAAAAAAAAAGGACAGCAATAACTGTGTTTTTAATAACTACAAATCTATCTTCAATTATAATTTCTACTTCAATAATTATTGATTCTTGAGACGGAATTAAGAAAAGCAAGTGGAAGAAAAAATACGTGTATCCAAATTCCTGTCTGACCAAATATAAGATTAGCAAAAACTACATTTCTTTCCATTGTTCTATTTATACCATTCGTACATTTGTAAAAAAATAAAATAAATAAATGGGTTAATCTGTAGTATTGGAAGACCCTACTCGATCTCTTCTTGCACAAGTTAGCCAATTCATATAAAGATGATCCTGCTGAGACAATTTTGACTTGTTCCCCTCTTTTAGCCTTGTCCTAAAACAAGAGGAGCGATGCTATGCTACACCGATAACATCCTGTAATAACCTTGTCCCGGTAAGCGCAAGGTCGGAAAAATGCATAATACTCTTAATAAAGAGAGAGACATGTAATTTAGGAACTAACTCAAAATGTATATTTTCAGCGTGCGTTCAACCTTGACCGTATCCGATGTAATTATAGCGATAAACTGTAGCTATTTTGTAACGCAGATATAGTTATTAATTTATTAAATGTTGTCATTTTTAGCAATAATGAGGGTGTATTCATTTCATAGATTAAAAGAAAGGTTTTTAATTTAAATAAATGTAATAAAATTTACATGCATCTTGCAATTTTCAATTATAGTCAAACACCTGTTTTTCGCTTAGAATGAGATGAATTAGGAATTAAATTGAAATTTCCTCTCTCTCTTTTTCAAAAATATTTATATGTGTTAATTTATTTTAAATTACATATTGTTTTCCTCAAAAAAAAAAAGAAAAAACAATGACGTGCAGTTTTCATAAAAATACATAAATATTTATAAGTGTAAATAACTAAAAATGATGCATAAATTTAATTAAATTATATAATTTTTCATAAATGTAATATTTATTTAAAAGTACTTTAAATTTAAATATGCGTTTTATATTATTATTATTTAAATGAACAGTTATTTCAAAGCTTCCCTCTATAACTTACACGTGTATGTAAATACAATGAACTAAATGCAGGAAAGGGCAAATAAAGAATAAATATACGAATCCTTATTATAAGTAAATTAAAATATTCATCAAATAATATAACTATTATGAAAAGAAATAGATGTATATGAATCACAAGAATTATAATGTACCACACCTTGAAAATATAATAATCAGAATAAGAATGGGAGAGGGGGGTGGTGAAAGGGGTGGAATAAATCGATAAACTAAACGAAAAATGCGTGTATTTGGGGATTTTACACTTAAAAGTTAGCTTACAGACATCGACAGGCGCTTTTGCTAAAATGACTTTGACTTAATTAAAGATTGACTAAATTTAAAAGACTTTTAAACAAATAAATAAATAAAATAAAATAATAAAAATTTTCACTGACAACCCAAATAATTATCAGATATACAAAATATCCAGATATAAAAATTTAATTGGATATTATTCATAGAAAAGCTTTTCGGGAATCTTTTTAATTATATAATAAAAGTAATTTATTTTTCTAAATATTATATTTGATCAACATAGCATTTAAAGATATATATTGATAATATTTTTTTGCATTTGCAAAGTAATACTTTGAAGTGATTTTGCATGAATAATAATAAATATAAATGAATATTTTTAGTTTAAATAAAGCTTTTATGATATAATTTTATTATTATTATTATTATTATTCTCTTCTGATGGTTGAGAAATAGGAGAGTCTAATTAATACAAAGAAAATGGAATTAATTTTAAGGACGATTTTTTTTACAACACTGCGTTTTTATCAAAATATAAAGAAAATTACTTTTATAAGTCTAGTTTTGCTCATTAAAAATATATACATAGTTATATTTCAAATGAATAAAGATTTTTCTTTCTTATGAAAAAGTTTATCATTATTATTTATTTAGTTTATTAAAATATTTTTATATTTATTTATTTTATAAAAAAAAAAAAAAAAAATTGAATGAAATCATTAACGAAATATGAGTTACCATGAACAGATTAAAGCCTATATACAAAATTGACATTTTATGCAGAATTTCGTAAATTTCTTTTAAATACTATTTTATTTAAATATTTAATTTATTATTAAATTTAAAATAACCATGCACAGCATAACACAATATATACATTTTTTTTTTCAATAATTAATATATTGTGTCTCTCTATGTTTATTTATTAAACTTGAAAACTGTTAAGTAAATAATAATAAAAAAAAATCTGGAGTGACTCCACTCGACTTTCCGAACATTGAGTAACTAACAGTTTTGTAGATAAAATAAAGAAAGAGGAATTGCTAAACAAACAAAAGAGAGAAAACCATAATAGAGTGTTTTTTTCTCCATATATCACACGAGGTTTTATTTAACGCTACTGAACTTTGAGCCCTTAGATCATAATGATAAAGAATTTTTCGTTTTGTCCCTGTAAAAATCTATAGATGCTAGATTCACCAAAATGCTTATAGTTAGTGCAACAGTGATTTATAATATTCATACAAATTTTCAGCTCAATTGAATAAGGCGTTTAGATGCTATCGCACTTTTAAAAATTTGGTCTCATAGGCCATAATGATAAAGAATTTTTCTTTGTGTCCCTGTAAAAAAACTGTAGTGCTAGATTCACCAAAATCTATACAGTTGGTGCAAATGCGACCTATAACATGTGTACAATTTTTTTGCTCAGATTAATAAGGCGTTTAGACGCTATCACACTTTTAAAAATTTGGCCCCATTGGCCTTAATGATAAAGAATTTTTCTTTGTGTCCCTGTAAAAAAACTATAAGTGCTAGATTCTCCAAAATCTATACAGATTGAGTATCTGTGACCTATAATATGGGTATAAAATTTTTGCTCAATTGATTAAGGCGTTTAGATGCTATCGCACTTTTAAGATTTTGGTCCCATAGGCCATAATGATAAAGAATTTTTCTTTGTGTCCCTGTAAAAAAACTATAAGTGCTAGATTCACCAAAATCTATAGGGTTCGTACTATGGTGACTTACAATATACGTACCAACTTTCAGGTTAATCGAACAAAGCCTTTAGACGCTAGCGTGTTCACAAACATACACACATACACACATACACACACACATACATACATCATCGTAAAAATAGTGAAAACGGACTCAGGGGACCTCAAAACGTATAGAAACATCAAAATCTCGAATTCGGATTTTTGACATGATTACAATACTTTCCTCACTATAGTGTTCGGAAAGTAATAATAATAAGTTGAATGAAAGTTAATAAACATCCATTTTTTAACATATTTGCATTCTAACAGGCCCTTGATAACGTTAGAATGCAAAAAATGCTGTTTTCTCATTCCAATTTGCTATAATTCATTTAGATTTTACTTTTTTTCTTTTTTGGTTTGATTTGGGTGGTCTTCGTTTTTGATCAGAATAATTGTTTGAATACTAAAATTAAATCATCTTTAAATTTCAAATGTTTGCACTGATAATATTATATTACTAATGAACGTTCTGTTTTCTCTCTCTATATATATGTATATATAATAATAATAATAATAATTATTATTATTATGACTATTATTATTATTTTTTATTTAAGGCAACAAGTTAATTCTATCTTTATAATCCTTCATATCAACAACGTACCAGCCTATTAAACGTGCAGTTATAAATATTAATGTATTTCTAAAAACCTGAAATACATTTTTAATAATAAATTACACTGCATTTATAAATACAGTAAATTATTTTCAGAAAATAATAAAAATTCATTGTCGGTCACCACTTTCTTTTCTTTTTAATAGCCTCAATCTATGTGAATCACTTTGTTATGTTATAATGTAGGGTGTTATCAATAAACCTTTATATATTATTTATAAGTAAATAAAAATTACTATGTATATATATTTAATCTTACGAAGTTCAAAGTAATTTCGCTCATTTAAAATGTAAAGCCACCATAATTTACATTTTCAAGTCTACAAACATGTCTCGAAAAAAAGAAATACATGAAATTTTTCTTCTCAATTATAAAAAGCACAATTTTATCAAAAATTCTCGGGTGAGTTTTTGTAGTTGAGAATCGGGGTTAACATATCGTAGCTACTTGTTTTAAGTCCATGTAAACGTTCGAGCTTTGATTAATGTTAATAAAATATGTTAAAAGAAATTCGATAACAATTGGAAATTGTCTTTTTTTAATACGGAAAAATAGATATGCATTTCCAGGATCATTTTAAATTTAAAATAAATTTAATTGGAATATAAAACTATATATATATATATATATATATATATGTAAAACGTATTTTCACTAAATTAAGAACACTGAAAAAATAAATATATACATGCATATTAGAAGTAGAAGCAAAAATTGAAATTAATTCGAAAATCTTCTGTTTGAGGAAATATTATTTAGATAGACATAATAATAAAATAGAATACGATTAAAGTAAAGTAGGTAAACGAATTTACGTCATATAAAATAATCACTAATTATTGAAGTTGGCTGCATCTTTTTCAAAAACAGAAAAAAAAAAAAGTTTATCTTTTCTTGAATGTTTTTATTTTAAACCTCTGCCAAATTTAGGTTATCGAATTTAATAAATGTCGTTTCAGCATATATGTATTTCGAATATATTTTTTCAATTTAACATTTCAGCATCATAAAAATTAAAGTTATTTTTTATTAATTTAGATGCCAATTATAATCGTAATAATGCCAGTAATAACAAGGATAACATAAAAAATATTATCCTTTTCACAATTACGCTATTTTAATGACTTAAAAAACAAAATTTAGCACATGCATTTCAAGAAAATATCCTATTTTTGTGTCATTAAAATAAATAATAATAATAAATTTCTTCAAAAAAAAAAAAGTTCTGATATGAAAAAATGATAATTTAATAATAATAATAACAGCTAAGCAACGCAGATCAATCAGTAATATAGGATATTTTTTTCCTTCAATATTTTTTGAACTAACATCTTATGAAGGATTAAAAAAAAAAAAAAAAAGAAAAAAAAAAAACATATTTCTATTTAATCATTTTTATTATGGTCAATGCTCTAGACTTTTGTATTTAATTATAAATCGTATATTTAGTCAATATATTAAAAAAAAAAAAAAAAAAAAAAAAAAAAATATTACCTTCCGAACACTATAGTGAGGAAAGTATTGTAACCATGTCAAAAATCCGAATTTGAGATTTTGATGTTTCTATACATTTCGAGGTCCCCTGAGTCCGTTTTCCCTATTTTTACGATGATGTATGTATGTATGTGTGTATGTGTGTGTGTATGTCTGTGAGTGAACACGCTAGCGTCTAAACGCTTTGTTCGAATAAGCTGAAAGTTGGTACGTATATTGTAAGTCACCATAGTACGAACCCTATTGATTTTGGTGAATTACAGTTTACATTATTACACTTACAGTTTTTTTACAGGGACACCAGGAAAAATTCTTTATCATTATGGCCTATGGGACCAAATTTTTAAAAGTGTGATAGCATCTAAACTCCTTATTCAATTGAGCTGAAAATTTATATGAATATTATAAATCACTGTTGCACTAACTATAAGCATTTTGGTGAATCTAGCATTTATAGGTTTTTACAGGGACACAACGAAAAATTCTTTATCATTATGATCTATGGGCTCAAAGTTCAGTAGCCTTAAATAAAACATCGTGTAATATATGGAGAAAAATGCTCAAACACTCTATTATGGTTTCTCTCTTTTGTTTATTTAACAACTCCTCTTTCTTTACTTTATCTACAAAACTGTTAATTACTCAGTGTTCGGAAAGTCGAGTGGAGTCACTCCAGATTTTTTTACTATTTTTTTTTAATATAAGTAATAGCAGAGTACGAATTAATATATTTAAGAAAGCAACTAAGAGGTGTTTACTTGTACTTAATATAACCACTGGTGCCATTTAAAATCGGAATTTTTCATTAAATAAAAGTATCAAATTTTTGAAAGAAATACATGTTATCATTAATCAATATACAAATTATAAACATGAAAATAATAATAACAATAATAAATATTTGAAACAATTAATTCACTTAAATTGCCCCCCCCCCCTCAAAAAAAAAAAAAAAAAAAAAAAAACTGATTTTGATATTATTACGTCAGTATAAAGTAAAACATCCTTTCATTCACTCCCCAACAGGAATACTGAAACCACCTAAAATACATGTTTTTCGGTAGGAAAATGTCTATAGATTATAATATTGTTCATTTTGTATTAGTTAGAGTTTTAGATAGTATGAAAGAAAAGCTTATGTTATGATTCCAAATGGTGTCGCGGGTAATGAAAAAGTTAAATAAAAAATCGAAATATTTAAATAGGTTAAAGCGACATAGAAAATGATGTTTGTTTAAACATGGCTCCCTGCGATTCAGTCGAATTATTGAATCGCAGGGAGCCATGGTTTAAATATAATGGTATTTCTGATTCAGTTGTTACCTGGCGCTCAAATGATAGAGCACGCCTTTACGAAAATAGCATTTCGTAATATAAAAAGAAAAATCAAATTGAATTCTTCGTGTTCTGCCACTGACAAATTTCTTATTAAGTAAAAGTTTGTTTTTAGCTTACTGAAAGCTTACTGCTAATTTAAAACGTTTATTTTGTTAGCAGTCTAAATGAATTCAGTAACCTGGAAAATTTTGATAATATAGTCATTTCAATTTTATTGTATTTAAAATAATAATAATTTTTAATCGACAAATATATTTTCGAATCATATTGCAGAAAATAGCTCTCAATGTACACGCTATATTTCTATGGTTAAGATATATATATATATATATTAGGTCGTTGCATAAGTTCGTGCGGACGCGGATCATTTTATTGTCTCCAAAGACGAGAGTTTCTATCGCTGTGGTATACATTTGTTACCCGAAAAATGGGTAAAGGTTGTAGAAAGTAATGGAGAGTATTTTGATCCAAAATTGCCATTTGATTTGATGTATTTTTATGAAATGAGGCAATAAAAAACCGCACGAATTTATGCAAAGACCTAATATATATGTAATATATATATATATATATATCTCACACGCTATATATGTATAAATAAGACTTTCTTTATGACTATTTTGTTGTAATCACGATGATAAAAATTCAGTCTTAAAAAACCTTGGGCATGAAATAATTCAAAAAGTGGTTTCCAGGAAATTGACGTTAGCTAATATATTAATAATGAATCATATAGCTTTTTTTTCCCCTTTGAATTTGCTAACTGTCCTGGAGAATTAATATCAGTATTAAGAATTTCTATACAAATTCGAAATTTCATAACTATTTTTTTTTTCTTTCAATATATATGATTATTAAGGTGTATTTAAAAAAAAAAAAAAAAAAAAAGAAAGAAAGGAAAAGAAACTAGTCTTATGAAAACAGGTACCTATCAAAAGTTATTACTTAATTCTATGAAAATTTTTGCAAAGTGTGATATTTTTTAGGTATGATCTTCAGTCTGCGTATGAGGCCTAAATTTAAAAATATCTCCATTTTTTTTTTTTTTTTTTTTTAATCTTCTATAATTTATTTTCAAAAAATAAATTTGGATTATGGATAATATGTTAAAAAGGATAATATGTTAATGTGTTAAAAATTCATTGAAAAACATTATGTTTTTCTCGAAAATAACTCGAAAAGGTTAAAAAGTGTCAATATTTAAGCCGCATGCGCAGGCTGAAAATACTAGGTGAGGATATTAGACGACAAGGAAAAAAAAAAGTACATTATTTTTCAAATCTATTTTTATTATATTAATACTATCTCTCTCTCTCTCTCTCCCTCTTTTTTTTTTTTTTTTTTTTTTTGTGGATATAAATTGGAGAAAAAAGTACAGAAAAGTAGCAAAATTTACAGTTATTTAAAAATTTGTCTCTTGCGCACGCTGAGGATGTCCCCCTTCCCCGGCCAAAATAATAATAATAATAATAATAATAATATTTTGCAAAAATGTTCAAAAGGTCAAGACACGACTATTGACAAGTACCTGTTTTCTATAAGACTATAATTTTTTCATCCATCTTAATGCTTTTATTTGTCACTGCAATAACCTACTCCCACTTTTTTTTTTTACTTAAAGTTTTAATAATTATGACTTTTATTTTCAAGAATTGGGAACTTTAGCATTTTATTATTTAGGCAGATTACTCCATAATGAAAATAACAACAATAATAATAATATGTCTTTTCCCTTTAAATATAACAATCACTATAGTATAATTATTTTATCTGACTATAAGGAAAGCTCACTATTAAAGAAATTATTGATTCCCATATATTTGATAATTTAAAATGCAGCGTTATTCAAGCATGAGCTAAAAATAGTAAGGGAAAAAAATATAATGACAGTTCTAACAGTATTAAAATAATAATAAAAGCTAGAATGTTATTTTCAACTTTCTCTTAAAAAGAAAAAATAAAAGTAATTTAAATCGTTACTTCGTCTAAGACGCTTAGATGAAAAATAAAATTGCACTATCGAGCGAAAAAATATCATTGAATGCATCGAAGCAAGACCATATGATACAAAATGAAATGAATCAAATAGAATTAAGAACTGAAAAAAATGGAGTAATGCTTTTTCCTTTAATGGCCTCGTGCTTTGATATGATAGCAACAAAGTTTCTGCCATATTGTATTAGAACGCAACACAGAAAAATAAGAATAAGGTAAGGTTCCCGACATCGGAAAAGGAAATAATCTAATTCCCTTTTTAAATTGCATTTAAGCGTGAAAAATGTTACTATTTTCTTTCATGTGATTCAGTATATGTTCACTTAAGGGCCCTCTTCACTCACCGCCGCCGGAAGCCCGAGCCAATGTTTTTCTATGGGGAAATTTTCTTTACAAATAACTTATTAACTAATACATATTTTTAAATTCTGTTTTCACATTCTGAAAGTTCCCAGCTGTTAAATTGACGCACCTTTTTTAAAAATGTATTTTTTTAATTTTTAATATTTTATTTCGAAATTGCAAAATGAAAAAATTTCACATATTGAAAATTCGTATTTTGCAGCTTCAAAATAAAATATAAAAAATTAAAAAAAATAATTTTTTAGAAAAGGTCCGTCAATTTAACAGCTGTGAACTTTCAGAATGTGAAAACAGAATTTAAAAATATGTATTAGTTAATACGTTATTTGTAAAGAAAATTTCCCCATAGAAAAACATTGGCTCGGGCTTCCGGCGACGGTGAGTGAAGAGGGCCGTTAAATTCAAATGAAGTTCAAAAATAAAAATTGGTATAATATGTGACATTAGGGTTTTTTATGCCTTTCTCCATTGGATTTTATTATTTAGATATTTGCCTTTTTGAATTGAGTAAAAATGCAAATACAGTTGAACTCGAATATAATATAACGCCATTCAAGGGACCGCAATGTTTCTGACGTTATAATGGACAATATCCGTTTTCTTGGGTTCGAGGCTAAATCATACCCAACATGTGACTTCTGATTCTCGATCTCCCTATGAATTTCCCTCTAGATACAAATATTTCCCCACGCAATGCAAACATTTCCCCATAAAGCATAAATGTGAACATTATAATCCTGCATTTTCCCTGTAATAGTCACATGTCAGGGGTTTATTACGTAACGCGGATGGATGGTTGGGTTTTACGTCGCCCTAGTGCTGCGCAGATGGGCAATTATTACGTAACGCGGATAAAGTCCATTGAGTAACGAAACAACAGAGTTTGATTAAAAGCAAATTAAATTGCTATATGCAACTGACGTAACAATAAATGCAAGAACGTTTTAATGTGTGTATTGTACGCATGCAATACGACTTAAAAAAAAAAGTAATATAAAAAAGTAACGTTAATATATGGTTCCATTTTTCTGTTTTCTTCTCGAAAGGCAAACAGAAATAATAAAATTTGCGTATATTTTTTATGTTAAAACCGTAGTCATAAGACGTTATAGGAAAATTGTGTTAACACTGAAGTCCATAAATTATTGATCGGGTGAAATGTTTTTGACGTTATAAACAAGTTGACAATATAACCGAGGACACAAAAACCATACTCAACTATATTAAAGTTAAATATTATATTTAAACTGCAATACTGAAGTTTTCTAAAAAGAGAGATGGAAAAGAAAATACAGTTGAAAGTTGAAAGATAAGATACCTTCTAACAGCATATTCCAGAATTCCAAATAACAAATGTTTTATTGTGATAACCTAATGTATGAAAAAAGTACATTATTTTTACACCCAGAAATAGGCAAAGAAATAGGAATATAAATTAAATAAGAAAACAAATAAATTATATGGATGTGACGCTTGTATCATAATAACAATGTCCAAAACTAATGTATTTATTTATTTGGTATAAAAGTGTAGTAAACATTAATTGACACTCCATACTTTAAGCATACTTTACATATTCTACTTGTATGGTTTAAAATTTTAATGTTATTTTTATTTTAGCGATACTACTAAAGAGAAGTTACTTGCACCCATCAATAAGGTTTGCAAGAATACCTTGTAAGAGAAATCAAAGAAATTCGTAGCAAATTCTGTTGATAATTCAGGTGCATAATTTCCCCCCTTTAAATTAGGAACAAAATTTATCTTAGATTCCTTTTCTTTTCATTTATATATAACAAAAACATATAATTTTCAAAACATATATACAGTTGAACCTCATTAACGTGAATCTCAAAGACAATAAAAAACTTGTTCCTGTAATCAGTAGTTTAGGCTATCAGTAACTCAGAAATTAATCTTCATTTTGATGGGGATTATGAAAACAGTTCGTGTTAAAAGTAATTCATGTTAACTAGGTTCGACTGTAGATAATTCAAGAAATAAAAATATAAGACTTAAAAAAAAAAAAAAAATTAATTTTAAACTGATGTAACATTTTGAGCATACACTACGGGTTGTAATAAATTCAAAACTAATGGTTGAAACAAATAAAACTGTCCTGTTTGCATAATACAAAAGATAAGAAATGATACCCATGTACATTTTCGATTTAGCAATTCGCTTTATTACACTCTACGAAATACTTAATAAAAATCTACGTAAAAATTTCCTTTTAAACGTAATATAATAAACATATACTTTGTATTCTATTTTTATTTATTATATGAAATGAACAAGTTATATTTTAACATATGAAATAAAACTATTCATTTGTTAGTTCTAAACAATTAATTAATAAAAATATGTATTCTGCATTGGATTAATTCCACCTTTATGTGGAATTACCACTTTATTACGCAATAGCATAGTATTATACAGTGCTTTAATATATATCTCAGAAATTTCACTGTGCCGAAATTCATAAATGTTTTTTTCTAAGTTCTTGCAGAGTCGTAGGCTGCAAATTTCGAATTCTCCTCCCTCTCCTCCGCCTTTTTATATACTAAACGTTTTCAAGCAGATTGAGATTAGGGCTATTTCCAGGTCTGGTAAAGAACTTCTATGATATTCTTTGTGGAATTGAACTTAAAGTGAAAAAAGATAAGATTACTTACAGAATTATACACTGTTACAAATGGTTTCTTAAAAATGAACTAAATTGTCTCAAAATAGCTCCGAAACAATATATACTTAAATTTGAAAACCCATGTACTCATTTTTGAGTATATTGACATGTCAAACATGGGGATATTGGGATTCTTATTGGTCATCCCCATTTTTGAGCATGTCAATATACTCAAAAATGAGTACATGGGTTTCAAATTTAAGTATATATTGTTTCGGAGCTATTTTGAGACAATTTAGCTCATTTTTAAGAAACTATTTTTTACAGTGTAGGTGATCATGAGAATGTATAGGTAATTTTAAAATTTAAATTATATAAACGTACCAAAGACGGCCTTTAGCAAGGTGCATTATCATCTTGAAATGCTGTTTGCGGAAAAGTCTGAGATACCTTCAAAATAGTCGGTCAGGCGCCACTTTTATAATGGCCGTGTTTTATTTTGAGTTAATTGATCCCTTGAGCATGAAAATATGCCCGACTTTTTGAAAAGTTATGCACCTCCATACCATAATGTACGGAGATTATGTTACTGTTTTAAGAGCGCAATTTTCATTAAGTCGGTTAAATTTTCGTTGTCCTTCTAGCTTTTTTCCTCATCTCGAAATAAATTGAACTTGACTCATCAGAGGAAACGATTTCAGTCCAATAACTAAATTATATATATTTTTAATTTTTGGTCAACCGGAGTCTTGTTTTTAAGATTCTTTTCCTTAATGATGGCTTCTTTTGCAGATCTTCTGGTTTTTAACCTGCTTTGTTTTATTGTCCCCACACTGTTTTTGAAGAAAGTATTTTAATATACACTTTTTTAAAATCTTTTCTAAGTTCTGAAAATGATACATATCGATTTTTCAAACATTTGCTTTTTAACTTGCGGTCGTCTCGCTTGGATGAGAAACGTGGCCGCCTAAAGCCAAATTTACAGCTTAAGCAGCCAAAAATTTTTATATTTTGATAAAAACCATCTCACCAATATTTCGCTAACATTTAATTATTTTGCCATCTCACGTATTAAAATATTTTTTGATTTTTATTCTAATACTTTTTGTGGCATCGTTAATTGCTTTATCCTTGCCATTTTTGAAATACTGTAAAAAATTACAATTTCCCTGACAATTCTATTTTGTTTTTAACACTGAGTTCAACCCTAAAGTGTAAACGGCGGACGACGTGATAAAATATGTTCGGAAATTTGCTTTTTAAACAATAAAATTGGCGGTTGTCGAAAGAGGAAAGGAAAATATCCAAGTGCGGCTTTAAAAAAAAAAAAAAAAATTTTTTTTGTTCCTTAGTGTAGTTAAAACGTTTATCGAAAAAAAAAAAAAAAAAAAAAAAAAGACTATTGTTCGCCTTAAAAAAAAAAAAAAAAAAAAAAAAAAAAAGTGTTTTATTTATCATGGAATGGTGTTATAAAGATTAAAACCAATTTTTATCAATATAAATGATGTAATATGCAAATGAATATTTGGATGCTGTATGAATCGATAATGAGCGAATAGTTAGCATATGACGATTTTAATGACTTTGGGCTGATGTTTATTTTTTATAAATAATTAAATTAAAATTGCACTTATTTACTCGAATTCCGTTATTTTAATAAAAAACACAGTTAAAGTTTAAATAATCCTTTTTTTTTTTTTTTTAATTCTGGCTATATATTACGACAATTGTACACTTTTTTTGGTTTGGCAAATATAGCTTAGTGGGATAATATGCAAGCAGCATATTTGGAAATAGTTTTATTGGGAAATATCGACCGCCAGGCGGGCGAAGGTCGACTAATAAGTTAATAAGTTGAAAAAGAAGAGTTAAGGATATAAGATTTTGCTTCAATTCTAGTTCTGGTTAAGATTGTGATGATACCTAAGGAGTCAGTTTTAGATGCCAGGGTTGGTATAAAATTAATTGAAGGGTGGTATTTGTATTACTGAAGATTAAATTTTAAAGCTACACAGTTAAAATTGAAATGATATATTTCACCAGAAAAATGGTTCCAATTAGCTGCAACCAATTCTTTGGTGCAGTGTTTCACCCTTTTAATGGTACCATTTCAGCAATAAGTAATACTGAAATGAAGAAATTTTGCGCCAGAACATTGGTTGCAACTAATTGGTACCATTTTTAGTTCCCCATCGTACTATAGGTATGGAGAACTTAGGTAATCGTGAAAATTTTCGACCTCGGTTTTTTGACATTTTTACACGTTTTCAGGTGTGAGGAATTCCAAAATGACAAAATTTGTATGGTTTCCGTCTGTAGGGTGTCTGTTAGTTTGTTAGTGTGTTAGTCCGTTAGCTTGTTAGTCTGTTTACATGATATGTCACGAATAAATAATCGCAGAGAGGTCAGACTAGTTTTAAAATATTATTTATGACACTGGCAAGAACCCTATTTATTTGCATATTTATTTGCAACATTCTAATTAAAAAACTTCAGAAGTTACTCGAAATTTACGATTTTCTTAACATGGGATAATAGGACAAAATTTCACTTAAACGTGCTCTAAATGGAAACTCTTTACTGTAAAAATGTCAGACCAGTTTTAAAATATCAGTTTTGATGCCGGAATGAACATCAGTAACTAATATGCTACTTTGAAAATTTCGCAAGTTATTGGAAATTTACGAATTTCTTAACATGGCAGCATAGGGCAAAATTTCACATAAACGTCGATTTTGAGAGATATTTTCATCGTAAAGATGTCAGACTACTTTTGAAATATTATTTAGGACACTGGCATGAATATTAATGACTATGAATTTTCGAATATAAAAATTTCGTAAGTTATTGGAAATTTACGATTTATTTAACATGTCAGAATAAGGCAAAAATGAGCATAAACTTCCATTTTGAGGATCATAAATACATTAGACAACTTCAAAATTACATTTATGATATTTGTTTGAACATGATTGAATACAAATATTCTAATAGGAAAATTTCGTAAATTATTCGTAATTTACGATTTTATCAACATAGCGAAATTGAAAATTTTTCATATAAATCTGAATTTTGAGGATTATTGCATTGGAAATAGTAGCATGAAAACTAAACAACGGAATTCACCCTGATAAAATAAATTAATATATTAGAATAAGATAAATATATCGAAGTCAACGGTGGATAGCCTATAAGGCGGGGATTTCATTCTGTCACTGTATCAAGCGTTGGTCAAATTCATTTCTTTTAACATGATTATGTCTCGCACTACAAATTTATGAGAATATAAATATGATGGGGAACTGAGCAGAGTCCACCTACTAGTTTTGATGAAATATAGCATCTTTTTTTAACAGTGTATACATATGTACACTAATGTATCGCATTACTATTTATTTATAACTGAAATTTAATTGCATTACAGTATCACTCTCATCAGGCATTTAATTTACCTTCATTCATTTTATTACCCTCTTCTCTCAATTCATCCTCTTTCATTAATTTAAAAATCGACATCCATTACTTGAAATGAACTCCACGGAGTCATTGCATTAAGGGATTGTAAATCAAAGGAAGTCGTGGCGAAGACAGAAAAAGGAAACCAGTAAGAGAATGGAAAAAAAAAAAAAATGTGTATATTGTTTAAATTGAATAGGCATTCCCTTTATTTTAGAGAGTGGGTCAGATGTGCTTTAGTACTCGTGTCAAGTACTTAGCTGACTCGAAGGACAGAAGGTGACACTTGAATGGTACCATACCTCAGGATATGCTATTAGATCACAATTTTACGATCTATTTTTTTCGGCCATTTCCTTTCTAAGTTCTCTTTTATGTTTAAGATACTGAAACGTGATGTGAACTAGTTACTCAACCGACAACGAGTGCTAGAGTTTTGTAAAGGGTAGATAATTTTTTGTGATTTCTGTATTTTTTTTTTATGATTAAAGTTACCAAAGAACAATCCGGATTTATATTAAATAAGTGACTTCACAGAATTTAACGAATGCATTACGCGTGTATTTTTTTTAGGCCCATTAGTTAACGGTTATGAAGCATAAACCGCTTTAAATATATTTAAAGAACTAAAATTAATCCAAAATTCTATGAAAAGGTTTTGAGTTTTTAAGAGAGTATATTTGAACTATTTGGGAGTTAAAAATAACAACCGATTGTTAGAAAAGTTTTGTTTCAGATACAACGAAAGTGATAACTGCTGGAAAATTTCCTCATGCTTTCTTCACTACTGATGCACGTAGAGATAGTTTTAAAATAACATTTTACGTTCCAACCTTCCTCTTTGATTCTTAGCGATAAAGAACTCGAAGATTCACCCTCAGAATTGCATTATACGATGTTAGTGATTCATTCTTTAAGTGTTTACAATTAAACCAACCAAGCTTGTATAACATTTATGTCATAATAATTTCACTGCTTGGTCGATGTTCCGTCAAACACGATATGATTCGATCTTTATTTAAAGTTTTTGCACGACGGCGGCTCAGAGTCACTGATTTTGGTCATCGGTTGCGTGCTTCTACAGTGATGAAGCACGAGGAATTAAACCCATCAGTTACTATTTGTGTTTGAGCTACATAGCAGAGATTCACAGACTAGAAAGATTATTGCTGATCGTTTATTTAAGACTTTTTTAAGAGAATGTAAATGAAATGGATTTCACTGTTTTGTCATGGTTGGATTTTCAAAAATTACTGTTGGTTAACATTGAGAAAGGAAAACACTTCCGCTTTGAAAATATATTTAGGTATAGTTTCGGTTAATCACATTTAACATGAAATCGTTAACGATTTACCGAAACCCAATAAGTTTAAAAACCATTTAAGCTTAAAAAATGTTTAAGGAAATATTTTGTACTCAATCTAGTTTACACATTTTTTTTTTTTTTTTGATTTATTTATTTATTTATTTATTTCTATAATCAACAGAACAAAGTATGGATTCGCAGAAATTTCCGACTTCTGGTTTTTCCCGGTTTGAGAGGCCTCAAACACGATTTGGGTATGTTTTATTTAAGTCGTTTATTTAAGACTTTTTTAAGAGAATGCAAATGAAATAAATATCACTGTGTCCAGTGAAATTCATTTGAAGTGACAACATTTTTCTACCAACTTTACATCAAAAACTAATGGACAGAATTTCACAAAAGGTTATATTTAATTACACCTTCGCGTAAATTGTTGCCTATCAACTTTTGATGCATATCGCTCAACACATGTTTTTCGCTTAATTTTTAATATTGCAGCATAAGAAAATATTTCGTATAAATATCCACAATTAGTATTTTTTTAACCAATCACTATGAAATAAATGAAATATATATATATATATACATATCGATCAACAAAATTAAATTTTTGTATATATAGGAGCATCGATTCCTCCCTGGGGCTCCAAATTTTCAATATGAGCAGTTCATATACATATAACATTATAACAACAATTGTAGAATGTAAGGAAACAGATGATGAAATGCCATCATTATCCGCGTGAATTAACAATATATATATATAACCCCCCCTTTTTTTTTTCGGTTTAAATAGCGAAACGAATGTATATTTTTTTAGATAAAAATCGTCTTCATCAACAATTTTTTCAGCGTGAAATTGTCTTGGAAAATATAGAAGAAAACATAGTGGTAGCCACAACGTACTTTTTTTTTTTCCAATGTTAGTTGCTATTCTGTGATATTTGTCATTTACATATGTTGTGATAGCTTCTATTCATTAATATTCCCCTGTTCTTTCGATTATGTCAAACGAATGCAATTGAAAATTGACCATTATGAATAATATACGAGTAATATTTTAATATTTATATTGCTGAAATTTTAAACTTTTAAAATATTTTTCCCCCATGAAAATAAATAAAGCTGAGATTATTAGACTATGTGAGATTTTCATTTAAAAGGCTGTCAAACATTTCTGTCACTTCTTATTAGAAAAATGAACATAATTTTAAATAATAATAATAATATAAAAAAATATGCAAATGAATAGTGAGATACTTTTTAAAGAAATGGGGAACTTGTGGCAGATTTAAGTAAAGAAAGAAAATCATTTTTTGTGATAAGCAGTATTTTCGAATGTGGAAATTCTTAAATGAAGTTAAATCGTTACAAAACAAATTTTACAAGAATTTCTAAAAAGAGTTTGATTACAAAGAAAAATAATTTAGATATTTATAATTTCCTAATAACTGAGATATCTGGTTTTTCTTCCGATTAATACAGAACAACCCCCCCCCCAAAAAAAAAAAAAAAAAAAAAAAATTAAACACTGCAAATCTCAATCATAGTTATAAAAAGAAAAATATACTTAAATAAACTTAATAAATAAATTTAAAAAAAATTAAAGATTTCTTTAAAGATTTATGAAAGGTAATAAAATAATAATAATAATAATAATAATAATAATAATAAAAGTAGAAATAATTTGAAGTTTTTTAGAATGTTTAACAATATAAAAGTAATTATTAAAACCCCCAAAAGAAGCACTCGATTTCAAATCTTCAAATAAAATGAGAAGATGAAATTTTGACTTAATTTTTTGGATGCTTTTCTGTTATTTTTAAGATTGTTAAATATAACATGTGTAGTAATTATAGTACACTGTTAAAAAAATGCAACTTTGCTGCCAGAAATTCTCTGTAATTTGAAAAAATAGTCGTAAATTACGGAAAAATTACGATGACAAAACGTATTTTTCTGTCACTATACAGAGAATTTCTGGCAGCAAAGTTGCATTTTTTTTTTTTTTAACAGTGCATATTTAAAATACACCAAAATTTATAATTCCACTGACATTAATCAGAAATAATACACTCCTTCTCATATTTATAAGGACACTTTATATTTTGAAATAACTAACGTAAAAATAATTGTAAACAAGATCATACTAAGTGCACTTAATATATCTAGTATTCTAAAAACCAAAACTGTTATAATTTTTTTTAATATAAAACAAAATTAATAAAAAATTATACAAAATGTGTTTTTCTCCATGTTTTTTGATGTTCATAATTATAGGGACAATCCAGATTTTTTCGTTTTATTTAACTTACTAGCGGATAAATTACAGATGACATGCGAATTTGTTAACTACTGGGCTAGATTAAATCATATATAACCCTTCAATTTTTCTTGGACGGACATTACTGATAATTCCTCGAAAAAAAAGAACGTTCAAGTAGTGAAGTATGATAAATGTGTTTTTTAAGTGGAAGGATAATTTCAATCCGCCGAATTTCTAATGAAATTCGAAGGAAATGTGATCAAACGTTGAACTGCTGGTTCGATAGGAGAGAGATCTGATGCAAAATCGTAGTTGTTTTATAGAGATCGAAGTCTCATAATTCCTCTTTCTGTTCTACTCATAATGACTGCTGCTGAATTTGCTCGTAATTTTTAACGAAAGGTTAGAGTCCACATTTATGCATGTTTAAAATAATTATAATATGTTAAAATGACTAAAAAACCTGTAATAATCAATCAGCATTTAATGGGGGAAAAAACGTCTGTGTTAAAGTTGGATAAAGACAATATTAAATGGTAAAATGTTGCATTTTCGGATGAAAAACATTTTATTCTTGATTAACCAAACGGTTTTAACAGTTACTGGCATGATCTGAAGATAGCGAAAGACAGAGCAGATTTTTTAAAGGCAGATAAGAATCGGGCATTTTAAAATTGGAGCTATGGTGCTCTGGGGAGCTGCTTCTACTGAAGGCAGAATGAATTTAGTAATTTTTCTATTATTATGAACATCAAGAGAATATCCGCAAATTTTAAACGTGGAATCATCAGATTTTTGTTAGATTTTGGGGGGTAATAATATTTTTTTCAACAAGACTTACATTATTGCTCTACTTTTAGAGCAATAGGAAATAGTTTGAAGAAAGAAATTGCTGTATTATTGCCTTTCCCATGGCCTAAAAGCTGAAAAACCCTTAACTTATGATATTAGAAAAGTGCATGCAAGTGGAAAGCAATTTTAAATAGTTTAAATGTATTAAGAATATCATATATGCTATATGAAATGGTATTGGAACTGAATATTAAAAAAAAAAATGTATATATATATACCAGAGAGAATGTCTGACTGTTTAACCCTAAAATGAGACCCCGTAAAACATTAATTTAAAGAATAACTGAAAAAAAAATTACTAAAATTCGAGCTGTCCTTATAATTGTGAACACCTAAAAAGTCATCTTTTTACCATATTTAAAGTTTTTTAAGATAAAAAACGATAAAACGTTTTAAATATAGTCTATTAATGAAATTCAAATTAATTAAAAATATATTTGTTTAAATAATAGTGTTCAGTGTTTAGTTAATATAGAAAAACGGGTGTCCTTATAATTATGAGAAGGAGTGTATTATAATAATTTAGATTTCAATAGATTTTAGATTATTTGATGAGAAATGATAAACATTTTGTAATGTCGGATTATACAAAGTCTCGGAATAGCTTTAAAAAAATCATTACGTAAAATTACACACAGAATTATTTGTTTTATTTATTTTTATTCCACTACAGATTTTTTTTTTTTTGTTTAAATCTGTTGATATTTCTTGTTATCTTCAAGATTTTTTAAATGTTGGGAGGGATGCGATATTCGAATTTAACAAAATTTGGCCCTCTGATGACACTAATTAATAAATAATATTATCTTGCGCAAGATAGTTTTAAATGCATTTTACCATATTTAAAACAGAGGGAAAAACATTATTTAACGGTGAGTACCAATAATAAAAGAGTCTAGAATTTTGAAAATAAATAAAAAGAAAGAAAGAAAGAAAGAATGAAAAATAAAAATACACTACAAAAAATATCAATAGATTTTACTGGAAAATCCTGTTCATTTTAATGGGAAAATCCTGTACATTTTAATGGAAAAAAACTGTAAATCAAACGTGCAGTTTAAAACCGTAAAAGTAAATAAATGACCACTGTTAAAAAAATGCAATTTTGCTGCCAGAAATTCTCTGTAATTACAGAAAAATACGTTTTGTCAACGTAATTTTTCCGTAATGTACGACTTTTTTTCTCAAATTAAAGAGAATTTCTGGCAGCAAAGGTGTATTTTTTAAACAGTGTATTTTACGGCGAAATCCTATGAATCAAACAGTATTATCCTGTAAATTAAAACTTATAACAGTTTTGTACCGTACATTTGACGGAGAATTACTGGCACCCCACTGCGAGATCCCCCCCGTATTTTTAAAGGTTTATTTTTTGCAATGCAAATAAATTAATGCGTTTTTAAGTGGAACATAAATTTTGTTTTAAATTTTGCCAATATACTTTTTAATATGGAAAGAGAGAGAGAGAGTATCAATATAAGCTATTTGAATAAACGTACAGAATTTCTGTACGTTCTAAATTGCTATTTCAGAATAATGGGGTATTATACATACCAATGTCTGGAATTATTTAAAAAATATTCTTATTGTGTTTAATCTGGAATAACCAGGTATATGTTTAATAATCATATGCTTGTCCTAATTGTCTGTTAGGCTTAATTTTGAATATATTTTATACGATATTAAATGTAAAGAATGAGCACTCTGTTAACAGTGGATTATATTATTATTGAATAGAGTTATTGAAGAATAAGATAATTATTTAAAAATAAATAAATAAAATAACTATTTAAAACATTTAAAAAGATGATTATTTGAAATATTGAAGTAATCAATTACTTAAAACGTTTACTAACATTGAAGTCTATAATTATTTAAAAAAAATATTTTCATAATTTAATGTAGAATAGCAATGTATGCGTTAAAAAATCATTTGTATGCCACAAACAGCTGTCTTGGGATTGGCTTAGTTTTAAATAAATTTTATGATATTTAATGTGAAGGGTTAGATATTTTTTTAAAAGTGCACTGTTAAAAAATTCAAGAGAAAACTCTGTGTAATCTATTATCTTAAGTCTTACATAAAATTACAGAGAAAAATAAACGGAGATGTTAAAAAACTTATTTTGTACATTCGTTTTAATAACTAATATTAATTTAATTAATTATTGGTGAGAACATCTTTCGGACTTAGAATACTTTTTCTAAAGTAGAAACAGTCATTTTTAAATTTTAATTAAATAATTAAATAATAAAATTAGGTAAAAATACAGAATAAAGATTGAGAATCTCGATTATTCTTTTTTAACTAAGAATTGCTGTAAATTTATAGAGACTCTGGATAAATATTTACATTAAATTTACAGAAATTTTAACAGTGTGGAATATGGTGACAATTATTAAATATATATATATATATATATAAATGGTTCCTTATTTTTTTTCTTAGGAATATATATATATCCGTCATTATGTTTAATGGTCCTTTTTTACTCAAGTGGACGTAAGTAATTTTTATTGTTTTTGTCTGTTATTGGATCTTAACATGTATCGCAACATTTTTGTGCTAGTTTTAGCAATGTGTTACAATCCGTTTTATTTTTGTTGTGTTGGCTTTGACATGTATCTTTTAAATGCTAAATAATTAAGGGTAAAATATCTATCATTTATATATTTATAATTTAAAATAGAATAGAAAGTATATGTTAAAAAATCACATGTATACTTCCTAAATAGCTGTTTTAAGATATATGCTTTGTTTTAAATAAATTTTACAACGTTTAATATAAAGGGTCACAATTTTTTTTTTAAATAGTGGATTATGAAGCCAAGTGTATATAATTATTAAAAAGTACATAAAAATGGTTTATTGATTGTTTTTCCTTTTCAAAAAAAGAATATTGTGATAAAATAAACGAAAAATATCAATAATAGCTATTTGAATAATAAAAATGCTAGAAACATGCTGTACGTCCTAAATAGTTGCTTTTTAAGTACGCGAAAAGCCTCAGGCTCGGATCTGACATAAATTCTTTTTTTTCTTCTTCTTTTTTTAATCCATTCCGAGCACTTCATTTATATTTTAGCCGCGAAATGAAACATTTAAATGCATGAGAAACTCTACATCTTTCAAGATTTCCACACATAAATAATTTGTAAATGAAAGAATACGCACGCGTTCGGGCTAAATTTGACACTCATAAAAAAGTACACGTGATGTAGACATCTTCAAGGTAAAACATAAGAATGTGAAGGTGTAGTTAAGTGTTAGAATTTAACCGTGTTTAGCAAGAGAGATTTTTCGAAAGGAAAAAAAAAAAAAAAAAAAAAGAGTAGCGTACTCCGGAATATCAAGCAGTTTTATAGTCGAACAAGACGTTTTTAAAGCTTTTTGTTGAAAACAAAGCTATTAAAGCTGTGAGTAAAGACAAATGTAAATCTTTGAAAAAAAAAATAATAATAAAGTTTTCGTTACGATGAATACATGGTATAACAGGTAATATAAAAGAAAATTTTTTTAAAGTCAATTCTTACTTACAAAAACTATCGAAAAAGTTTTTTTATAATAATTTTGAATTAGGAAATAAAAAGCGCGCGTGCAAAATGAAAGAAAAATAATTATAAGATAAAAAAAACTTTTTATATACCATGTTTTAAACTTTCTGATGAATCATAGAGCTCTTATGTCTCTTATCAATGTGCATAAAATTTTTAATGTGACAATGATGTCCATTTTTGTAAAATGCATAATTTAACTTTTTATAGTTTTTTAATATTCACGTTTAATTAAATGCATTTATTTTTATGTCGAAAGAAAATGAATTCGTAATTTTTTTTGGCAACAATAAAATTATAGCTATTATGTTAATGGCCATATTAACGCTATTAGGATGTTATTATTTTCACATTTTAATTAATTATAAGAAAACTAATAAAAAATTCGAAAATCGGACTTCGAAGTATTGCGTTGTCACCGTGTTCTGAGCAATCCTGAAAGTTTCAAATTTTTAGCTAGTCGGGAAGTTAGTTAAAAATCGATTGCACGATTTGTACAAGATATATATAGGAAGAGTGTGAACTAATAGTAGGAATTGAAAAAATAAATGAAAAATAAAATATGCAACCAGATTAGAATTTAGTATTACTGATTGTGCTTTTAAAGATTGCATGAGCTAGTTGCTTTTTCTGAAAGCACAAAGTGGAGACAAAGAATAAAAGAAAGGAAGCAAATAATAGAGTCTGTAAAACACACATGCATTCCACAAATTAGTGGTCACCAACCGGTAGTCCGCCACAGAATTTAGTGGTCCGCAGAAAAATTTTGATTTAAAGTTCTCTGTAGGACAAATCGAATAAATGAAATAATATTTTATTACGAAAATTTGAATTGTATATATCATTCATAGCTATTGCTTTGAATTGCTGATCTGCATTTAATAATTAGCTAGAAATTATTCAACATACTTTAGAATATTCAAATTCTTCAAAGGTTTAAAATCTACTTCAATAGTATAATTTCCAATTGGATTTTTAATAGTCTAATAATATAATATACATATTGCTAGATTTAATAAATACAGTTTCATATGTGTAAAAATAGCAATTATCACTGAAGTTAAATCATTTTAATCTGTCTTCTGAGTATCATTTGGTACGGAAGCAATAAAAAGGTGGTCACGTTCTACTCTTATATTATATTATTTTTTTTTTTTTTTTTTTTTTTTTTACAACCAAAGAACCTTTAACCACCGTTCTTATTATTAAATAAATCAGGGGTCGATCCAGGTTTTAATTTTTGGGTCCTTTTTTGTGAAAAACAAAATATTTTTGTGAAATTTTTATTTATTTTTGTGAAATATAAAATATTTTTGTGAAAAAGTAAAATATTATGTAAAATTTTTCATTTTTACAATCACTTTATGTAATGTATAATATCAAGTTAATGGTTTCGTTGAGAAAAATTAAGGCATTAATTAAAAATAATACTGAAAACATTGATTTAATAAAAGGATCATTTTTATAAAAAAATCTTGTGAAGGGACTGATTTTATGAATTTGAATTTTGTAAAGGGTCCCTTTTCATCGATTTGAATTTTGTGAAGGGTCCCTTTTCATCGATTTGAATTTTGTGAAGGGTCCCTTTTCATCGATTTGAATTTTGTGAAGGGTCCCTTTTTATGAATTTAAATTTTGTGAAGGGTCCCTTTTTATGAATTTGAATTTTGTGAAGGGTCCCTTTTTACTATGGGGAATTTTGTAAAGGGGCCGCAAAAAGGACCCAAATTTTGCCTGGATCGACCCCTGTAAATATTTATGTTTTTCTTATAATAAAATAGGCATTTGTAAATTTTATATTAAATAGGTCTATTTCATATTTATAAAATGGGTATTCTCTGATTACATTCTAGAAACATACTTGCGTTTATGAATCAATTCTATTAGTGGTCTACGGAATTTTAAATTATGAATTTAGTGGTTTGTGAAGTCGAAAAGCTTGGCGACTGTTGTTATAAATCATCGCATTTTGGTGCTCGTACATCCAACTTTCTAATTTTACGGTACAGTGAATGTCTTTAAACATTTAGATAATAAATTTAGTTTGATTGCTTACGATGTAAATAAAGTCATTAGATATATATTACTTACAAACTTTGAATAAACACCATAAAACGCAATAAACTCGCAACAATTGTTTCGGATCGAAAAAAACACACGACCCTTCATCAGGTGAATAAAGTAAGCACGAGTGCTGCAGTCAAAGCGGCAACGCTGCGAGTTTATTGCATTTTATGGTGTTTATTCAAAGTTTGTAAGTAATATTTTTTGCAACGCCAGTTTTGTGGTGCTTTTTTTTATTAAATTCATTAAATATATTCCTATGTGTTTGTATATAGTTCCATAAAGTGTTTTTTTTTTTTTTTCATATTTAATCAAATAATAATAATAATAATAATTAATTAAACCACATTTTCTTCTTTATTTATTTATTTATTTATTTATTTATTTTTTTACATTGGTTTTTATCAACAGCGCATGCTCTTTAGTTTTGAACACAAATCGGCTGAAATGTGAAATCTTCATATAATCAGATTATTATTATTATTATTATTATTATTTTTTAAAGAGTATAGCCATAATTATAATTGTACAATACATACAAGATTCATGTTGTACATACGTACGACATATTAGTCACACTTACAATTGTATGCACTTAGACACTTTTTAAAACTTTTTTTTGAGTTTTTATGCTATTAGAACAGCTTGTTTGTAGAATCATCCACTGAAAAATTTCTTTCTAGTAATCAGTGATATTTACTTCACAGTACAATTTTTAGACTTGAAGCGCTCTGACAAAGTCAATGTGTAATTTTATCAAATAAAAGGTTATTTTAATTATTTTAAAAATAATTTCTAAGGACAAAAAAAAAAAAAAAAAGAGTTTAATATACATATTTAAAAAACATGTATTTTTGAAAAACATGTTTAATAAAGTGCAAAATTTCTAGAAATTTAATGATCGATTTTTTTTTTTTTTTTAAATAACAGTAATAAATAAATACTAATGTAAACAAAAAATACAGATTGTTTTAAGTAAAAATTTGGATACAATTGCAATTTTTAGAAAACTAGTTATTTTCAAATGTACCCTTGATATTTTTATATTGCTTTAATTCACTCAAAAAAAAAAAAAAAAAGACACAAGGGGGAAAAAATTGTAAGAATTAGTATCCATTTTCCAAAATTTATCATTCAAACAAAAAAAAAAAAGAAAAAAAAAAAAAAAAAAGAATAGCTGACGGACACTCACCTCCAGATGAATCTTCTGTACGATCTGATCCATCTGTCCTCGTAGACCTCCCATCTGAGCTGAGACATCTAGACGGCAGTAGTCCTTTTGCTGCTAATCTGTTTTCTATTTCTCTAAATTTTTTCTGATTTTCTGGTCGATCTATAAGTATTTGGAGTTGCGATCTCAGAGTCGTGGCAGTTTCAACAGAATCGCACCTATAGGCATGAACGTGCACTGGGCACTTGGTGAGCGGATTGTAAATGAGTAAGATACAGCAAACAACGTCATCGTTTGGTTTTGATTCTTGCATTACACACGTTATGGCATGGTGTGGAATGAAATGTTTTATCTGTTCTGTCTTGCCTTTGTTATTTTTCCTAGGGACATACTGGATGATTTTAATTCCTTTCGTACTAACTTGGAGGGTAACCTTCATAGGTTCCAACTCTCTTTCCTTATCCACAAGGTGTTTAAGGACGGGCCTAATATACTCCTCACCTCTAAGCCCTTTGCTTTCTTTAGCACCAAGAAACCACACATAGTAGGATTGCTTTTTGACATCTTTTCGCTTTCCTCCGCGAAATGCCATATTTTTGCTTAGAAATTTGTTAAACAATCCTTGAAATCAGAAATCCTAACAAATTAACATATAAATTACTAAAATATTTGTAAAATTTGCACAATATTCATTAAATTTGCCATATGATATGATTTTGATTTTTATTGTATAAAACTTAACGTACTGATTACAAACATGCAAAATTGTGTAAATCGTATATAATTCTCAGAAAATTATGTATTTATTCTTATGCGTTTCAATTACTTTCTGTAAAAATTTTGTGCGATGTGCCTCATAGAAAAGTTAGAAACTTTCAATTGTAAAAAGATGTTCAAAATGCTTTCCTCAATGACATTGTGGTAATTTACTGTTGATGAACAGGACTCTTGGGAAAAATATATCCACAATGATCTTTTTTTATCTCTAAGCTCGAAATATGGCAGGATGTATCTGGCAACGTTGATATACACCGGAGAAAGCTAAAAGTCATGTCACTTACGTCAATACACGCATTCTCACATATTTGTTTTCTTTTTGGAAAATCTGTCACATTCTTGAATAATCCACACGTATTAAAAAAAAAAAAAAAGTAAAAAGTGAGAAAACTATAAAATTAATAAAAATATTCCAAATTAGAATGGCAGTGTTGAAAATGAGACAACAGATAGTAAACAAATTGCCGAATAACAACTTAGCAACAAAACAAGATGAGCTTCTTTGCTCCGGATACTTTTTAAGGTTAATCAGGTTCAGAATCACGGACCACAAAATTATTAATGACACAAGGAAGAATAAAAAGATGGAACACGGTGGTGAATATCCCGCATACCGCTGGGTCGCTTGATAAACCCAGAGGCAGAGAACACTTCTTGCAGCGAGGCCTGGTTTTCTAGTTTCTGGTGCCGAGAGACGACTTCTACGTCCAGTTGCTGTTTCAGCTTGGCTCTTTCTAACTCATTTACGAACATTCCTTGTTTCTGTTACTCGCCGTAGGCGACCAATAACCATCGTCCGTGAGTGGGTTGAGTGGAGTTGCAAGTCGCCTTCTTCATACCGTCAACAGTCGATGGAGCCAGTCTGCGGAAGGAAATCAAAACAAGACAGGTTAAGAACACATGCAACATTCTTTACATTTTATTTCTTTATTTTTAATCTATGGCACAAAAATAGAAAGCTAGGAAGGGTCAGTTAAATGCTAAAGATTTGCTACTTCTTTCTTTTCTTTATATTCACATTAAGTTGTTACAACAGAAATTATATTGTGTATGCACGTATGCACTCTAAAAAAAAAAAAAAAAAAAAAAAAAAAAAAAAAATTGTAATGCAATATACATATGGTATACGGGAAAAAAAATAATATTCTTATTATATTTCAGGAATAAATGCTTATTACATATTACAACATATTCATTTTTCAAAAGCAAATAAAGGGAATTTCATAGCTTAAAAGATATGTAAATTGGCTGTTGTCGAAAATATGTTACATGCATGTAACAATGTGAAAAACTAGAATTGTATCTTAAAATAACATTTAAAAAATAATATTATTCAAAAAATAATTATCTTAATAGTCAAAAACAAGTAGAAATAACTTTATTTTTAAATACATATAATTTAAATAAAACATTATTATTTTCTTGACGGAAGAAAAATTAAATTGCCAATTACATGCATTTCTGGAGATATATTTTTTCTTTTCCAATAGTACAAGATAAATAACATAAATTAATTTTATTATTTGCTTTTAAAAATATTTTATTGTAAAATAAACTTAATTTGCAATTATCTAGTTTTAATCTGGAATTATATTTAAGCATTTAGATATGTACTTAGTAGTAGCATATTAAAGGAATTGGAAACTCAAAAGAATTCTGCAAGAATATTCTTGTATCCAAATAAAGGAGATACTTTAAGCCCAACTCCATTTAAATTATACATGAAATTATTTATATTTTGTTTTGTAAGAAAAAATAATGTTTTGATAAACTACACATATTTTAAATAACTTTTTTACTGAATTTAAACTGTTTTCATTTCTTATCTGACACTGCTATATATCAGCTTTTCAACAACAACAATAATAATAATAATACATTTTTGATATTAAAAGAGAATGCTTCAGTTCGACAAAAAATTACAAAGCCATAATTGATTCATTAATTTTTTTTCTCATTTAAAAACATGAAAAATTATAATGATTTTTAATATTATTTTCAAAATTGAGTAATGATTTAAAACGGAGATATAATTGCCATTTTAATTTTATTTCCCTTTTTTTAATATCATCTAAATAAAATACTTTATTATATACGTCAAAAATAAAATAAAATAAACAAACAAACAAATAAATATATAATAAAATGATTATCCAAATCAGGCTGTCAATCTCCGGATTTTCCATACAATTACTTCTTTAAAGCTACCTTCCTCTTATTTAATAATAGAATTTTCTTTAATAAATAACGAGAATATTTCTGTTACAAATTATTGGTTTTAAGAAATCTGGAGATTCGAAAACTCTGTTTATTATTTAAGTCACAGATATTTGTTAAATTTTAGCATAAAAATTTTAAATTTTAATCTTAATGTCCATTTGAAGTTCTTTTAAAAATTTTGTTTTATTATCGACAAAATGAAAAAAAAAAAAAAAAAAAAAAAAGAAAGAAAGAAAATATGTTTACCAAAAATTTTAAGCTGTCTCCGAAATAAGAGGGGGGGGAAAAAAGAAAAGAAAAAAGAGTTAATAAAAGCAAAAATAAATATTTTAGTTACACCTTTAATATATATTTTAATATTTCATTCCAAAATCAGTGAGTAAATACACATACACAAATATATACGTTCAAATACAGTGTTTTTTTTTTTTTTTTTTTTTTTGTTTATTTATATAAAGTTGACGTTCTAAATATCACAGTGAGAATTTTTTTATACTGCTTTATTTTATTTTATTTTATTTATTTATTTATTTTTGAAAAAAAAAATGTTAAACTTATTTGTCTAGATTTATATTGATTTATAATGTTGGGTACTGATGCAACGATTCCATTGCCGAGTATTATAGATGTTGGGAAGCCGCAAGCCCTGTCCGATGATACCAACGACCCAGCTCGAACCACCTGCTTTTTAATGTGTTCAGCTTATTTTGATTTGATTTGAAAAAAAAAAAAAAATTTTTTTTTTTCGTTTTTTGCTGCCTAACCCTCATTTTTTATTTCCCATGCAAATGGTTATTACATTATATATTAGGTGCGACATCACAGGTAGTGTCTGGTGATTTTTAACATTCCAGATCAACCCACCTACTCCTTGATGCGTTTGCCTGATATTAATTTTCCTTTATTCTTCATTAAATATTAGAAAGTATTGGACTCGTAAAAAATTTCTTCAACTTTTGATTTTCGATGGATTTATACGTTTTGAGGTCCAGAATACGGTTTGACTTAAAAAAAAAAAAAAAAAAAAAAAAAGAAAGAAAAAAAAAAAAAAAAAAAAAAAAGAAAAGAAAAGAAAAGAAAGAAAAAAAGACTGGTTTGTGACAAAAATTTCTTCGCAATTGTATCTCAACTGTATGCAACTGTAATATTTTGACTGGTGTTCGATAATTTTCTTGTTTTTAGATACTTGTAAATGTCCAGATTTTATTTTATATTTTTCTTTACTTTTTAGTAAGTCTTGTAATGCTTATAATTCGTTTTAGCATAGCTACCAATCTATTTAATTTTCACATAAGATTTATAACCACTACTAAAAAGGAATCCGTCATATTTATTTTCGATGACTAAATAAATTGAAGACAATTATATAAAGATTCCTGTATGTAGTTTCCCTTGGAAAACGGGAGATTTGGCACTTACGATTTTAGTATTTAATCTCGGGTTAATATCTATTAATTTTTTATATTTCTCTGTTGTTTGTTGCATTTTCGTCTTAGAATAATTATAAAAATATAATTATAATTATAAAAAAAATAATTATAAAAAAATTCCTGTATGAAGTTTCTCTTGGAAAACGGGAGACTTGACACTTAGGATTTTAGTATTTAATCTCGGGTTAATATCTGTTGATTTTTTACATTTCTCTGTTGTTTATTGCATTTTCGTTATAGAATTTAATATCTTATTAAATAAAGCAACTTATTATTTGGACTTTACATGTATATATATATTTGTATATACAGTGTATATATAAATACAAATATATATTTGTACCCTAATACAAATATATATTTGTACCCTAAATACAAATATATATTTGTATATGTATTTGTATATTCAGTGTTTTTTTTTTTTTTTCATCATGACGACAATCAAATTTAATAACCGCGCGACAAATCAATCCTACATAATCCAATTTCTTAACACGGACAACTTGGTACATTTACTATGTAAACAAACAAAACAATTGAAATTAATATCATAAGTAGTCTCCATGTTCACAACACTGTGTTCATGGTATAATGAAAATTATGAATGTGGATAAACAGAGTTACAGATCCTTTTTTATTCTCTTACGAAACCAGCAGAAAATCTGTGGGAGAATGCAACTATCGGTCGTAAAGATAGCGAGAGTGTCCAGGATCATGATGGGTGCACCATACTGGATTGTTTCATTTTCTACAACTGTGGGCTCGAAAACAAAACAACTTTAGGCGATGAAACGGAAAATTTTCCAGTTACCTACGCTTCTGCGATCATCACGTGGGTAACAGTGGGGGATTACAAAATAAATACAAAAAAAAAAAAAAAAAAAAAAAAGTAAAATAGTAATAAAGATAACGATGTGGAGGATCCTACTCATTTTGTAAACGGCCTTCAGGATCCTAACCCACGTTTGAAGGTTGTCAAAACGGGGAAGTGAAAGGATAATTATGCGCGAAAGCATCAGTATTTTGCCTACGCTAAACACAAGAGTGGAATGACGCATCCATTCTGTCTGCCTTTTAGCTCTGTCAGAACATATGTTTGAAAGTTAAATAAATACAAGAATTAATTGATTCTAATTTGAAAAAGAAAAAATACTTAACCATATTGTTTGATAAGGTCTTCTATTTTAAAATTATTTCACTGTCAGTGTTAGCCTTAAATTTTAACTATTGTTCTTTGATTTAAAAAGACTTAAAATCATAATCAAAGTTCATTGGCTTGTTCACTGTCAAGCTATTCGGAATTTTTTAGTTTAAATTGATGGCAGGAATAGCATAAGTCCTAATTTTGAATACTGACGACAAGTACTCCCAATAATGAAAAAGTACTTTTGTCGGACAATGTTAGAATAATATTGTCGATATAATGTTTTTCTTTATATCGAATAAATTATTCATTATGTCACAATTATTTTAGTATTGTTTACGAATCAGGTGCATGGTATATTTCTCAAAGTAAGTAAGTTTCTATCGTAACTACAATGCATTAGATAACAGTGTTCTTTTCGAGATGTATGCTATCAGAAATAATTTTATCGATTACCAAAATACAATACTTAATAATAAATAAATAAATAAATAAATAAATAAAAAGTATTCGTAAAGGATTAGGGTAGCAAATCTGAAATTTGACTAATCAAGAAAAAGATAAAACTTTAAATATTCATTCACCCAAGCAATTGTCAGTCTATGGAATTTGAATATTTAATAGATAATGCATAAGAAAAGCATATTTTCAAACAGACAGTTTAGAAATAATTACTTTTAACTTAATTATACTTTTAGAAATAATTAAGCACTATTAAAAACAGTTTATTGAAAATTATTTTGATAATATTAAGAATAAAAAGAAAGAAAGAAAAAATAAAAAAGCTTTAACATTATAAAGATAAAAATCTTAGAATTTTATAAAAAATTTGATTTTCTTCATATTTTTTATGACATAATTTTATAATAATGTTATTTTGTCTGAGGACAGCAGCTTTTAATGACTTAAGACGCATATTAGCAGAGTTTAAAACTAAATCTAGCATTAAAATAAGTAGAAATGTATTTTAATTTCGAACATATGTGGTATTAATATATTGTTAAATCTAAAAAAAAAAAAATAAATAAATAAATAAAAAGACATCAGTAGGCATAACATATGTTTTATTTATCGAATACAATAAGTTATATATACGATGAAACATAAAATCTGAAAAATATGCTTTATTAAAGGATTAGACCTTGCTTTAAGTAAAACACCACGTGTATATTTTCAAGCAACGCATACATATAATGATCCGGAGTAGTATAAAATATAAACATTTAAGTGGCACATACTATGCAAAACATTTAAAGTCTTCTGAACGAAATAGAACTATGTTCCCAATAAATATTATGTTTAAGATATGTATATACAGGGCTGCCACATCTGCAATTTGCCTGCATCTCTATCTATATATACATATGTATTATAAACGTAGGGACATTGTAAAGTCAATCGTTATTAAGAAATGACCAAGATATTTGGATAAAATTTATTCTACATTCTAACTGATTCTTATGTACATAATACTGTGAATTACAGCTAATAATACTTTTTTTTTTTTTTTTTTTTTTTTCAGGAAGACGTAGATTGCAGAAATCTACATCTGCTGCATTCTAACATCCAACGATAAGATACTGTAAAGTTTTAATCATTACTAAGAACTAACCGAAATATCTAGATAAAATAAATTCTGCATATTTATTGAACCTTAAATTCATAATGCTGAAAAGTACAGTTGTTAACGTCGATTTGTTCGGTTTCAGAAAGCTGTAGATTGAAATAATCCCCATCCATTCTATTCTACAACCATCGTGTTTTCACCTGATTTACACGTTTTAAGGTCTCCTGAGTCCCAAAAAGTAGTTCTTGGCAATTGGTGAAGTGTGTGTGTGTGTGTATATATATATATATGTATGTATGTATGTATGGCTGGATGGAATCTTTTGGCTATCATATCTCCGCAACTAATAAAGATAGAACTACGAAACTTCAGAATTGAGACAGGCTTAGTGTACAGATGAAGTTTCCAAATTTTAGTGAAAATTGGAATACAAGAAGTGGTACATTGAAAACCGGAAATGGGACCGTAAGTCTGTATTTCAAAAACGGCTCTAACAATTTTCTCCACAGTTGCTATATAAAAATTGTATTAGATGTCCTTTCGAATGATATAGTTGGTTAGTCCTGGAAAATTGATAGGCTTCCTGTATAAATAGCTAAATTTCAGGCCTCGCAAGAGCGTTCCTTTAAAAACGGCAGCACAGATTTTTTTCAAACTCGCCATATTAACTCCCTTTTAAATATCCTTTTGTATGAAATTATTTTTTTCCTGTCAATAATTGAGTATGCCAAGTTTTGGTGAAAGTTGGTATCTCAAAAACGGCTCTGACGATTTTCGTGAAAATTGTTACATAAATCTATTTTAGATATACTTTCTCATGTATTACGTGGTTATTACAGGAACATTACCAGTCATCCTGATTAGGAAGGTTAGTTTTAGATCTCGTAAATTGGTGTTTCAAAAAATAACTCTACCATTTTCCCCCCCTCATTTCTTAACTCGCTATGTAAACTCTGTTTGTATGTCTTTATACGTGTGTCAAATTTCTCTTACCGGAAAATTTTTAGGTGTCTATTTTGTTAAGTCAATTTTATGTCTTCTGATCACATTATCTCCAAAAAATACATATGGCACTTGTAATAAATAGTGATTAATGAAAGTCATGCGGTTTTTTCACATCAAGATATATATAAAAAATCAATTAACAAAAATTAACTAATTTATTTTTTAAAAATCCAATGAGAAATGTACGTAAAGTTCTAAACTGGGTGGAGTTAAGGAATGGCATAAATCTTGCCGGAACGGCAACGTGACCGAACATGGAATGAATATCGAGTTTGGCTTTTTAATGCCTGGCTAATCGAATGAGAATTCTGATATCTGGTAGCCTCAAAGAATCAGAATGAGTGAGGTGAAAAATCTGGATTTCCGTCATGCTATGTGGGAAAGAAAAATTATCCTTTCTTCTGAAGAAAAAAGAAAGACGGTGATTGGAAAATCGCCTTTTTTCTCCTTGGATAGTAATGTAACACAAAATGATCCATAAACTCTTTATTTATTAAACATGCAAGAGTTGTTTGATTTATCAATATGCTGTACAAAGCATATAGAAATTGTAATTTTGGCGCCCATATATCGCAAAAAAGGTTTAAAACTGATCTTTGACAAAGTCTTAGTATGTAATGAGTATTTAGCATATTACGATCTTCAAATTTTAAGCGTAATTTTTCCTGGGAGTTGTAGTATTCTTATTACTTACAAACTTTGAATAAACACCATAAAATGCAATAAACTCGCAACAATTGTTTCGGGTCGAAAAAACACACGACCCTTTATCAGGCGAACAAAGTAAGCACGAGTGCTGCAGTCAAAGCGGCAACGCACCTATTCTGTTCGATATTTAACAAAAACAACATATTTCTCAACTTTTTAAAAATAATTTTAGTCAAATTAAAAAATTAAAAGCATTTTAGTTGAAATGGACCTCATTATGTCACTAAAAAATGAAATCTATTAAACACCACCAGTTGAAATGTTTGTCTCATTTTCAAATCTAACCAAATTGTATTTTTCATGAATTTTTCATGCATAAAATAATTATGTTTGCATTTACATATTTTACTTTTGCTATTTATTTATTTATTTTTAAAACTAATTTATCTTTTTCCCCATAGATAATTTCATAAATGAATTTACTACTTATGTAATGGCATTAATCGAGCGATCTGATATTGAAAAATAAATAACAACATATTTCAATAAAACGCAAAGCCCATCAAATATATATGTATATAAGTTTTATTTTCCCCTATATTTTATTTCATATTCCTTCTTCTTCTTCTTGGTCTTCTTTTTTTTTTTTTTTTTTTTTTAATTCACTCTTTATCCCGAAAACGTTCAATATTGTTTTCATTTCAATTTTATTAATTTAATTTTGATATGCTCCATTTATTTTGAATATAAAATTTTATGCATGTAAGCTTAATTAGTATAAAATATATATGTATATAAGATTTGTTTTTCACTACTTTTTTTTTTTTTTTTTTTTTAACTCATTCTTTATCCCAGAAACGTTCAATATTGTTTTTATTTCAAATATATTAATTTAATTTTGTTATGCTCCATTTATTTTGAATATCAAATTTTACATTTTTTTCTTTTTTAAAGTTTTTCTTTCTTTATTTTTACAATATCTGTTAAATATGACCTAAAATGTATTTGATTGTCTCCGTGGCGTATATAAAATAAGAAAAGGGAAATCAAATCGTTCTTATGTAAAAAAAAAAAAAAAAAAAAAAAAGTATTTACATATATGTATTAAGATAACTTATTTTATTAATTAATTTTTATGATGTATAAAGTTGTTTAAATAAATAGTTGTTCAGATATACTTATTATTAACAGCTATTATCAACTTTAATTTCAAATGTACCTGTCGTTTTTCTGTACATTTCTTTACCTCATGATAACTAGTCAAACAGAATATGGATTCTTAGTAGAGATTTTTGCTTTTAGTAACTAAAAAAAGTGTTTCTTCAATTTATAAATTTATAATAATCACAAGGATCAAAAAGTCTCTATTACGAATACCACCTTTTTTAAAAAAGAAATACTTAGTAATCTTTTGCAGTATTTTCTTCAATTGAATATTACGATGATTATTTAACAGAAATAGTAGTATTCGAAACAGAGACTGCTGCTAAAACTAAATCATCAATCTTAAAATAATATTTGAAAACAGTTAATATGAATATCTATGCGAGTCGAGATTATTTTATTTAAAAGGTATTAACCCATTGTTGTCAGAGTATTTTCCTATTTTGAACAGTAAACCCCGTTCCTCTAAAACGTTACATTATTAAAAAAAAAAAAAAAACGTATCTATGATAGGAAAATTTATATTTACCCTCAGCAATCATTGCGGTAAATGTGTAATCGTAAAAATTTTTGACATCGGTCTTTTGAGGTTTTTACGTATTTTGAAGTGTAAGGAATCAAAAAATCACAAAATCGCTGCGGTTTCCGTCTTTGAATTGTCACTTGCGTTTGTTTGTTATTGTGTTAGTTTGATAGTCTATGAACAAGATATCTCAAGAACGTGAGAGTCGGAGAGAGGTCGGATGAGTTTTAAAATATTATTTATGACAATGGCATAGTTCACAACTTTTAACGCTTTTTGGTTACAGGAAAATTTTTTATAGAATTTTTTATTATTTTTAATCAGTGAAAAAATTTACAGGAAAAAATATATAAATTAGAATTTTATATAAATTTTTATTTTATTTAATCAGTAAAAAATTTACAAAAAAAAAAAAAAAAAAAAAAATCTATTACAAAAAATCTGTAGCTAAATAGCGTGAAAGTTGGTAGCTATGCAATGGTAAAAACCCTATTTGTTTATAACATTCCAATTTGAGAATTTCGTAAGTTATTGAAAATTTATGACTTTTTTTTTAACACTGAAGAATAGGGAAAATTTTTACATAAACGTGTATTATATAAATTATATTACACAAGTTTTAAAATATCATATATAATGTTGGCATGAATATCATCGATTACGAATACAGGCGTGAAATGTTTCATCGTAAGACGAAACCCCTTTACCACTATTTTTTAATGATAAGTTCTATCTTATTTAATCACAAAATGTTAATATATATATTTTTTTTTTTTACTGAAAATATGGATGCCAAAAACGCCAAAAACCTTCTGTCCTGTACGAACAAACTTCGAAAACTTCGTGCGTTATTCAAAATTTATGATTTTCTTAATATTGGGGAATAAAGCGAAATTTTGCATAAATGTGTATTATGAGGATTATTTTCACAGTAAAAATGCTGTACAAGTTTTAAAATATCATTTCTGATTCGTGCAAGATCATCATTAACTATGAGTATTCTATTTAGAAAACTTCGTAAATTATTCAAAATTTGCGATTTTCTTTACATTGCGGAGTAGGGCAATATTTCACATAAACTTGCATGATGGGGATTATTGGTTTGGATATATTATGGAGTTTCATTAAAAACTGAAATATGAAACTGACTATAATAAAATTAAACAACAAATTAGGACAAGATAAAATGTATTGAAGTAGAGTTAAGTTAGCCTTGTGGGTGAAACATATCATTTTTCGAACTCTCCAAGTGATTGGTAAACTTCCTTTCTTTTAAAACGAATGCATGCCCTATAGTAGAAGTTTGTGAGAGCAAGTATAATGATAGCGAACTGAGCAGAGTCCACCTATGCCAACTAGATTTTTGATTATGTCCCTTTTTGAACACAGTGTATGTACTTCAAGATTTTTTTTTTTTTTTTTTTTTTTTATAAATGAGTGATATTAATGTTGAGTTTTTATTTTAATGTAATGGTTTAATGCTGAATCTAAAGTTGTTTTTAGAAAATGTTTACTTCAAATATACATACGGATTTTGGTTAAAACTTTCTTTTATGGGAGTAGAAAAACATACCCATTCGCAAACTAAAATACTATTTATTATTTTTACAAGTAGAACAAATATAACTTAACTATTATTATTTGTTTAGTTTTTATTCGTAAAGATAATTTAAATACACTCTGAATAATCAGCTTTAGAATAATGTTAAAACGATATTTAAAGTGAAAAAAAAAAAAAAAAAAAAAAAAAAGCTTTTAAAAGCTAAACCGTGGCGAATTACACGAAATTAAGCTTAAGAGTCAGTTGAAACTAGAGAAGTTTATTTTACTAGTAAAAGCATTGTCTTCGAATAATCCTTTGTTCCCATTATTTCTTTTCGCGTGGAATAAAAAAAAAAAAAGAAAAAGAAAAAAAAAAAAAAAAGAGGTTGAAAAGCGGCTTTTCTCTACTCGGATAGCAAGCAGTGTAATAAAATAATCTTTAATCCATTTGCTAAACATGCATGAATAGTTTGATTTACAAATGTATAATCAGCAATGTATGAGATTAGTGTGTTACATAGACAGAAAATGAAAATGAAAAAAATAAAAAGTTTTTAAAATGAACTGCTATGAATTACATTAAACTAAATATTTAACGAAAGTAGACAAATTCCATTTCAGTGAGAAGTAATGGAATCTAGTAATAATATACAAGATGGGCACAAATGACTAACCTGATTTTATACAATTCATATTTTTTAGGTATTGTGCTGATTTCATTTTCTTCTGCAAGAATGTTGGACCAAGTTTTCAGTGATGTCTGAAATTGATATCCAGATGCATTAGTAGGAAGCGCTGTTATACCGGAAAATTTAAATTTAAATTCACCGCTAGTATTAAAAGGAGACTTGGCGCTAGATAAACAAAAACAGAAAGAAATCTTCAACGTCTTGAGCGTCAAGGAGAATAAAGACAGCTGTTTCGGTAGCATCGTACCGTCATCAGTGCATAAATAAAGAAAAGGAAAATGTAAAAGGTGCTCTACATTAATTCGACTAGAGTACATAATATAGGGTCCAAACGTCCCCATTTTGTGGAGACAGTCCTTCATTTTGGTAGTTTGTTATGATACCTCCCGCATGAACTACTAGTTTTTTAAGTAAAGCTTTTTCACGATTTATAATTTAGAATGATTGCGCACTTTTTACTTCCTTATACACAGTATAAGGACGTATAGTAATCCCTATTTGCGAAATGGATTTTGTATTTCGCATAGCTCAAAAACGAATGATCGCAGAATGTTGAAAATTTATGTGTGTGACTATCATGATGTCTAGTTGTACACCAGCAACTTTAGTTTCAATACGATCTCCCGTTTCAGAGATATCAACGAATTTACACGAATTTTCGTGACGTCTGTATGTAAGTATGTGTGTGTGTGTGTGTATTTCGCATAACTCAAAAGCAGTTGGATGTAGAACGTTGTAAATTGGTACATTGGTTTGTTATAACATCTAGTTGTGCCCTTTTTGGACATTCTGTGACTTTCCGTTTTGGAGATATTTAGGAAAATTATATTCATAATGACCAAAACTACAAAGGTTTTGGCCATTACATGCGACCTACCATCATAGAGATTTCAAAAGAAACCAATGATACAGCCAGCAATGATATTGATATGAAAGTTGCAAAGACATTTTTGCGTATAGAAAGTCATGCTTAAAGACATAAGCAGATTCTATTCTATGAATGCATTTTATTTAATGAATATTCAGCCCGTAGATAGAGACAGCAATGATATTGTTATGAAAGTTGTCGACATTTTTACGTATAGAAAGTAATTATTAAAGGCAAAAGCTTGTTCTAGTCGACTAATGTATTTTATTTAGTAAATATTCAGTTCGTAGATAGAGCCCGTAATGTTGTTTTTATGAAAGTTGTCGACATTTTAGCGTGCAGAAATTAATTCTTTAAGGTAGAAGTAGGTTCTAGACGACGAATGCACTTCATTTAATGAATATTCATCCCGTAGATCGAGTTTATAATGATAATGATAAAAAAAAGTTGTCGACATGTTTGCGTGTAGAAAGTATGTAGCGTGTATTCTTAACGACACAAACAGGTTCTAGTCGACGAATTTACTTTATTTTTTTATAGTCTTGTTAGTCACTTATAGAATTTTCAAAGAATTTGGTTCTGCGCTATAAATCATTGAAAGTTTCCGAAAAATTTCAGATCTCTGTTCCTGTTGAAGTTAGATCTTCCAAGCGTTGACAGCTCTAAACTACAAATTTTCGCCAAATTCGGTCACTAAGTAGCCGAAATCGATGCCAAGACCAAAATCAATTGGCTACAAACTTGGGGGCTTGGCGAGATTAGCTATCAAATTTGGCAGCAAATATTGTTCCAGGAGAGCCAGAATTAGTAAATATTTTCTCAATTTAAAAGAATTAATTGTTTTGGTAAAATATATCGTTTCTCGTCACAAATTTTCGCCAAAGTGAACAAAAATAGGCCATCTATATTCGAATGATTTTTTGTTCAACTCAAGCTGTTCATTTGGCAATGAGAGATTCTGTAATAAGCCGTGGATCACTATTCCTGAAAAAAGTATTGTATTTGTCTCAGCGGTATTAATTATTATCGGAAATTTTGTGGCTTGAGTAGTGTTTTTTTTTCCCTCTTGTTTGTTTTCAGGGATTTCCGTAGGCTGGAACCTACTTTTTTTTTTTTTCTCGAATCAGTTACCTCCAAAAATGTGAATATTTTCATAACAATGTATATATTCCAATGGGTGCATAAAAAAATCCTGTGGTGCCCGCATCAGATGTTTTAAATACTGTTTTGGTCACCATTTCTTATTTTGAAATTGGAGACACCGCGCTAATTTTTCCCCACTTTTTCTTTAGAAGGGGAAAAAACAAATCGTCGCCTTATTCTATTTATAAGAAAGAAATTGGATTCTACGACTCTCTCTTTTTAATCAACCTATATAATTAGGCAGAAAAGAGGGGGATTAGCTAATAGGAAATTGAGAAACAATAGTCGTGAAAAATATAGAAAATATTAATAGTCCGTGAATAATCCACGTGTATTATTAGTCCACAATATTAGCAGTCTACGCGTGAATAGTCCGTGATTAAAATAAAAGCATGATTCCGAATTTTGCTATAAAATACAAAGGGTATTTAAACTTTTTTTTTTTTTTTTTTGGGGGGGGGGGGGAGGGAGGAATGGTTAAGATTTTTAAGAAGTAATCAATATCTGAAAGTCTTGCGAATTCAACGTCCAGTACAGTTCGTTTTAGAGTAAAATATATTGCATTAAATTTTAGACAAGACCCAGAAATCTTTCAACTGATAGAGAATAAAATGATAAAATCCAAAGAAAAAAAAAATGAAATCGAAAAGAAAGAGAAAAAAAAATCGAGTGAGCATAAGCAGAATATTAGTTTCAGAGGATGGAAAAATCATCAGTTCACGTTCCGGTAAACCGATTGTATCAGAACTTTTTTTGTCAGCAAAAAATCTTGTGTTAATTTACAGTCTGAGCAGAAGATATTTCAGTAAAAAATCGTTTTTATTTATTTACTATTATTTTTTTTTAATCTCAGAAAATTTCCCAGACAATAACTGTAATTTTAGTTAATAAATTAGCTCAGTTTTGTTCAATACAATTTTCCCCCTTTTTTAACAAAACAGAAAATTTTTTAATAACTTCGGTTTATCTGTCTCTCTGTGTCTGCGGTCTAACTTCCTTAAGTATTCATAGAATTACTTGAAAGCGATAAATGTTATTTAATTTTACTATGGAATGTTCCCTGTTTAAAATGGGGTTAATTGGTTTGAGTACAGGGACACCCGAAAGTATACCAAAGCATTGCGATATATAAGAGTTTATATATATATATATATACATTTTAATAACTTTATTTTGCTGAAATTGTAATGAAATTGGCATTATTATTCACATGCACAAATGTATATATATAAATGTACATTCTGTATAGTATAATTAGCATTAAAGAACCACACAAAAATATTCAGATTCATCAAGAACTATAATTGGAAATTGTTGTAATAGCACTTTCATTAGAGTGATTATAATTTTAGTTAGTCTTTCTGTCTGTCTGACTCTCCGTTTATCTACCACTAGCGTCCTTAAATGCTGCAGAATTTTTTCATAATGATGTATGTTATTCAAGTTCACTATGGCTTGTTCCTTATTTAAAATGGTATAAATAGTACAACAGGTTTTGGTAAAGGGACAAACAAAATAACTCCAATGTATTGCGTTCTATGATAGGTATTTTTAAAAAACTTATTTAAATAACTTTGTACTGCACAAGTCATAACAAAATTTGCATTTATGCATGCACAAAAATGTATAAACAAAACATATGCTAATAAGATGTTTTCTATAGAATATACTGCGTTTATTAGTATTAAAATTTACAAGGCTATACTAGAATATTCAGATATATTGAGGGCTACAATTTGAAATTGCTGGAATTGCATTTCTGTTTGTTTTAAGTGTTTTTAACACTTTCGAGTAATGCTTAAGAGTGATTGTGAATTAAATTAATATATCTGTTTGTCTCTCTGTCATTCTGTCATTCTGTCTATCGGTTGTGTGATCACGTAGGTAAAGTACGGTTAAACGATACAACGAGTACATAGAGTTGGAAAAGCTAACAATATACATGCAAACCACATTATTTTTCGTTCTTGTTTTTCCCTGAAATATCATTTCTCTTATTTGAATATAATTTTATGAACAGGAATGGTTTGCATATGAAGTATTAAATTTTGTTTACTCTTTTATACAGTAGAGTAAAGAAATTGCACGTGTAATTTAATTTCTGCAATAAGTTCGCACAAAATAAAAATTAGAAGACTTTTTGCAGTAGCACAGCAAAAGTCAAAAATAAGCTATGTAACAAACGATACTTTATGTTTGCGTGTATTCGTAACCTAAGAAATTAAACACATTTATTAATATCACACAATCAGCAGATTGGAAAGAAAATCATATATCTTGAAAAATTATTTTTCCAACTGAGTGAAAATAATGCCCCTACCGGGAGTCGAACCTTGGATCTTTGAGTTACAAGGTCAAAGCTCTAGCAATTGAGCTATCCACGTAAGTCAAAGATCCGAGGTTCGACTCCCGGTCCAGGCATTATTTTCACTCAGTTGGAAAAATAAGTTTTCTAAGAAGTTAAAGTTAAAAATAAACTGACTACGGAAATGTAAAACTGGTTAATTTTCTAAAAAAATGCAGAAGATAAGTAGTTATAAACTTTTGCGCAAAAATTTTCAAAATTGTATGCATACGTTTCTGAAATTTTAACTCCCGTAAAACAAGGAATAAAATTTAGGTTATCCTAATTCAGAAAGTTGTATTTGAAATTGCAACATTTTTTTTTTTTTTTTTTTTTTAATATCAGCACAGAAGAAATACTAGTTTTTACCTAATACCTTTATTGGGCAACGCTAAAGAATCTAATAATGCTACTATCATAGAATTTCAAGTGGAAATATAACATATGTTAGACTAAATGGCAATACGTCATAATAAAAATAATAATAAATCCTCATATTTACAGATGATAATACATATTTTTTTTTTTAAATTATTGTAAGCTACTTATGAAAGAAGAATCTACTCGGGGCAGAGCTTTTGAATAAATCAAAATATATGAAAAATTTAATATAGGATTATTTAAGCTAAATAAAATAGGGTTTTTAAATTAAATTTAAAATAGAGAAAGAAATCTACTGAGATTTTTAATCAAAGTATTTTAATTAATTTTCCAATTTTGCGTTTTCATTACATTAATTTTAAGTAGATGCTGCTAGTTGTGGTTGTGGCTTTGTGGGTTTACACCGATTGATACGTAAGATAATGATAAGACCTTGGTGCGATAAACTCTGTGAGGTCTTTCCTAGCCTTTAAAATACTTACGAGTCCTAGCCTTTAAGGTATTTACGTGAGAATTCGAGAAAAACATGAAAAACTCTCAACAGCTAAGCCAACAAGCGCAATCTAACCCGGCGCCTCCTGTCTTACATCTTTGAAGTTGAGATTGAGTAGGTTTTGCGTCGCAGTAGAGCTATGCAATGAGCAAATGATAAAGGCCTTGCATTCACGCTTAGGTGTAATCCGTGTACATGACATCACATTTTGATCTTCTTTGATGGCTTTCTCCCCTTTGGTGATCCCAGTGGTATTTTTTTACGAAACATAAAAATCATTGAAGCCACGATGAATTTCACGTGCACGAACCATCAATAAGTATACAACAGTCTTTGGTCACTTTGAGTATCGAACCTGCAATTTTTTGATAACGAGCTTAACGCTATACTACCCAGATTACCGTATCGTATACCCTTCCAGATTTGAGAGCAGATCCTCTCAGCCTCTGGTGCGACTAGATGATGCTAGTATATTAATAAAATGAGATGAGGATTACTGATATATATTATTGATAAAACTGCAATAACACGCAACACTTTCCTCCAAGTTATTATAAAAAGTATTCATACATATTAGATCTTATTATAATAATGCAAATGAAAGTTTTCAAATTTTGAAGAAAGTCAGTAAAACTAATATTCTTAATTTAATAATTAGACATTAATATAGAAAATACTTTCAGTTCGATTTAAGAAAAAGTAATATTAAACACTAAATCATTTCAAAAAATCATTTCTTTTTGAAACTAAGATAATAAAATTAGAAAGACGTAAAGTGTACATTGACAGAAAAAAACATATCAAGTCAGTTGCTCAACTGCGCATTAGACCGACAGCTCATTTTCCCACCAGGCACGGTTGTCTAACAAACTCTTTTCTCATTTTATTTATTTTATTTTAGTAAGAGGAAGGACTCCACATTAAAAAACACATAAATAACAAAACTTACAATATTCTGTTTTAAATGCAAAATGAAACTTTAAAATAAATCTCAGAAAACTTTCTTACAAGAAAACAAAAAATAACTTAAAAGAAAATAGTAAAATATTTTTCGAATTTTTATACTTTAGACAGATAATCTGCCATTTTCATACGTTATCGAATAAAAAAAGATTCAGTAATGTTAGAAAGCATCGAATTTAAATTTGAGTAATATGTTAATTGGAAATTAAAAATAATTTTTCGAATAATTTTTACTAATTATTAGAAAGGCATGCTTATTTATGTAATTTTAATGGTTTGTTTCTTTATTTAAAAGTTTCATTTAGACTATCCAAATATTTATTTATTAAGGTGAACTAGTATCGCCCAGTGGTCAAAACTCGACCACTTTTTTGAAAAGCAAAGTAATTGCCTTCTCGTAAATAGAATTAAATTGCAACACAGCAGCCACTTGTCGGCCGATATGCACCTAAATTAAATCAGCATAATGTCCATATCATAAGTAATGTTTGGTGCGTTTATACACTACAGACGTTGAGATACAGCCTTGGCTTAAATGGAGGGAATCACAACATAGCAGCACCACCTATTGGGTGCTACTATGTTGTAATATAGCACTGTGCTACTATATTCCAACAGTTAATCAGCACCAGTTTAAATCAAGGTCTAACGAATTATTAATCGTACTTAAATTCCGCCCATTGGTTCATAAGATACTACAAAATTTACCTAACACATCATACACACACAGACAAATAGACAGACATAATTCTAAAAATGAGCGAATCGTGTTTAGAACATCTCAAAACTTGTAAATTTAGCGAAAATCGGAAGTCAAAGATATTCAAGAATCCAACGCTTTTTTTCTATATCACTTTGTATGACTGCTCCACCTATCGATTTACATGAACAAAAATTTAATCAATATAATCAATATTCTATTGTGATCAAGAAATCTCAAAACGTGTAAATTCATCGAAAACCGGAAATTGAAAATTTTTCCGAATCTTATACTTTCTTCATATATATGCAGATTCTGAGTTTCTGTAAGAATGTCCTCAAAGGAGGAAAAAAAAAAAGAGTTTTTGGAAAAATGTACTTGGGGTACAAGTGAGTTATCGGATAAACATAATTGACAGGAAACTCATTTGTTGGGCAACTGAGTGTCAGAAAATTATATTATATCTGGAAAAAAGAAAAATGTTTCTAATTCACACAGAAATTTGTATGAAATGAAACTATTTCTTAAAACTATTTTGAAGCGTTGTTCAGTGAACTTTGTAAATATTCAAATGTGTTATCTCTTATCTATACCTTTTACATGTATTTATATAACATAAGGTAAGAGAAAGTAGTGTGAGTGTCGCACTAGATTATTTTATGCTGTTAACGAAAATAGTGTCTAATCTATTAAATTATAGGCCAGAAATCTAGACCAAAAATGCCTCATTTAGATCATGCTTGGAGATGACCTTCCTTCATTTTGAAATGCTTTCTTTCAAGTTCAGAAGCACGATTCCCTTTTTCTTTTCCTAATTTTTTCCTTTTTCTTTCTTTCTTTTTTTTTTTTTTTTTTCAATTTTTATGACACAGCTCTAAGTCATTCAGTTACACCCAGAAAAATGGAAAATAACATCTGATAAATAAAATGAGCCATTTAGAACAATAGAAGTACATTCATAAACACGGAAAAAATATCGTAGCGGGCAGTTCACCTAAGCAGAAACAATTCGGCATCCGAAGAACTCGTGTAATTTTTGGTGAGGTCTACGCCCGTGTGCAAGATTATTTAAAGATCGAGTCACGACTCCAACATGAGTCAGAATAAATGTGACATCCAAATGGATGTCAGATGAAGTTAACATTCCGAAATCCGAAATAGATTGAAAGTTAACGAGATTTTGTAATTGAAAATATCAAATGAAGTATAGTTAGAACAGTCAATGACACGCTCGCTTGGATTTTTTTTTTTTTTTCCTTAGCCTAAAGGTAGTTGAAGTACTTATTTAAGATATGAGATGCTATTTTGAAGCAAACCTTAATTTAAAAAAAAAAAAATAATAAAAATAAAAAAATAAAAAATCCATATAAAAAAAAATGCAAAGGGTTTTAGACTAAGTATATATAATTTAAATATATACAAATATGATCAATACTTATTAAAAGCATTATACAAGCCTGCAACCAAAAAAGTGTTTAGAAACCAATAGCTGATACTGTTAGACTTTTTGATGCTGATTTCAGGAAAAATAGTCAAAAAATTCCAAGACATCAATTTTTGAAACAATTGAAAATTAAAAAGAGATGGAGCTTAGATACTAAGGTAGATAGAACGTCAATATAATGGGAGGTTGTTGTTGTTGGATGTTACACAGAATAGTCCCTGGTACTGCCTACTCTCCTACAACAAACTAAATGCCAAAAGAAACTTTTAAAGGCAAAAGGAAAAGAAAGCATTAAAGATATATGAATTCAGGAAGTATTTAAAGAATGTAAACCATTAGCTGTTCTAATTAATATAATTTCCAATTAATATAAAATCAATATCTGTTTAGCAAACAAGCAAACCATTTCAAATTGTTTGATATATTAATTAATTTGTAAATAAACACTTAAAATTATTTTGAAAAGACCTTCTCTTTCCCAAAAATATGTATAATAGGCTTTCTTGCCCATATATTTAAGCACATTTTGGGAAAAATCCTTACGTGATTGAGAAAAATGAATGCCATTTTTGAAATAATATAAAAATCAATCATTACATTGCAAAAATTTTTTCATGACTCAAATTTTGCAGACCTTTTTTAGCTATAACTACACCATTATAATCCATGCGCATTATGTTTTTATTATTTTTATTTTTAGGTACTACTTTTTAAATAAATCAGTTTTAGAACATTATAAAATAAATGAAGAATAATATACTTTTATTTTAAAGGTAAATCTAGAGAATCTAATAATCATTCAATAGTCTATGATGTCAAAGAACGACTTGTTAAAAGTAAATTTTATGTTTGATGATTCAGCATTTTTGGGACTACTTTTGAGAAGTCACGGTTTATTCTTTAACCCTTTAACGTTCACTACTTAATTTATTTAAAAAATTACTAAACTAATTTAAAAAATGGCTTTTAGACACATAGCTGATCATAAATATTTAAAAAATAAAAAATAGCATTCTTCCTTTTCGAGAAATTTTCGGTTTGAAACATCTGTAAGTAAACCTTATTAAATTGAAATAATATTTAATTTAATAAATAAATCACTTTATAAGTAAACATTATCGACAACAAAAACTCGTAAAAGTTGCATAGATCCCAACATTTCAATTTATTCCGGAGTATTTTAACCCTTTGCGTCGCAAGGTAATTCGGATCATTTAAATTGCACTGCCACCGGAATTTACGAACATAATTAAAATAGAAGAAATTTTAAATTTTCATGTTAAAAAAAGGGACATTTCTGCTATGTTATGTATGTAATTTTTTGCTAAAAAATTTCCGGGATGAGTTTTTGCACTTGAAAATTAAAATTAGGTGTTCCATCAGAGGGAACACTGCGACTGAAAGGGTTAAATAACTTCGTGTTTCATATTATGTGTGTAATTATAATCTATTAAAATTACAATACCTCTTAAAAACTCTTGCATTAAGAAATTTGAAAAATTTATATTCATATATGTATATATATATATATATATATAAAACTGAACGTATTATTTAAGTAATATTATTTTAGTTAAATAGTAACTTATCAGGTTTTTGTGGACTGTTTGGCAATTTAATCATCTATTTATTTTCCATTATACTTCTTTATAGACACAGTACCCGCCGCTTATTAAAATCACATTCGTTCTGAGCAAAAGTGATTTTATTAAGCGGCTGATTTTTATATCCGGCGAACGTTCCTGCACTAAAGAAGAAGGTATTATTTACTTGAATTTGGAAAGAAATTTCAAAAGGAACCAAATAATGGATCTAATAAACAATATTATTTAATTTTTAACAGATAATTATTTGATTGTTACTTCAAAATAAGTGAATTAAACACATCCCGAGTTTGATGCGCTCTCCTTTGAGGAAAATCATCAATACTATGGTGAAAGTTTACGATTTTCTTTAAATTTAAAATGTATCCTTTAAAGATTCTTGCCTCTTCGTTATTTCGGAATAAGAACTAAACATTGTCTTTTAATTAAATATTATAGATATTAAAAAAAAAACATCACTTGCGAAAACCAAATCAAATTTTTAACTTATTGCCGCGCTTTGAAGAATGCATTCCTTGAAATTATTACTATAGAAAAGTAATGGGACGCGTTTCATTGCTTGAAATGTAAAATTTACTGTTGTAAGTGTGAAATTTTCATCAAAGAGAGAGATAACGGAGGGATTGCTGTATTTTATTTTCTATTTTATTTCAAAAATAAAAATAATCACAGAGTGAATAAAAATTTGTTTAGTGTGCATAAATGGCTTTTTTGCTGCTGAATAGATTTTTTTGAGTTTATTAACCGGCGATGCTGATTTTATTAAGCGGCGGTTTAAAAATTAATTTGCATTGATTTGATTCCAGTCCTGGCAATTTGATCAGATTAAGCGGCTGATTTTATTAACCAGTGAATTTATTAAGCGGCGGTTACTGTATATAATTCACTATATTATAGATCCTACTAAAAAGCTTAATACCTCCAACCGCTAAAAGTAAAATTTCTGTATTCAACTTAAATTATATTTAAAAAGGAAATTCTTATCTCAAAAGCTAATTTTTATATGAAATTATCTAAAAATTAAAAAAATAAAAATAAAAATAAAAATCCAATCATTCCAAAGAATATTTTCTCAATAGCCATGATGGAACGAAAATGTACACTTTATATGCGATTTTTTTCTTCTTTCTCTTTTTCCTGAAAATTACGGACATAGTATCTCCAAATATTTTGAGAATTTAACATACATATTGGTTTGAAATCTTTATGCTAAAATGTTTGTGTATGCTAGACTCTAGAGTAAACCCTTTAGCAAAATTACAATTTCGTGTCAAAAAGTAAGCTACAATAATCTATACAAGTACCCATTAGATTTTTTTTCAATAATGAATGAAACTTTCAAATGCATGTATCTTAATTACTTTTTCCATTTAAAAATTTTTGGTAGTTTAAAAATGTGAATGATAGGATTGAGGACTATTAGTCTGAATCTACGGATTTTTACGATATCAGTTTTACGATAGTTGGACATTTATTGAAATCAAAAATTTATCGAAAATATAACTGAATAATTTGAAAGCGATGCTATAATTTTGGAAAAAAAAAAAAAAAAAACTAATAGTTCCCCGTATTAAACTAAATTCTGCTTTTGCCAGAATTTCATAAAAATCTTTCTCTCTCCTTTTTTTTTTTTTTTTAAAGGAAAAGAAAAGAAAAGAAAATTATTAATAATCAGTTTCGAAATGGACAGTATCGAAAAAGTTTTTTTTTTTTTTTAATAATTTTGAATTTGGAAATAAAAATCGCGCGTGCAAAATGAAATAAAAAATAAAACAAGATAATGAAATTTGAGTTTGAGTTAGTAAATTTTCTTTTCTTTCTTTTCTATTTTTCAATATTTTATAATTTATTGAAAAATAAAAAAGAAAGGAAAGGAAAGGGAGGGGGGAGAAAAAAAGAAAGAAACAGAAAAAATTATCGCATAAATTATGTTTTTTTTTTTTTTGTCTAAAATGGCGATAAAAATTCAAAAGTCGCCAAGGGGAGCTATATTAAGGCTGTGCAATGATCAGGTTTACATATTTAATTACATTATTTTTTTCTTTTAATTGAAATAGAAAAACTTTAAACAAAATTATTGCACGTAATTTTCTTTTTTTTTTTCTTTTTTCTTAGTTGAGTATATCGCAGCTTAAAAAAAAAAAAAAAAAAAAAAAAAAAAAAAAATCGGTTTAAAGAAGTTTGTATTACATATTTATTTATTGACGATTAAACATATGATTTACGGTCATTTAGAAGTTCTAATAATTTTTTCAACAGAAAATTTTCGATAAAAAAAAAAAAAAAAAACTTACTGATTTGGTTGAACCACTATCAACGTGTACAAAAACTATAACGTAACAGAGAAATATTTTAATAAAATTTATTGCGATTTTTTTTTTTTTTTTAAAGAATAACACAAATCTGCAAAAATAATGTTGGTAAAATTCCATTTGATAATTTTAGCTGATACATATGTTTTTTTAACGTGCTTGATAATGGTAGAAACGATAATAAATGTATTTCTACATTTCTGAAAATGAAGTGCTCCAAAATGAGTAAATGGACATTTTCATTTCGAAATGAGTGATTTTGTTTTAGAAAGGAAAACATGTTTGTCTCATTTATAGAATATCGCACGTTTTTAAATTAATATCCGTTTACTACATAATTCATTATACAGGGTGATTACAATTAAAGTTACGATTTCAACATGCTATACTTTTAAAACTAACGGTCAAAATCACTTGATATTTTACCAGAACAATTGTGAGGCAATGAAATTTTGTTTGGCGAAAGAAAAAACTGTTTATAAAGTGTGCCTATAGATGGCGCTGCGAAGTCGTTCCTTCACATATATGAGTTTTAATTATAACTTTAAATAAAGGCAATAAATAATTATTATATTTTCAATAAATTAAATGGCTAATAAAAATAGATAACTAAATTCTAAATTACTTTTATATTTATTCGCTTTTGTCTATAATAGATATCTTAATTCTAATAATACTTTATCCCTTATGCTATTAATAAATCTTCTGAGAACAAAAAACATATTATTTTTAAATGACATCTCTCAGAATAATAATCTTTCCTAAATCATTTAATAAATAAAATATAAAATAAAAATATTATTTTATTTATAAACCGTTGGATACATAATTACTTTTTATTTCTTTTAAATTGCGCGAGTCCACTTTGTTATAAATAAATTAGGCAATGTGTTTATGTTCGAAAATCATTAAAGGGTAATTTAGATTTTTTTTTATCACAGGATGTGCAATCATTTGCAGACTTTTGGTCTCGCTTATTAACGGCTGTCTGGCGATAAAACTTGGCATAGAGGATTGGCGTTATTTCTTTTCAACGAACTTGCTAAATTCAAAATATTTATATTAAATTATTCTACAAACAAAGGAATATCTTTGGCTATAAAATTTGGCACTTTTTCAAAATTCTTGGCGTAATTCAGCAGTTTGATCTTAATTGCGAGAGAGTCGATTTAGGAATTGGCTCTACAACTGTTGTTAGCATAACATGTAACCCCGTAGCTCTCTCTCTCACCTCTACTTTTTGCATTCTCGTACTTATGGTCTATGTGTACTGCCACTGTTAAGGAACTTTAGATTTCTAAAATAAATACATTATGCAGCGAATAAGTTGTCTTCTTTTATTATCACGGCATTCTTTTCAACTTTATGGACCTGGATAATTAATTGGAACTTTAACAGTAGAATCCCAGGATTTCTACTTAATAGGCGCTATCAAGGTATTCTCAAAATAAATGCCTAAATAGATTCATTATACACAGGAATGTTGTTAGCAATTGAATAGAATAGCAGAAAACAATAGACTTTAAGGTAGCACTTGTTAGCATAACATGTAACCCCGTAGCTCTCTCTCTCACCTCTACTTTTTGCATTCTCGTACTTATGGTCTATGTGTACTGCCACTGTTAAGGAACTTTAGATTTCTAAAATAAATACATTATGCAGCGAATAAGTTGTCTTCTTTTATTATCACGGCATTCTTTTCAACTTTATGGACCTGGATAATTAATTGGAACTTTAACAGTAGAATCCCAGGATTTCTACTTAATAGGCGCTATCAAGGTATTCTCAAAATAAATGCCTAAATAGATTCATTATACACAGGAATGTTGTTAGCAATTGAATAGAATAGCAGAAAACAATAGACTTTAAGGTTTTACGACAACTTTTTTAGCAAAAAAAGACAAGAATATGTGTTTACAGCAGAACAGTGATAGTGACAAGAGAAAAAGAGGAGCTTCAGGAAATAAACAGCTTACGAATGATTAATGGTACATTTTGGAACTTTTTTTTTTTTTTTCTAAGGCCAAACAAAATTCCATTGCCTAATAACTGTTCTGGTAAAATATCAAGTCATTCCCAACGATAGTTTTAAAAATTATAGCGTTTTGAAATCATAACTTTAATTATAATCACCCTGTAAATACAGGGTTAGTCAAAAAGAATAGGACAATAAGAAAACTATTTTTAGACGAATGTATGTTTATTGTAACCAAACTACAGCTACGTATGGACAGATAAACTATCAAAGTTTTTTCTCATGGAACTTCCAATTCCATGGCTGCACGATTTGTCGACTTTTGGGGACTTCGTTGAAAGGATGCACGAATGGATTCCACAGTTTCTTCGGAGACACGTGGTCGTCCTGTGCTTTTACCCTTGCATAAGCAGCCCGTCTCCTCAAATTGCTTTACCCACCTCGCAATGGAATGTCGATGAGGTGGTTCCTTGTCATACTTGGCTCGAAATTGTCGCTGGACCGTAATTACTGACATTGTTTTAGCAAATATCACACAAAACGCATTCTCCTTGCCTGATTGCGCCATTTTGAAAACAGCGTCTCCTAGCGGCATTAACGTACATGTGTGTTGCCAAATAAAACTTTGATAGTTTATCTGTCCATACGTAGCTGTAGTTTGGTTACAATAAACATACATTCGTCTAAAAATAGTTTTCTTATTGTCCTATTCATTTTGACTAACCCTGTATGTTGAACTTAAAAAAAAGAAAAGAAAAAGAAAGTTCTTTATATAATTTCTATGAATTTAAAAAAAAGAAAAAAAAAAGTTGAAACACAAAATTTATTCTCTCAGTTTTCCAGAACTATATTTCGTGGCGGTTTCATACTGGTTTGCGGAAGAATACATCAATGACAATGTATGTTTGGGATATTGGGATTCACGATGGTCGATTTTTGAACATGTTAGTATACTCAGTAATGAGTACGTGGGATTTAAATTTGAGAATATTTTCTTCCTTAGCTATTTTGAGTATGTGACATAATCAATTTTGACCCAGTTTGACTCATTTCTGAGTATTCTTGCTCTTTTATTACTTCCCGAACACTATATTGAGGAAAGTACTGTAATCATGTCAAAAATCAGAATTTAAGATTTTGATGTTTCTATACATTTCGAGGTCCCCTGAGTCCGTTTTCATTATTTTTACGATGATGTATGTATGTGTGTGTATGCATATGTGTATGTATGTGTGTATGTCTGTGAGTGAACACGCTAGCGTCTAAACGCTTTGTTCGAATAAGCTGAAAGTTGGTACGTATATTGTAAGTCACCATAGTACGAACCCTATTGATTTTGGTTTATCTAGCACTTATAGTTTTTTTTACAGGGACACCAGGAAAAATTCTTTATCATTATGGCCTATGGGGCCAAATTTTTAAAAGTGCGATAGCGTCTAAACGCTTTATTAATCTGAGGAAAAAATTTGTACACATATTATAGGTCACAATTGCACCAACTTCATAGATTTTAGTGAATTTAGCACTTACAGTTTTTTTACAGGGACACAAAGAAAAATCCTTTATCATTATGGCTTATGGGATCAAATTTTTAAAAGTGCGATAGCATCTAAACGCCATATTTTATTGAGCTGAAATTTTATATGAATATTATAAATCACTGTTGCACTAACTATAAGCATTTTGGTGAATCTAGCATTTATAGGTTTTTACAGGGACACAACGAAAAGTTCTTTATCATTATGATCTATGGGCTCAAAGTTCAGTAGCGTTAAATTAAACATCGTGTAATATATGGAGAAAAATACTCAAACACTCTATTATGGTTTTCTCTCTTTTGTTTCTTTAACAACTCCTCTTTCTTTACTTTATCTACAAAACTGTTAATTACTCAATGTTCGGAAAGTCGAGTGAAGTCACTCCAGATTTTTTTTTCTCAGTGAATTGTCATTAAAGTGATATCAAAACACTGACAAATAAAAGCAATAAAAAACTTTTGATGCTAAAAGAATCATTATATTAATTCAAAATAATAATAATAATAATAATTATGATTTTTTTTTTTTTTTAATTGTACATAAAAAGAAAAAAAAAATCTTTCCGTAGCATTAATCTAGAAAATGCACATTAACAAATCGATCTTGCATTAAAAATTTTCACAAAACTTCTTTTATGATCATGATACTTTAGCTTCAAAAAGTTATTTATTTATAAAAAAGATTTTACGGAAATTAGAAATTATGATAAGAAAAGAAAAAAAAAAAAAAAAAAAAAAGATGATAAAGGTAACAGAGGAAAAATAAAAATGACACATCAAACATCCGATACGGATGGAATAACTTCCGGAACTGTGAGTTATTGTTATTTCTTTTCGTCAAGTGTACGTTTTACTAAAAACAACAATGAAAATGTCGTTTGTATATTTCTACTATACTTAAATTGAGATTGAACCTTTCGATAAAAGCTAACAAATTCTAAGTTTTTATTATTATAATTTTTTTTTAATGATTGAAACCGTAATCTATTTATAATTAATATTGAAAAACTAACAGATAAAGACTTAAAAAAAAACTTAATTTTTGATACAAAATGTATCATTATATGGATTCAGAAGAAAAAAAATAGTAAGAAAAAGAGACAAAAAGTAAGAAAAGAAAAGAAAGAAGAAAACTTGCACATCAGTAATTCCATTTACTACATACTTTTACTACATTTACTACTCATATCTTTTTATCTTAGCCTTCTGAAAAAATTATTGATTTTATTTTAAATTTCCAACTTTTCATAATAATAATTATTATTTATTCATAATTATTTCCGTTGTTATATTCTTGTTTCTGTCTGGCTGTTGTTTTAGTTGCATATACAAATGCGGAATGAAGTATTTGAAACTAGTAATATAATGAGATTTAAATGCGTCATTTTAGTAATTTCATGGTTTTGTTCGAAAACAAAGCTGCATTTTAGTAATTTTTGTAAATCAAAATGTTTTTTTTATCAAAATAACAACAACAACAAAAAAAAAAAAAAAAAAGAAAAAAAAAAAAGAAAAGTAACAAAAGTGTGAAATATTGGTGATTTCTTAAAGACTATTATTATATTGATCTTCTTCTTCTTTCTTTTTTTTTAATACTCTGGTATACGAATATGGTATAGGAAACTTCAATTGATTTTTAAAGTGAGTCTTCAATATTTATTATTTAACAGCCTGCATTACTTTAAATAAAACAATTTTCTTTAAATTAAATGAAACCAAATTACTTTAAATAAGCCAAAATTACTTTAAATATATATATATATATTTATATATATATATGTCATTAATAAATTTCTCTTTAAGAGACTAAAATTTACACACACACACACACACACACACACACACACACACACACAAAAAAAAAAAAAAAAAGTAATTTCGAGAATTATAAACTAAAAATAATTTTTAACTAATTAGATCAAAATTTTAATCATTAATTAATTTTTAATTATTATTTTTTAGAAATATTTGTAGGACAACACAATTTATTTTATAGCATTAAATGTTTTTTGTTATTATAACAAAGTGCTTGAAAACAACACCTGTATGTAATTAAAAAAAATATATATAAAAATATTTTTATTAAAAGTAATTAAAAGCCAATAAGGTACTTTAGAAATATGAACGTTATATTTTACCATGCTTTTATTAACTCACTTTCTTGTTTGTTTGTTTGTTTGTCCAGGACAAATCTTGCAATCGATTTTAAATTAACTTACCGACTAGCTAGACATTTGAAACTTTTAGAATACCTCAGAACACGATGATAACGCAATACCTCGAAGCCCGATTTTCAAATTTTTGATTATTTTTATTTTAATTAATTAAAATCTGAAAATATTTACTTCCCTAATAGCTTTAAAATTATCCATTTAAATATTAGCTATAATTTAGTTGTTGCAAAAAAAATTTACGAGTTCATTTTCTTTCGACATAAAAATAAATACATTTAATTAAACGTGAACATTAAAAAACTATAAAAAGTTAAATTAGGCATCTCACAAAAATTGACGTCATTATAACTTTATTTTCTACATATTGATAAAGTGCTAATGGTGCTAATGTAGTTCCTGAAGCTAATATATGTTGTTCTAAAATGATTAATATTTTATTTTTTAAACCAGCATTTTTTTTTTTTTTTTTTTAATAATTTAATTATTGCCAAAGAAAAAAATAATGAAAAAATAAGAGTAAATTTTTCTTTGACAGGAAAATAAATACATTTATTTAAACGTGAACAATAAAAAATTGTAAGAAATTAAATTATGCATCTCACAAAAATTTACGTCATTATCACTTTAAAAATTTTATATACATTGATAAAGGGCTAATGTAGTTCTATAGCTATGATAAAAATAAAATTTAAAAACTTAGCATATAAAAGTTTTTTTTTTTTTTTTTTTAATATAAATATTTAATATCATTCACACAGAGATACTTATCGAAATAGCAGGTTTCTATGCATGAGTCAAAATTTATTTTTTGTATGCAAATGTACTTAAACACGGACATATATACATATATGAACACCATATATGTATACATATACACCATAAGTTATGCACACGCATATTACATGACATACATGTAATATGCGTGTACATAACTTACATATAATGTAAAGGGTGAATGGCATTAAAGGGGGAAAAAAATCTTCTCTTCCCGTAATGCTATCATTTTAAACGTTGATAAGAACACGTAACATTACGATTGTAAAAAGTCAACGTTAATCTTTGTAGTGGGCATATAATAATGACTATTCCCAAATATAGTGCCTACGCTGGTCAATCAACTTTTCGATAGAGCATTAACCTACAGTTGAAGGTGGCCCAGGTCCACACCTTAGCTGACAGTGCCTACTCGAAACTTTTTCCCAATTTTTTAAATCTTCATACTAGGATACTATAAGTGGTACGTAATCGAATAAGTGCAGGTAAATGTCCTTTCGATGTTTTTATGGCATTTGTAGAAAATCAAGATGCGCTGCACCCATAAGTAAGAGGCAGTGTTATTCTGTGAAGATGGATCAGGTGTAGGATCTCAGCTTGACTATTTCTCGACTCTGACAAGTTAAAAATAAATAGAAAAGAAAAATATTGCATTGAAAAGATAACGTGAAACACTGTCTCATCTTCGAGGATATTGCGGCACTTTAAATTAATTCCATACAATTCAATATGTATACAGGTTCTTTGGCACTTTGGGAGGACGGAATTCGACAAATGTTTTTCTGAAATAGTTTAGGTCTTCGCGGAATTCTGTTTCAATATTATTTCCGAAAAATCGGATCTAACGCAAACTTTAGGAAAATATTTATGAAATAATATAACGCATATTAAATTTTTGCACGAAAATGTATTTACTTTAAATCAAAAACTGTCGGAATATTCCACATCCGTTATGTATTCATAGTACGAAATATTAATATTTTTGAAAGACCTTGTAAAATATTTAAAAATATGAAATGCATATGTCATGCTTATTATAAATTTCACACCGAGTGTCAAATACCAACACAATAAGTATTACAAACAAAATGTATTTTACAAACTTCGCTGTAAAATATTGCTCAACTTTTTACAACGGAAACACTTGTAAAGACAGAATCTCTTTTTTAGAGGTTTTTACTGCAATATTTTCTAATTACATTCGAATGTGATTGCGCCAATTTTTGCCACCATATTCGGTCATAAAAATTAAAGTAATTTTTTACAGTGTTCAAGTTACCTTTATAAAATGTTTTCAAACCTAAATAAAGTAATTCATATTAAATATGATTAACATTTTTAATATTATAATATGTTAAATATTTTTTATGCAATTTTACTTTCTAATCTGGGAAATTCTTGATTGAATTGTAATATTTGTCTAATAGTTTTATAATATATATATATATATAAAATGATTGAGAGAAAAATTTAAAACTTTGCATATTACCCCCCAACAATTGAAAATGAAAAGCGATCATTAAAACGTGTACATAAATTACACTATTCAATAAATATTTGCTATTACTAGTACGTTTGAGCCCGCCTACAGCTCGATTTTCACACATGTATTTCCAAATTAATTTTTCCCTGCCAATTCAGATCAATAAACATTGGTTTACACGATATTTAAAACAAATGGCTTCACCTTTTACATCAGGATATTTATACGTATTTAAGTCCAGACATCTACAAGAAATTAAAAATAACATCTAATCCTTTAATTCAAAATGTTTAACCACGTGTCTATTTATTTACTTATATTACTAACTTCTCGTGGCATAGTTGAATTTTACGTATTTAATTTATTATTCTTATTTTTCGCTGACTATTAAAATTCTGCATAGCAACGAAAATAATTTATTTTAAAATAAAAATTGTTTTGTTATTTAAGCTTTGTTTCACGGATGAATAAATTCTGGTTAATCAAGTTTTGTTTTCTGCGATGGTAACAACTATATACACTATACTGAAATGAATTTTTAAACAAAATCCCTGTAAACGGACCAATAAATTTTGTATGTTTAATTTATAATTTAATCAAAGAATGAATCTTCCAAAAGCATGCATACATCTAAAATTTTCTTTTCTTTATCTCAATACGTTGTTGTGATCGTGGTGTAAGTTTTTCCGTTGAATTATCTTTTTTTTTTCATTATTTTATTCAATTGAAATGCACGCATCAAACCATAGAGGAAATTTTACCTTCTTTATTCCAATACATTGTTTTAGCTATGACATCATTTTTGGCGTTAGTTTCAGGAAATTCGGACTTTTATCCTTAAGAAGATTATTCCACTATTATAATTACTCTATTAATGCTATTCGATATTTCAATAAAGTTATCTACAGGAATGCTTTAAAATTACGTATAAACGTCAAACTGTTACTTTATTTTCTGATTTAAGAATAATTTTTCCTGTTTATGATCATAATTTACTTCATATAATTACAAAAATGTAACTATTTTTAATTTTCTAAACCATGATACAATTTTAACTTATCACTTTCCCTTTTATTCAGTTATTTCAAATGATTTTCCGCTTCTGAAATCACAACATTAGCATCATTAATAGAATTACTTATTGAAATACGTATCTCCGACAAAAAGGAATTGACGTAAAACATTTTTCATGTTACATTTCTTACAGTGAATCCCAAAAGGAAGGATTAACTTTGTCTACAATAAAATCACTATGCATACTTTCAGCTTCGTCGAATAAAAACCTTCAGACAACCGAATAATCACTTCTACTTTCACTTTGATGTCATGCTCAGGATGCGTTCCACAACAACGATCAAGGAAACCTTCAAAAAATCTACAATCACTTTGTCAGTCAAACGAGGATTACCAACTGAAGTAAATAAATTTCAAGATTACACCTGAGTTGAAGTGAAATAAGTTTTAGGTAAATATGCGTCAGTTGCTTAAAAATTTCTTTCGCTAGCTGGATTGATGATGTAAGGAATTTGAAAGCATTTTCTAATAAGTGTTCATGATTCATTAGCGTAGAAAGTCTAAGTAGTAAAAAGAGAGTATATGAAAGTGCTAAAGTACGCAGTGAAAACAAAAATAAGTTTGTTTGCAGTTTTGCTCACAGTGACTTGAGCAATTTTTTTTTACGGCACATACACCATGGATGATTTTTGAATAGCGAAATAAGAAATAAGAAATTTCTTTGAAAAGGATTATTACACGTCTATGATTTTATTTCTTAACAGAAAGTTATTACAATAATAGATTGGATATGTGACGGCATACGTACAAATATTAACATATATAGTCAAAACTTTTAATGTATCATCTTTTTCAATCATTTATTACTGCATTTTATATAGTTGAAGGACATTATATATATATATATATATATAAGACTATCATAGAGATGTGAAATTTTATATAGATGCGCATTCAAATGTATCAATATCATGTATATTAAAGTTTATTAAAGTTATATTAAAGATCTATTTAAATTTAACGAAAATAAATTACAAATTATTATTAGTATTATTATTTTAATAATCCTCGCTTAATAATTTTTAATTTTTTCGCTAGATTTTATATTATTATAGTTTTATTATAGGGGAAGACGGAGTACAATGAAACAAAATTTATTAATTATTATTTCTAGACACAATTTTGCATGCATAAAAATACAATTAATGCATACTTATAATCTAGTGTTTTCCCCACCTTAATAAATGTTATTAACTTCAAAACAGTATCTACATGCTTGAAAAATAACAAAAAGTAAAAGTCTAACAGTGTTTAATTGTACCCCGTATGCCGGGATACAATGAAACACTCCAAATAATTCAAGAAAATTCCATCTTTTACCAAATACAGACTTTTCATGAATATTTTAGGATACAATGAGCAAAATAAGTAACAAAAAAAAAAAAAAAAAAAGAAAAGAAAAGAAGAAGAAGGAGAAGAAGAAGGAACCAAATTAAAATACAAAAAAGAATCTTCATTAAATACTAAATGAGACCTGGAATAAATACAAAAAAAAAAAAAAAAAAAAAAAAAAAAGAAGAAGAAAAAATTATTAAAATACAAAAAAATCAACTTGATTAAAATATTATAGTTTTGGGTAAAAAGCAGGATGCTTCTATTATAGTATTAAGAAATATCATTTCATTTTACATTAAACTTGCTCAATTCAGTTTAGAAAATTAACATTCCTGCTTTTCTTTCGATTGCTTCTGAAGGTGATAGGTACATCATAATTTGAGGTTTCTCAAACATATGCGTGTTCCTGCAAAATGCATACATTTAAAACGAGATTGGAATCTTTTTATATATACCCGTATTTTCCATTCAATTTTAATTCAATTTGTGATTTCCATAATAATACATTTCCTTATGTTCCACTCTCCTTGATAAAAACACAATCCTTTATTATATAGATACTGCTTGCGTTACACATGTGTTGATAGCTCATTTCTTATTACTTCGATGATCAACTGAAACTGGAAAATAGTATGAATCTGGATCATTAATATCTCCAGAGCCTGTAGCAGTCTAAGTTTGATTTGAGAAATCCCCCCCCCCCCCGTTCCCTTTTTACTTACTTTATAATTTCTAAACAAGAACATTTTTTATTACTGTGACTTGAACAAACTTATTTTTCTTTCTTTCTTTTCTTTCTTTTTAATTTTTTAATCTGTTTCCTTACTTTTTTTTTTTTTCTTTGAACAGCCTTGAGGTAAAGTTTTATTTCTTAAGGAGAAATGAATTTCTTGCAGGTTGCGTTAATGCATATGAACAGTAGCTAAACAATTGACATTTTACATTTTCTCTTTAAAAAAGTGTTTTATTTTTACAGGTGACAACCAGTAATATGTTATTTTATATCAATAATATTATATTTACCAGTGACATGTTATTTCAAGTAAATGTATCCACCAGGAGCACGATGAAACATGTTTCACTGAACCACGTACTGAGGTTACTAAATAAAAAAATTCTTTAAACCCCTCTAATATTTACATTTTTTATTTTATTTTATTTATTTATTTTTGTGTGTGTGTGGGGGGGGGGGGGTTAAGAAAACAACAGAACAAAGATTACAACATAAAAAAAAATCTTAATTACAACAAGAAAAAAAAAAATTACCTTTTATAATGAAACTTAATTTTAATGGAGAAAATCGAATAAACTTCTTTTGCTAGCGTTGTACAAGGGCGAATGTATCCAAATTACATCAGTAACTGGAACAAATAGTTGTATAACATTTATTTGAACTGCAATTTTTTTTGTATCAAATCTGACTGATTTTAATTGTAATGTTTTATGGTACCCCGTCTTCCCCTATATTCTAAACATATTTAAATATTAGAGTGCGTACTGGTTCATAAGTTAATTTTTTTAAAAAAAGTTTAATGTTTGAATGCTGAAATTTGATGCAAATTTTTAACATTGAAACGTAAAAATATTTTTTAAAGACTAAATTACGAATGAATCCATAAAGTAATGCTTCAATATGTTTAGAATATATTATTGAACTATAATAATGCAAAATGGAGGAGAAAAATTAAAAAGTAGCTAACTGGGGTAATTTAACAACCCCCCCCCCCCCAATATATATATTGGGGGTACTGTAATATATAATATATATATATATATATATATATTATATCAATAATATTAAAATTATTGTTGAATCATTAATTATTGCAATTAACTATTCAAGGAACAAACTTTTAACGTCTTATGTGAGACGATAAAAAAGTTGTTTTTACTAATACATAATTAAAATTAAAAACCACACGCACATATATACTTTTTTCCCCTATTCAAATAAAAAATGAAGAACCATATGATGAAACGTCATAACATACTTTAACAAGAAGGAACTGATTTAAAAGAAGATTGAGAAATTACACATTTAACAAAAATCAAAAGTGTCCAACCGTATCAGATTTTAACAGAAAAGAACTGTTAGAAACTTATTAATATTTGAAACGATTGAAAAATCGATTAAACTGAAGAAATAAATGATTAGAGTCGCCAGTAAATATCAAAATACAAGATTTCATATATACTATAGGGTACGAACAATCTTGCGTAGAAAAACAAATAAATTTGAAAGATAAAGAATAATGAAGATAAAAAGTAAAAAAGACAGAGCTAAATGAAAAAAAAAAAAAAAAAACCTGTTAAGCAATAGCTTTATAACTGTTAACAAATTTTCTTTTCCTCTAGATTTTTCCGTGTGAAAATGCAGACTAATAATTCTCGCCTGAGATCTTTTATCCGTCTTTAATTTCACCAGGCAATTTGGCAACACACCAAAGTGAAGTAGTTAAATAACGGCATTTAACGAAAAGAATGTCTGTGGAGAGGAAGAAATCACGACCAGCCAAGAAATGGATTTTTTGATGGAAGTTGACAAGACAGGAATTTTCATCTGATACTGAGATATCTTCCATTCTAACTGCCCATTATTCTGATTTTTATCTTTAAACGTGATTAAAAAAATTATTTATTTAATTAAAAAAAAAAAAAATCCTGATGTAAATGAAACTTTAATTTAACAATTTGGAAAAAAAAAAAAAAAAAAAGAAGAAGAAGAATTATTATTATTATTTTATACGTTAACAAAAAATGTTGTGACGATGTTGTTATCCGTTTAATTTTCACATCTCTCTCTCTCTCTCTCTTTTATATATATATACATATATGCCATTAATTTAATGTTTATTATAATTTTCTTATTTCTAAAAACTAATAACGTAATTTACAAAGGGATAATCCTTTCATAACTTGGAACAGTGACAATAAATTCCAAGAACATTGGCCGAAGGGGAAAAAATTAAAAAGGCATAAACTTGCTCGCCTTATAAACAGGTTGCGTGTGTGTCTTAATTTTAAATTCACTCTATAGTCAATTAATCATAAATTGCACTCTTAGGTAACAGCATGATACATTTATTAAAATTAATTCATTTAAAAATGTCTACAAGTGAATTAATCCTTCTTTTTTTTTTTTTTTTTTTTTTTTTTTTAAGCGTATTTTATTTATTTTTACTAATGTGTAGTATTATAGTATTTTAAACACCGCCTTGCGAAACAAAACATGTTTTTACAGTAAACAGACAAAATAATATTACAGTTTAACTTCTTATTTCTTTTGTGAGATAGTTTTGCCAGAACAGCCAAAATGTTTACTAATATTCGAGCACTGATTTATATTGTAAGAGTATAAAAACAATTTAAAAAATGTTTATACTTTCCAATAATAGGTAAGACAACTTATTTCAAAACTTGATGAAAAAATTACTTTTGCAGAAATTTTACACTGTAGAGTACAACTTCAGGGTATAAATTGAACAGCTTCTTACTTAATAATTTTCATCGAATTGCTTTTTACAATAGCACTAATTAAACTTCAAACCATAAAGTCTCTTGATTTTATGATTCTATTTTTTCTTTTTTATTGTTAAGTTTGAGCATGATGTGTATTGTAGACGGTGTGATATTCTTGCTATTGTGTGTACATATACGAACAATACTGTTTGCGTTCAGCGGCGTCGCACGAAAATTTTTCATGAGAGATCAAACTTAAAATTTTGGAAAATTTCGGAACATTTTTTCGGTACCATGTTTTTATTAACTTCTATTCCTGTTTGTTTGTTTGTTTGTCCGGTACAAATCTTGCAATCGAATTTTAAGTAACTTCCATACTAGCTAGACATTTGAAACTTTCAAAATAGCTCACAACCCGATGACAACACAATACTCCGAAGTCCGATTTTCAAATTTTCGAATAGTTTTCCTATAATTAATTAAAATATGAAAATAATAACCTCCTAATATCTTATAAATAGCCATTAAAATATTAGCTATAATTTAACTGTTGGAAAAAAAAAAAAAAAAAAAAAAAAAAAAAAAAATACGAGTTCATTTTCTTTCGACATAAAAATAAATACATTTAATTAAACGTGAGAGCTAAAAAATTGTAAAAAGTTAAATTATGCATATCACAAAAATTGACGTCATTATCACTTTAATGATTTCATACGCATTGATAAAGTGCTAATGTAATTGTTTCTATAGCTATGATTCAACAGAAAATTTAAAAACATGGTTTATAAAAAGTTTTTTACCTTATAATTATTTAAAATTAGGTGCACTCTTATGGTTTGTTAATTGGTCGGTTAGTGGTTAAGATTATTAAGCATGTCTGTGTTTCTGCCTGTGCATCTCCTACAATAAATTTTTATGCATGAAATATAAGCTAAAAATTTTGTTTTCAAAAATTACATAGCTTGTTTCAATCCAACCCGTACTCACAAAACTTACAGACAAGTCAACTCGAACTGTACACGCAGGAAAAGATTACCAGACTGTGGGTCGGACGGTTTGTTTTGAAATGTGTGACATACATTTTACTTTGTGATACAATTTTTACTTGACAGTTTACATAATCATCAAAATTCTAATTAAGTACAGTCGGTATCAAAAGTATCCGAAGACTAGCAAAAATTCCTATGTAAAAAAAGTAGAGTTAATACTGTTTTGTTAAATAAATCCTTGTCAAATCCTGTTCTTAGTCAAAGAACATGATTCGATAGTTTGAAAGTTAACTGCAGTTTGAAAGCTATAAATGATATTTAAAAAAATATTTTTTAACTGCTAAAATTTTCCAGGAGAGGGCAAGTGCCCCTCCTTGACCCTATGCGCCGATGCTCATGTTTATATTCTAAATACCTATCTATTTATATCTATTCTGAGCTTATGTCTTGTTTAAAAAATTAGTTTTTTCGAATAGAAATTATGAAAAGGATTTATTCCTTGGAAGTACGAGTGTGTCAATGATATTTATCATAGAGTATTATATTTCAATAAAAACGCCTGTGACTCGAAGCTATTTCAAAGGAGATTTTCAATTTCCTTTTGTTAAAAACGCGCTTTAATTACACTCTGAAACTGCTAATTTTCTGTAACCAAATGTATTTCTTTCATAACTTCACTTGTTATGGAGAACAAAGTCTGAAGTTCGTCTCAACTTTACAATATTACAAGCACACACACATACATACACACACAGAAGAAAAAAAAAAAGAGAAAGAGAGAGGCATGGAAGAGAAGTTATAATATTATAATTATTACATAAGTTCTAGCACGATATTACTGTTTCAAATTGTTTATAAAAAATAATACTTATTTAAATAAGCTGAAATAAAATGTGGTACACATTTATTAAATTTCCAAAAAAATAATGTAATACGTATACATTGATAATACAACAGGAGATGCGGGTTGTAGTAATGAAATTTATAAATATACACTCAATTTCACTCATTTTTTAAAATCATTCATCTACTCACCATATTTCTGTACTGATAAGTATAAAGGATTTAAGTCCAAAAATGTCGATTTTGAGTTAAGTACATAGTCAGACTCAGGAAAAAATTCTCTATCGATTGGTATAAAGAATTTAAATCCATGTCATTTAGTCTTTGAGAAAATCCATTGGTAAAAAAAGACTCAAATCAGAAATTTAGCATTAATCTTTGGTATAAAATATTTAATTCATTTTTTTCCCTTTATTAAATGAAGGTTGACAATCAATGAATGGTATAAAGGGTATAAATCAACATAATTCCTTTTTCCTAATCGATTCTTCTGATTAGTTTTTAGTTAGTTTAACTTTATTTTTCGTCTCCTGAAAAATCAAGAATGTGGACTTAAATCCTTTATACTTATCAGTACAGATTTAATTTTGGAATTAATGTCTATTCTTGGTTAATGATATTTTGGAAGATATTAACAATGAATTATTTAATCACCATTTAAAGAATCAGTATAAGAACTTGCATAATAATAACTACACAAATACTGCAATATCCAATTATAATAATAATAATAATAATAAAGATTAAAATGTTGTGTTTTAACAAGAAATGTTAATAATAATAATAAAAAAAATCATGTGTTTAGTTAAACTTGCATATTTATTGTGAAGAGTACTATAATTTCCCGAATTTAGTTGCATTTATCTTAACTAATCGCTTTACACATGGTTTTATTCTGTAATTAATTTCTTTTTTCTGTATTATTGCATCATTGTTTACATTGTTCTTTTATCATGTGAATCTTGACTAAATACAAAAGGAACACTTTTCTTAAAATTAATTAAAATGCTTCCTAAGAATATTTTGTATTAAAGCTTCCAATAATTACCGCGTATATAGATAGTAATATATCCAATATCTTTTGCGATGTCTTGGAAGAAAACAATAAATGTTAAATGACATATGTCTATTTAGTTTTGTTTGAGATAGTGTTACACACCTAAAATCATTTATATGGAATAATATATTCGGAAGCTTTGAAAGTCGAACTTGTACCTTTTTTTTAAATAGATTATGTCGTTGTGCATTTGAATAAAACATAATTACTTTGTTGAGTTTGGAGTAGTATAACACTGCTAAAATTGACTTCAATTACTCCCCCTCTCCGTCATAGAGCATAACGTATGAGATAAATTTTTCGCACCGATTTCATCGAAATGTAGATGCTGCTTATTTTATTCTCAATAGGGAAAAGGCCGTAGTGAACTCAAATAACAGGCATAAATAATAAGTTTCGTAACGTTTGAAGTATATTTTATTTATGGATTTTGTTGCTCAGAAAGACAGACGAACCAAAGTCGCAAACATTTAAAAACTTACGAGGTTGATTGGTAACACATATGCATCAGATTTGTGTGCTTGACTCTAAGTCCGCTTATAAATCTTCTTCAGATAAGGACAGATAGCACACGACAGAAATACAGGACGAAGAAATGGAAGAACACACAGGGCCAGCACGGGAATCGAACACGCTCTCCTACGCTCGAAGGCGATTAGCAATGTGGTGAGATAACCACTAGGCTACGGAGGGCCCAACTTATTAGGTGGAAAGTTTAAAAACATAAATAAACAAATATACAAGCATTCTAACATTTCTATTAAAATTAATTGAAATAAATAAAAATTGCCTTAAATTTGCCAATGAAAATATTTACTGTGATTAAATATTAAAGGGGTGATTCAAATCCCTATTCACCTCTGTGTACGCTACTGAATGCCAGGCTTAAATGTCTATATTATCTTTTTATCCACATTTATCTTTTCTTTTTCAATTCCTACTATTAGTTCACACTCTCCCTATATATATCTTGTACAAATCTTTCAATCGATTTTTAACTAACATCCCGACTAGCTAGAAATTTGAAACTTTCAGGATTGCTCAGAACACGGTGACAACACAATACTTCGAAGCCCGATTTTCGAATTTTTGTTATTAGTTTTCTTATAATTAATTAAAATATGAAAATAATAATATCTTGATAGCGTTAAAATAGCCATTAAAATATTATCTATAATTTAATTATTACACTCCCCCTCCCCCCCAAATAAATAAATAAATAAATAAATAAATAAATAAATAAAAATACGAGTTCATTTTCTTTTGACATTAAATACATTTAATTAAACGTGAATATTAAAAAACTATAAAAAGTTAAATTATACATTTCACAAAAATTGACATCATTGGCACTTTAAAAAATTTATGCACACTGATAAGAGTTCTATGATTCATCAGAAAGTTTAAAACAAGGTATATAAAAAGTTTTTTTTTTATCTTATAATTATTTTTCTTTCATTTTGCATGCGCGCTTTTTATTTCCTAATTCAAAATTATATATATATATATATATATATATATATATATATATATATATATATAAAAAATCGATAGTGTTTGTAAGTAGGAATTGACTTTAAAAAATTTTCTTTTATATTACTTTTTTAACTAATGACAAGTAAGAGGAAATCACCTATGTGCGGAGTCTCGCTTATAAATTGGCTATGAATTTCAGAACTCCCCTGCAGAGACCTAAGACAAAATTAACAAAATTTATGAGTTTGCAATGTGAGATTTCTTTTATTTTTGGGAAAGTATTTGATAAATGACATAATATTACAAAAAAGTAATTTAGTTTGGCGTTGACAAATATTAATAATAATAAAAAAAAACTAATAAAAGCTTTTTCTTTTGAAAAAGTTGAAGCAAAAGTCAAGCCCTGACTGTATATATAGTATGATGTACAAAAGATCTACTCCCATTCAAACGTGTTCCTACATAACATTATGCTGCCATATTATTATTCTGCCATCTATTAGATCATTACAATCAAGAACTCTTTGATCATGTCTGGCCAAAAATAAAATCTATATCACGAAGAGATGAAGGGAAAAAAGAGTGGTGTGGGGGACGTCTGTCAGCAGTGATGTGATATTAAAACTGTGTCAAGGAAAACTCTAGGAGATCAAGTTTTACAAGCGAAAAACCCGTAAAAATATTTATCGAATGGAATGAGGGCAGGTGAGAACAACTTTAAAACGAGTATGAAAGAAAAATCTTAGTTTCGAAATCATGATCTCATGTGAGCATTTAGACCGAAAGATTGCAAAAGTAACGGATATATGACTTTTCATAACAAAAAAGAAATACCGCAAGAAATCTGATGTATTTGGTTTGATGTTTAAATTTGGGAAAGGAAATACGATTATTTGTAAATTAGCGAATAATTGTAATCAAATATTTTAGAAATGTATCGTCTTTATGTGTAGTGTCTTGATTTCAGTCTTACGTTTATAATTGAATGCACATTTTAAAGATAATTAATGATATTTTAGTTATACTTTTAGATGAGAACTTTAATGATTGTTTATAATTACTGAAAGACTTAAAACTTGTTTATATAAAAAAGAACATTCAAATGATATCATTTTAATCACTGTAATATGTAATAAACGTTTGTTAGGTTTGTATAATAATGTGCTTAGTATGAATCCGTGAATTAATTTGGTATTTTATTAAACAATGTTTATGTTAAGCTTTTTTTTTTTTTTTTTTCTTTTGAAGAGCGGAAGCGTGAATGAAAAAAAGCTATACTATTTAAAAACTACTAGACACAACTGAAACAAATTACTAAAATTGATTCAAGTGACATATTCTACAGATTTAAATTATTTTACTTTTTATGTAAATTAAGCTTATTTAGCAGTTTTTTTCTGCTGAATATATTGTCAAAGATAAGAAAATTCACTCATCGTTCAATTACGTACATCCTCTATATCTATGACATTCAACGAATTGGTAGCATCTACCGCTTTTTTTTTAATACTTGGATTGGATTATGATATAAATAGGTAAACCTGTACTAATATAGAGTAAGAATATATATATACTACTTTCATCTAGTACGAATAAGTAGTCATTTTCTGAATCTCTAAACTATAAATATAGATTTTCGAGTTATGCGTATAAAGTAAACAAATAACCTGGATAGAAGAAATGATAGACAAAATCTAGTCTATACTTTTCTAAATAGTGAAACAATATTATGAATATTATAAATCCTTTGAATTGCAAGAAATTGTCGCTTGATTTTCTAGAATTGATCATAAAACAAAATTATAGTTACTAAAACTAGCCTCTTACTGTTAAAAATTTCTGTAAATTTAATGTAAATAATTATCCAGAGTCTCTGTAAATTTACAGTAATTCTTAGTTAAAAGTGAATAATCGAGATTCTCAATCTTTATTCTGTATTTTTACCTAATTTTATTATTTAATTATTTAATTAAAATAAAAAATGACTGTTTCTACTTTAGAAAAAGCATTCTAAGCCCGAAATATATTCTCACCAATAATTAATCAAATTAATATTAGTTATTAAAGTGAATATATAAAATAATTTTTTTAACATCGCCGTTTATTTTTCTCTATAATTTTAATTAAGACCTAAGATAATACATTATACAGAGTTTTCTGTTGAAATTTTTAACAGTGTGTGTTCACATTTATTTTCAGAGATTTTTAAGTATATAGGAAAACGCTCTAGAATTCTAACAGGGGTTTTTAGAAATCGCTAGCAAAGGGAACATAGAATTTATAAGGATGTCATGGAACTATTTTTACTAGACCCACAATTAAGTTTCCAGATGTCAGTCACAGAATTTTTTTCTCAGTGTACGAACAGCAGGGGCACCCGTTGCTATTTCGTATACGTAATATTGTCTGTAACATACATTTTTTATGGAAAAGTTGAATTCTTTATAGCAAGTAAAAAGTGATCAGGCCAGAATTTTAAGCTCAATGTTTTGGTAAAACAGTGCTGGGCCATTTGAATCGACATGAGGCCGGTATTAATCGCTCATATTGATACCTGTATCATCGCTATCATTTTATCAAAGATAAAAAACTAATTTAAAAGAAAAGAAATCAAATCTGTACAAAACAAAATATAATTTAGTATGACAGGACTTTTTCTATTCTAGTCTTCTATATAAAAGAATGCGGTAGCTGTGCTCAATTCCTAAGCAGCGGTAACTTTTATTTATTTATTTATTTATTTATTTTTTTAATTTCTTTCATACGATTTTTCTCAATTTTATTTTAAATATTTTTTAACTTGATGCAAAAGGGGAAAAAAAAAAAAGAAATATTTTTTAAAAATTGATCTAAATATACAAATTGCGTAAAAAATAAATAAACAAATATGCAAAATAAAATATAGTAGGTGACCAAATTATTATAAACTTTTATTTTGGCATTTTTTTCGATTTTCTAAAAAAATACTAGACGAAATGGTCTGGAATTTCACTCATGCAAAGAACACTTAAAAACACATTGTTTCCACTGTTGATTTAGTCCAGAGTGCGATTAGGAGACCAACTACAAGTTGAAGAAGAGCGAAAACACTTTGAATTACCCAGTATCATAAAAGGCTACAAATACCTTGTAACTTTAATAAATTATTGTATACATTATGTACAATATTTGTATGTTCAGGTGCGGGAATTGCGCAATTATTCAGACGGATATATATATATATATTAAATTACTAATTTTTTTGACAAGTTTTTTGCTTATAACTGAACGGATTTCCATAAAATTTTATAAAACTTGCAGAAAAATTGGCAAAACATTAGAGAAACATTATTCTAAAACATAAAATTCACACGTGTAATATTCGTTGAGATATGAGAATATTTTGCGAGAAAGATAGAAAATTTTTTATTACATAGGTTAAAGGATATATATATTGAGCAAAATTTGTCAAAAGTTCATTTGAATAGAGTAAAAATTTAGCAAATTGTCGGCAAAAGAATGAGCTAGATTTTAGGTATTTTCCAGAGTTGAAATTTTATAAGGGGTTTTTCACATGCTGCGTATTTAATTTGAAGATCCAATTGAGTCAACCACATTCCAAACTTTTTTTTTTTTTTTTTTTGTAAAAAATCCTTTACAGTCTTGTATCTTTAACAAAAAAGATTTTTTGCAACGTGATTAAAATAATTGGATTTTCAAATCAAATATGCAGCAGGTGTAAAAACCCTTCATGAAATTTCAATTCTGGAAAATACCTAAAATCTAGGTCGCTCTTTTGCCGACAATTTGATTAATTTTTACTCTATTCTAATGAACTTTTAACAAAAGTTGCTCAATATATATAGCTTTCAACCTATACAATAAAAATTTTTCTATCTTTCGCGTATGCGTAGTAAAATAATATTTACTAAAAATGCTCATATCCTAACGAATATTACACGCGTGAATTTTATGTTTCAGAATAATATATCTCTAACATTTTGTGAATGTTTCAGCAAGTTTTGTAACATTTTATGGAAATCCGTTCTAGTTATAAGCAAAAAACTTCTCATAATAAATAAATAAATAAATAAATAAAATAAAATAAAATAAAATAAAATAAATAAAATAAAATAAAATAAAATAAATAAATAAATAAATAAATAAATTAGTAATTTTTGAAAAAAATAAAAATTAAAATAAAATAAAAATATGCCTAAATAATTGCGTAGTTCCCGCACCAAAACATACAAATATTGTACATAATTTGATCACCCACTGTAAATAGCTAATTTTTTACATTAAAATATGAAGTTTCATTCCTTATCAACGATTACTATATTCATCTCTTAAAATTTCTTTTGCAGGTTTTATCTCAATTTTAATTTAATAATTTTTTAGCGTGTTTCGGAAGGGAAAAACATCCTGACATATTCAAGGTAAAAAACCTGACAAATGATGACAACGCGATAGACAGCAATAGTCCTATCGTACTGAAAATAAAGTTAAAAAATAAATAATTAAATGCATTTTATCCGTTAAACTGTGTTAATGTTAGCAAAACATCTATCTTTAATCCGAACGATTATTGCTTGTGAGATGTCGACCGGGTCTCACTTTTATAGAGAACTGGTGCATTATACGAAAAGACCCTGGTTCAATTTCTAATCAGATCCCTTTTCCGCTCCTGCTAAAATTAACTAAACGTTTTCATCCTAAACCATGTATGTAATACATGGTCGCAGTTACAATTCAAATTAACCTCTTGATCAACCTAAATGAGCGTTTCTCTGTCATCTAAAAAGAGGGAGGGATTCAAACAAGGAAACGTTTTTCATAAAGTCGTTTAATCGAAAATATTTTCGCAAATTTTTCTTTATGCAATATAATGATTGATCTGAAGCATGTTATAATAGTTATATTTCTCTTACAAGTAAAAATGAAGATCGCAGTCAACAAAAAGAAAAATAGGAGTTCAAATAAAAGCAAAATGTTTAGTTTAATAAATGTGGGTTTACACTGATCCCAAAATTTTTGGACCGTAATGGACATGCTTAGCAGAATAAGACTGCGATAACCCCATTTACATATATTTCTTTTTATATATTTCCATGCTATTTTAAATAAGCGGGTAAATATCTTTTTCTTTTCCAAAATAAATTCGTACCAAAATTAGCAGATTGATGTATTAATGAAAACTACCCACAAAATACAAAAGTGTAATAATTATTTGCAGATTTTTTCTCTATTTCCTATAAGTAAATAATAAAAAAAATATAAATAAATAAAAGTACAGTTCTCTCATAAAATTTTCTTAAAGCCAATTATAAATATGCTCAAAAACCATTTTCTTTTATTAGTGCTAGAGGCCTATTTCAGTCGGTACAGTTGTCGAATTTTTATAGGTCACTCTTAATTAGTGCTAGAGGCCTATTTCAGTCGGTTTATTGAATGAAGTCCCCCCAAGGCCCAACTTTGACATGAGTCCCCCCCAGGCCCAACTTTGACATGAGTCCCCCCCAAGGTACCCCTATTTCAGTCGGTACAGCGTTGTCGAATTTTTATAATACACTCTTAATAGTGCTAAGGGCCTATTTCAGTCGGTTTATTGAATGGGGATTTATTGAATGAAGTCCCCCCAAGACACAACTTTGACATGAGTCCCCCCCAGGCCCAACTTTGACATGAGTCCCCCCAAGGTACCCCTATTTCAGTCGGTACAGCGTTGTCGAATTTTTATAATACACTCTTAATAGTGCTAAGGGCCTATTTCAGTCGGTTTATTGAATGGGGATTTATTGAATGAAGTACCCCCAAGGCACAACTTTGACATGAGTCCCCCCCAGGCCCAACTTTGACATGAGTCCCCCCCAAGGTACAACTTTGACAAGAGTCCCCCCAAGGCCCAACTTTGACATGAGTCCCCCCCCAGACCCAACTTTGACATGAGTCCCCCCCAGGCCCAACTTTGACATGAGTCCCCCCCAAGGTACAACTTTGACATGAGTCCCCCCCACAAGGCACACCTTTGACATGAGTCCCCCCCCAAGGCACACCTCCCCCTCATTGGGAAAAAGAGAAAAAACGTTGTTTTGCGGCTATAAGACAGTTTGGACTTCCAACGTTATTTGTTACAATATCTGCAGCTGAAACACATTGGTTTGATTTAATGAAAACTTTATCATGGAATTTAGATCGTCACGAATTAACTAAAGAAGAATTTGTCGATATTAACAAGTTTAGCAGTAGGCCTCTGGCACTAAATTAAAATCTGTCAATGTCAGATTTTCATGTTTTAAATAATGAAATAATGTCGTGTCTGTATAATTTTATTTAATTTTATTATTTATTTTATTTTCTTTGTATTTATTCTTTTCAAATTTCAATAATAATCTAAATAAATAAATAGATAAGTAAATATCTTATATCTAAACTTATGAAAAATATCATAGATTTTCAAAATAAAAATAAACTTTTACCATGTAAAGTAAAAAAAATGTATGTTTTTTATTTCTAAAGTAATTAATTATTTTTTTTTTTTTTTTTTTTTTTTTTTTACAAGTGACAAAATCATTTCGCCCCGACGAATCTGTAGACGATTGATTTATACAAAATGTGACACAATCAGACCAATAAAGTGTTTAATCCACTTTTCCGAATTAAATATGTTTTTTCCTCGAAGCACAATCATTTCGGATTGAAAACCTCTTGGTCAATATTTACTTCCTCCACTTTACAATGACTTTATGTAGGTCATAACAGATTTATTTTTACACAGAAATGCCAGGAAAAAATCTTTCACCGATCACAGAAATACAATGAAATTCTTTTCGTGCTTTATGGAAAAAATAAATAAATATTTTTCATTTTCGTTTTGGCGAATCTTTTTTATGAGTTTGTTGCGAACAATACAAAGAGAGTTGTTTCTTTTGTAGAAAAATCACCCAAATTCGCTAGAAAAGCATTTATTCTAATCGAATAAATTTTGCGGTAAGGAGTTAAGAATGGCATATTTTTTTCTTCTTCCTTTTTCTTTTTTAATTTTTAGAAGGGAACTTTTTCTTCATAAGTTATGATGTTTATGAGGAAAAATGTCATAGATATAAATAAATGTTTTAGCTTTGAGTGAAATTGGTAAAAAGAAAAAAAATATATATGTTTTTTATAATTTTCAAAGTTAAAAAAAAAAAAAAAAAAAAAAAAAAAAAGGTGTTTAAAACACAATAAATTAAAATAAAAACAAAATAATAAAAAAAAGTATTATATAAAAAAGTATTACGCAATCTATATATTTATATATCACGTAATTTCTATTATTAATGAAAATAATAACTTAAATATTATCAGTATAATAAATACACTTTGCTAATAAATCATGCTCCCATTTTCAATAAAGTTTTTCTATGTTATTTTACGGTTGATTGGTTCGTTGAGTTGAACATCGTACTAGTACTGCGCAATGGGTAATTGACAACGGTCTAGGACGTTCCGGAGATAACGTTGTTTGTTGATTGAAAGAATGTAAATATTTTGATAGATTGATAGAATTTCTATCTATTTATATATATATATATATATATATATATAGAGAGAGAGAGAAGGAGATACTTAGATAGATAGACATACATATGCTACGGTTACACAGTTACAGATGGTAACATTTCTCTACATGTTTGTGGCAAGTGTGCTGCCTCTCAATATTGTTGTGCAATCTCGCACATTTTTTTTTACAGTGAATACTTGCACCATGGTTTGCGGCAAATATAACTTCGGCCTACTATACCGTACACAATACGTTATGAGATATATAAATCGAATTTCTGGTTCGTGAAATTCTTTATAGATCAAGAACTTTTTGAAATTTTAATATATTTCAATTCCTAATTTGAGCCCCTAAATAAAAAAATAGGCCGGTGCATCGCAGCCATTTTTTTGCCTCCGAAGAGGACAGCATTCTCGCTTGGCGTCCTTATCGCTTCCCTAATGATTTTAAGAACTCTTGATCTGAAGCTAATCCGGTCAAGATAAGAGCAATAAGCAACAATAATGTTCCTAAAAACACATTTTTTTCACAGTACATTCTCAGGATGTCGTTTTATTCTGAGGATAATCTATGGATGTACTGGGTAAGTTGTGTTGTTAGGGCGGTTTCTGTTTCTTTTACAAAATGTCGCCAAAACTCAAATACACAGTAATAGAAGGTCTGTGAACACTTTATATTCACTTCTTGAATGATTATAGCAGTTTATCGCTAAACAAACCTCCATATCATAGTTTACTTAGCTAAAATTATGCAATATAATAAAACAAGTTACTCTAAAGTAACGTTAGACAAAAAAAAAAAAAAAAAAAAAAAAAAAAAGTTTGTCGTTTGTTTATCAGAGAAAAGCGCTGGGTACATGTGGCAACCCTAAGGCAACAAAATGCCTGATGCGCCAGCTCGTATATATAGGAGCCTTATTCCTAATAGAATTGCGGGCTTTTCCGTACAACACCTTCGCAAAGCACTTTACAAAATTTGCAGAAAAATGCATAACAACAATAGGTACACAGCTAAAAATTAAAATTTCTAAAAGATTTATTGATTCACATTGTGCTTTTTGTTGGTAGACCTTCGTAAATTCTTATACATTTTTAAAAATGTTAATTATGGTATGATTTTAAACGAAAAATATAAAGTTGGGGGTAAATTTAAGAGAATTAAAAGTTTTTAGGAAACAACGTTCTTGAATGAAGTGTGTTAGCTTCAACGAGAAGTGTGATACTTGGAATGTAAAACATTAAATCGGGTAAATATCATATAAGGAAATAAAAAAAGCCAACATTACTTTTACTACAAAAAGCAAATAAAAACAAGTCCTTCCGGCTTATTCGGAAGGGTAGATTGATTTCTTTTTCCTTATCAAGTAGCCTTCATTTTGTTTCAAGATGGCGGCTACAAATTATTAATGCACTTGGTAGAAATATTGATGTAGGCTATGCACACATGGATTTTTAAGCAAATCGGTACATAAATACCTTTTTATGTGAATTTAAAACTTCAAGTGGCCGGCACTTGGAAACAAAATGGTGAGTTAAGTTGACGAATACATGAAATGTATTTGTGAGATAAGTCTACTGTACACATATAGTTCGAATTAATTCAAAACCTCAAAAGTCATCGTGTTGAAAAATTAAGTGGCTGGAACTTCGATAAATAGCAGAGAAAGTTCCTTATCTAAAATATCGTTTCAAATTTGAAAATATTTTTTTTTTCTAGAAATTCTTTCAAAGAGGCTTAGTAAATTGATAAAATGTTAGTTTTCTGCATTTCTAGCTTGTCTTAGCCTTAAAATAGCCTAATTTTTCCTTAAAAACGCATTAAAAAGATACAGCAGCGCAGGTAATGGATTTGGCGCCAAATTTGGCGACTTTTCCCCTATGGCGCCAAGTTTGGCGACGTTTGGAGAGAAAATACTTATTATCGATATACCAAAGATGGACGCAATAACGTCATTGGTTCACGAGTTACATGAATTTTCTAGATTTTTGTTGATTGAATCATAAATTAATTTTTCAACTTTGATTTGAATTGATTAAGTATTTCTAAACTTACCGTGATAACAAATTTTCCAGTGGCCTCCAGCTGGAAACAATACAGTGGAACAAGTTGCCCAGCAAACATATCCAAGATATTTGAAGCATAGGTTCACTGTCCAACTGTGATTTAAATCAGTGCCGTGTTTCAAAAGTTAATTTTATGGCAAATTTTCAAGTGGCAGTCTTAGTGGTTGCAACTTTGAAACAAAATGGCAAAACAACTTGCCCAGCGAAATCATCCAGTATACTTGTATAAGTTCCTTGTCCAGTTCTAGTTCAAATTAAATCAGTATTTCAAAAATTATCGTCATAAGAAATTTTCAGGTGGCACCACTTGGAAAAAAAAAGCGGAGTGAGATGCCCAGCAAACTTATCTGAGATATTTGAAGGATAAATCCACTACCCAAATTTGATGCGAATTGATTCTGTATTACTAAAGTTACTATATTGATAAATTTTCAAGTGGCAGCCACTTGGGCATAAAATTGCGGATGAAGTCACCAAGTGAACTTATCCTAGATATTTGAACCATAAGTTCACTATCCAACTTTTATTTGAATCAGTTTAGTATTTAAAAAGTTGTCGTGATGGCATATTTTCAAGTGGCTGGAACTTAGAAACAACATGTCGGGACAAGTTGCCCAGAGAAAACATTCAAGATAATTATATGATAATATCACTGTCCAAATTTGGTTCGATTTGGAGTATTATTTCAGAAGTTATCGTGATTTTAAATTTTCAAGTAGGAGCCTGATTTCAAGTGGTCCCGCTTAACTTAAGATATCTGCCACTTTATTAAAAATGGCAGATATAGTTTACTAATAAACTTCATTGAGATCATTATGTAGTCTGTATTTACATCAAAATGCAAACAATTTCAGAATATGCTTTTTACAATTTAAATTTGAAATTTTCAAGTGGTCTCCACTTGAAAACAAAATGGCGGTGCAACTTGGTTAACAAACTCATCTAAGATATTTATAAGATAAGTTTAGACACTGTTCAAATTTGGTTCCATTTGGAGTATTATTTCGGAAGTTATCATGGTTTTAAATTTTCAAGTGGTAGCCTGATTTCAAGTGGTCCCGCTTAACTTAAGATATCCGCCACTTTATTAAAAATGGCAAATAAAGATCATTAATAAAGTTATTTGAGACACTTGTATAATCTATGTATGCATCAAAATTAAAAAAAAAATCGGTATATGCTTTTTACAATTTGAATTTAAAATTTTCAAGTGGTCTCCACTTGAAAACAAAATGGCGTAGCAACTTGGTTAACAAATTCATCTAAGTTATTTATAAGATAAGTTAAGACACTATCCAAATTTGGTTCGATTTGGAGTATTATTTCAGAAGTTATTGTGATTTTAAATTTTCAAGTGGTAGAGTGATTTCAAGTGGCCCCGCCTAACATAAGATATCTACCACTTTATTAAAAATGACGGATAAATTTCATTAATAAACTTCATTGAGACCCTTATGTGGTCTATATTCACATCAAATATCAAACGAATTCGGAATACGCTTTTTACAATTTGAATTTGAAATTTTCAAGTGGTCTCCACTTGAAAACAAAATGGCGCAGCAACTTGGTTAATAAACTCATCTAAGATATTTATAAGATAAGTTAAGACACTGTCTAAATTTGGTTCGATTTGGAGTATTATTTCGGAAGTGATAGTGATTTTAAATTTCAAGTGGTAGCCTGATTTCAAGTGGTCCCACTTAACTTAAAATATCCGCCACTTTATTAAAAATGGCGGATAAACTTCATTAATGAACTTCATTGAGATCTTTATGTGGCCTGTATTTACAACAAAAATCAAGCAAATCTTGCTTTAAATATGCTTTTTACAATGTCGGTTTGAAATTTTCAAGTGGCTGCCACTTGAAAAAAAAAGTCGGAGCAACTTGGTTAACGAACTCATCCAAGATATTTATAAGATATGTTCACTGTCCAAATTTGGTTCCATTTCGAGTATTATTTCGGGAGTTATCGTGATGACAAAATTTTCATTATAGATAGATAGATAGATAGATAGATAGATATGTATATATATATATAGATAAACGAAGTCATTGAACAGGGATGCAATAGGTCGATTTCTAAAGAAATCAACCTAAAAGGCAACATTTTTTTTTGTTCTATTAAATTTTGCAGGAGTCAAAATTAAAAGAACAATTCTCCTTTAGTTCTCCTCACAAAAGTAAATAAGACCAGAATCCCATTACTTATAAGGTGTTTGTGGCAAGTGTAACTATTAAAATTGTCCCCCCCCCCCTCCCCACCCCTCAAAAAAAAAAAAAAAAAAAAAAAAAAAAAAAAGTTACATTTACCCCAAAAGCAAAATTTTTGGGGGTAAGTGTAACCATGGATGACAAGCCAACGCTGAAAAAATAGAACAAATCTACGCACGAAACTTAGTTCGCTTGCCAAAAATTGTAGAGTCAAGTCAATCACAAGTACAGCAGTGGGAAATTCCAAAGTTTGAAACTTATCACTGTTTCATATTTGATTTCGTACACTAAGACTAAATATAACAAAAAAAAAAAAAAAAAAAGTGGTTCAAACAAACAGACATAATGACTATTCGCTTTAAATTTTGCTTCTCAGTGAAATTATATGCCGAGATTACACTTACCCCACTTCAAACAACATTTAAAAAAAAAGCATTTTAAAGAGTTAAAGTAGTGATATTAACAGACATTTTGTCGACAAGTTATTTTCCAATTCTAACTGTATAAGCTTATTATTACATCTTCTCATTTTCATGTGTTTTACTTTTCTCTATAAAGATTTCAGTCAGTGTCTGTACTATGACAAAATATTTAAGCAACTACGCTCAATTCGTACACAAGCGAACATTTGTGCATGGGCATAAAGTACAGTTGCGTATAGATTTAAACTCTCTTTTCCAACTATTTATAAAATTGAATGAAATTCAATTAAATTATAAATTTTGTTAAGAAGAGTGTGCTGGCAAAAATGGGTGCCAGCATATTGTGCTGTTATAATAATAATTACAGAATATACTATAGAATAATTTACAGCAGAAACATCTGTAAAAGAGTCTCTCTTTGCAGATGATTTTTCCATAGATTATTCTATTTAACAGTAAAATGTGCCGGTGAAAATGAGTACCAGCACATTCTGGTCTAAAAATAAGTGTAAATTTTTACAGTGAGATAGATAGGTAGATATATAGTTTACAGTTATAGATTCATTTTACAGATATTAAAAGGAAATTGCATATTTATCGCTGATGACCTGTTTTTGAACATATTTCTACAATGTATATTTATCAATATTCCAGGCACATTTGCCAGTGCAGAGCTAACTGACGGTAACAATTTAAAGTGTTAAATTCTATACAAAGAATCTTTTTGATTTAAAGTTTATATCAAGAATTTCCATATGTTAATTGTAGACATTTGTAGCAATTAAAAAAAAATAATTTTGCGTCGAAAGTTGGCGTAAAACATTAACAATGTTAGCAATAAGGTAATTTCTGTTTTTTGAGAAGAACAGTAGTGGTTGCAGTAACAAATACTTTTTCTATCAAACCAAAGTAAAAACTATTTTCAAGTTTGTGTCATACAAAATTTATTTTACCTCGATTTTTTTAAAAAAACTATTTCAAGTATTTGTGTAAAACAAGCTACAGAATACAACCATAAACACAGTCAAATCTGTCATAGTCTTAATTAATAATTTGTTAAACAACTTTTTCTTAGTTTTTCCGTAAGATAAATATAAAGACAAAATATTTTTAAATGGTGCTTCTGATAATATTGCCTAAATAATCGAAGGATTTAACTATACTTCAGAAAATTACAGCTACTCCAATTTTATATGGATGCATAGATATGCATATCTATGTGTGTATAGGAATATTTGATTTTTGATTTAAACATAGCCTCCTTTGTCAAGTTGCTGCTTTATCAGGTTTGTTTTTGTCAAACACTTGGAAAGTAAATTAAGGAACTACGTTCAACGGAATAACAGTTAAAAAACTTTGAAAATCTTTATTCATCAACCTTAATTAATATTAGAAAATTTGGAGTGGAAGGATCATCCGCGCGTTAAGCGGAAGGCCCAGGTTCGATTCCCGGCTCTGGTATTTTTCACATAGTTGGTGTAAAAATCATCCTTCCACTCCAAATTTTCTAAAATTTCGTGGTCTATTGGAGTTGTGCCACGATTAATTGTGTCACTTGATATAGCTGCGTTTGCAGACTCGGTGACCTTGCCAATGAATATTATGTGAGAAATGCCTAGCTGGTTATCACCCAAGGTAGCTCAGTGGTAGGGCATCCGCGCGTTAAGCGGAAGGCCCGGGTTCGATTCCCAGCTCTGGTATTTTTCACATAGTTGGTATAAAAATCATCCTTCCACTCAAATTTTTCTAACAGTTAAAAAATATTTTAACATTTTAGAATCAAAATAGATATGGTTAGAATAACAGCTTTAAAAGCTCAAAAAATATAATAATAATGATAATATTATTATTATTATTATTATTATTATTATTTCACTTTATAGATATTTTGTTTTAACTTATGCAATTTGGAGTATTCTATTCATTAAGTACGTTTTTTTTCCCTCCCTCCATAACTCAATGCAAGCACTAATGGAATTTTGTTAAAATGGTCTGTTCATCCATTTAACCTTATAAGCAGGTGGGAATGTGAATCTTCATGCTCCGATCAAATTAGTTATTGACGGTTCGTTGGTTTTTCGTGACCCTTAGGGATTCTGGCAAGGAGAAAAAAAAAAAAAAACTAATACATGAAAAGATTCACTGGTTACTCATATTTTTGCTTTTTTGTTTTCGCCCTCTGAGAGAAAACTGTTGAAAAGAAGATGGCTAGATAGGAATATCTAATTGTTTGTAGATTTTTCATAATCTGGAAATTTTATGTGCGTAAAAATAAATAAAATAAAATAAATCTTCTCTTTAAAAAAAAAAATATATATATATATATATATATATATATATATAACTATATTTGATAAATATAGTTATATATTTATCAAATTTTAATCTGTACATTCAAGTTTTAATCTGTATTAAAAAAAAAAAAAAAAAAAAAAAAAAATTAGCTATAATTTTGTCTTAGTATAGATTTGTTAGATATTTGTCACAACATAAGTATTCATTCTATATATCCATTATATTATTATTTCTAAAATGTAAATTTACGTATTGCTGCATGGATTCAAACTGATTTTATATTCAGTGTTAGAAATAGTATTTCTTTCTCTATTTAAACATATCTGTGTGCCAAGGAGAGATTGAAGCTAACTGTGTTGAAAAACAACAAGTAAAACTGAAACTTGTGTTATAAAATGGCAAGTTTTAATTTTAAAATTTTAGCATTTAATCCTCTTAAACTACTTTATTTATATAAGCGAGCGCTATATGTCGAAATGTTTATTAAAAATTCATTTTAATAATTTTACTAAGAGAAAATAAACTTTTTTCCACAGTAAATTTGTTGAATTTTCTCTCTTATATTTTGCACAGAACGAGTGTCTTGTGAGAAAAACTCCGAAATAAGTTTCCAATAATCGATTCTCCCACGCTTGATTAGCATGATAATACAAATGTAAAGGTTATGCATTCCACAATGCTCATGTATTACACAATGTGGCTTATAGATTTTTTGAGTGAAAGTCTTCTTCAGTTTTATTCAAGAATAATGAAAGGGATCGGAGGCATAAATAACTATGATATTGAATCTAAAAGAAGACATTTTTTTGTCCTTTAGAGTAATGGGTATGCAATTTTATCTTATAAAAAAGAAAATGCAATGTTTGAAATGAACAAAATTTTTATTATGAAATAGTTGAAACTTTCCTATTCCATGCAGTCGGAAGCCGTAGATGTAGAAAATTGTGATTTTTCTGGTGTTTCAGATTATAATGTCAGACTAAAGAATATAACCGCATCCCAAATCCCAAATATAAAATGGATTGCAAGAAAAAAAAATGTGCATTGCATGCTGAATTAGATTGTTGAATCAATAAACTATCAATAGTTAAGACAGAAATTCGTTAATATAGACAATTCAGTGTTTCTTTAGCTCCTATCATAGTATAGGTATGGAGAATCATGAAAATTTTCTACCTCAGTTTTTTTTTTTTTTTTTTTTTTTTTTTTTTTTACTTTTTTGCAAGTTTTCAAATGTGAATAATCTGAAAATCACAAAATGGGTATGGTGTCCATCTGTAGGGTGTCTGTTAGTTTGTGCAAGCGATATCTCGATATCTCAAGAATCGTAGAGAAATAGAACCAGTTTTAAAGTATCACTTATGACACTGGTAAGAATCTATTAGTTTGCAACATTTTAATTTAAAAACTTCGTAAGTTATTCGAATCTTACGATTTTCTTAACATGGGAAAATAAGGAAAATTTTCGTTTAAACGTTCATTTAAAGAAATATTTTTACTGTAAAAATGCCAGACAAGCTTTAAAATATTAGTTATCATGCTGGCATGAACATCATTATCTTTCAAAATTCAACTTTGAAAACTTCGTAAGTCATTTGAAATTTACGATTTTTTAAAAATATCGGAATAGTATTTTTAAAATATAATTTATGATTCTGGCTTGAACATCATTGACTACGAATACTTTAATTTGAAATTTTTGTAAGTTATTTGAAATTCAAGATTTTCTTAATATAGCTGAATAGATATATATATAGATAGGTATAGCGAGATATAAATATATATAAATATAGCGAGTTTATATTTCGTATAAACTTGCATTATGCAGATAACTGCATTAAAAATAGTATGGAATGGCATAGAAAGCTTTAAAATATTAGTTATCATATGCTGGCATGAACACCATCTTTCGAAATTCAATGTTGGAAACTGCGTAAGTTATTTGAAATTTACGAATTTTTTAACCTATCGGAATAGGACTTTTAAAATATCATTTATGATTCTGGCTTGAACATCACTGACTACGAATACCTTAATTTGAAAATTTCGTAAGTTATTCAAAATTCAAGATTTTCTTAATATAGCAGAATAGATAGATAGATATAAATATAGCAAGTTTATATTTTGTATGAAATTGCATTATGAAAATCATTGCATTATAGTTTGAAATTGCATAAAAACTAAAATACGAAACTGGTTCCTTTAAAATTAACAGATTTAGATAAGGTATATGCATCGTACTAAACGATGAGTAGCCTAGTAGTTAGAGTATTTCAGTCTGTTACCGTGTCTAGTGATTGGTCAAATTTATTTCTTAACATGAATATAATTCGTCGTCCGTCCTGTACTATAAATTTATGAAAAACATATAGGATGGTGAAATGAGCAGAATCAACCTATGCCAACTACTTTCCTTCTAATATGGAAACCGATATCATTTACTTAGCTCATAAATGCATGTAAATGATACATTCTTATTTTTCCTCTAAAAAAGTTTTCTCTTTTTATTCCTATAAGTATTTGATTGCTAATACATCATTAAAAAATATTGTTTCGATAAAAACTAGTTAAAGTATTAGAAAAATGTTAAAACAGAAAAACTTTGCTATAAAATGAAAAGATTTTAACAGTTTTCAATTATGTTTTAATACAGTATTTTGCCTCAAAAAAAAAAAAAAAAAAAAAAGATAAAATTATCAATGAATTTTTAAATTAATCCCACTAACTTCGATTTCAGCATAAAAAAATTAAATAGAAAATTAAATTAACCCGATCAGGTTATCGCTTTTTTTGGCACCTTGTCAGTTTATCATGGGTCGCTGAAGACCCGAGCAATGTTAGAACACGTTATTTTTAATGAAAAAAATCTGATAAAATTCTTGAATACTTCTACTTTAAAAATAAACAATTAATATATATATATATATATATATAATATATGTATTTTATTTTCATCGGAAATACACCTATTTCCACAAAATGCAGGAATTTGCTAAAAAACTCATAACTTTTGAACAAATTGAGAAATCTAATAAATTCAAATTGCATAATAAAATTTAAGAATGGTATTTTTAAGGGAAAAATCATGGACACGATGGATAGGTATTTCTTCAATATATGAATTCTGAGGATGAAACAAAAGAAAAATGGCTCGGGTCTCCATTGACCTACGATAACCTGATCGGGTTAAAATTTTGCTCTAAACAGAATTTAATTTTGAGCCTATTGATTAATTTATTATTATTATTATTATTATTTTAACTGTATAGTCAACCGCAAATTGGTGTCAACGCTTTTTTGTTCTCCGAAGAAAATGGTCTCTCGCTTTTTACAGAGGACGTCTTTTTTGCCTTGTATTTTACAGATTTTAATTCAGTACCGAAGTCCTCCTGTATTCACAAAAGTATTTCGAAGTTTTTGTGTAAGCTAGACAAAAAAACTTTTGTTGACAAATGACTAAATTAATTGTATATAGCTCCAAAACACGTATTCATCTAATGGTTAAGTTTCTCTAAGATTGTTGTGAAATAATTTAGTTTTCAGTCGTATGATGTAATTATTCTACATAGTTTAATAAATTAAAGGTATTTTCATTTTAATGTACACAATGTGTAAAAAAAAAACCTTAATTATTAAGTAGCGTTCCTTAGCAACGGTTGTTATAATAATTTCTTATATTTTCGTTTCGCACATTTTCTTTCAGTTTCTTTAAATACTTTCTTTTTTTAACTTGATGCAAAAGAAAAGAAGAAGTACAGCAAAGACAAACGCTTTTATTTTGTCTGAAAGGTAGTCCTCACGTCCTAATAAATAAATAACTGTTACGGAAAGAAATTTATGAAATTTGAATTGGTACCTATTAAATACAGAAATATTTTTGTCTCATGACACAACAGTTGTTACTTAACTTCATTACGCCCATAAAATCACACTTCATAAAGCTAAGAAACGCCTTTATTTTTTAACATCCTCTTTCTTCAGTTGTCTGTGTATCGTTCCTTAGTAATCTACAATGTGTGTTAAGGGCTGTTAAACAGCACAATTTTCTTTCAGAAGTCATTTCTCTACAACCCTGAATCTCCCTTTTGTTTTCGGGTCCCAAACCACACAATCTGAGAGCAGATTCCATTGTTCCGCCTTTGAAATGGTTCTGCTTCACTTCACTTCACGGAGGGAAACACCCTAAGTCTGGGGCTCAAGAAAAATAGGGGAGAATCCTGTCTCTTAAAAAGAGAACTCTTAGCAACTATCATTTCGAGTTATGTTTTAAAATAAATTAATTTTCAAGAATAATGAAAGCATGTGTTAAAAGAAAACCAGAACGAAAAGTCATGCATTTCACACAGATTATCAACACTTTCCAACTCACGCACTACTACGTGATCACACAATCGACAGACAGAATGGCAGAAACCTTGTACACAAATCAGTGGTGGTATCTACTCCATTTCAATAGGAAAAATCCCATAGTGAACTTTAATAAAATATATGAGTTTCAAGGAATTCTATAAAGATTTATTGGAGTCAGAGCTTCAACAGACAGACGGACAAATGGACTGACTAACAGACAAACCGAAGTCATAAACATTCTTCAACTTTATTGGAAAGTGTCAAAAAGAGCAGCGAATATACATAAATTTTTTAAAATGAAATTGTGTTATTAAAATAATAACTAGTTGTGAGAAAATAACATTAACAAGCTGTTTGAAGTTTCTAGCGTTTTGTGGGAAAGTCTCAGAATACAATGATGAATGACACGTGATTAGAAATTTGATTTGTAATAAATTCTAGAATAGAATTTAATTTGTGATAAATTCTAATTTGTAAACAATTAAACCAAACTCTAAGAGAATGATCACATTAAAACTCGTGTAAAAATCTTTAATAAACATAATTTAACTCACTTCAAAAATATTTATATATAATCTTCGTCAGATATTTTTTTATATAAAATCCCAAGAGGTTTAGTGGGTTTTACATCGCATTAGATCTACGCATTGAGTTATTAGCAGCGTTAAAATTGCAGGAAACGCTAAATATAAATAAAAATTTATTTGCACATGACTGGTGGACAAACTATATAAATTTTACTATCATTATTCATTATTATTAATTATTATTATTATTTTCATACGCGTATGTAGAAAAAGAATATATAACTATTATAAATTTATAATTACTGATTGATATAACAATTAAAAAATATATATTTCTTTTATTGAATAATAACACAGGTCGACGATGTAATTTTTTTCTTCAAGGTGATATGTTTTTCTGGTGCATTTTTGGATGCTAATTACGGAAAAAATTTCCTTCACGTACAGTTTTGACAAAAATTGGGAGGATCCTGAAGCTCCACTTTTATAACTCCCATCCAAGATATTATCCGGAAAATCTGTAAGTGATGTGTGTGAAGAACAAGGAGAGCTATTTCATCAAGACACCAAAGAAATGTAGAGAAGGTATCACTATGATCAGGGGCAATGGGGGGTGTTAAAACATGTTACCAGATTTGTTGGATGCTGTATAAAGAATCCCCCCCCCCCAACAAGGCCTCCAAGTAGTGCACAAGGTAAAATGCTCTAAAATGAGCTTCGATGTAAAGAAGCACATTTAAAAGATAATGTGTAAATAGTAACCGATTTTCAAGCATTCTATACATAAATTGGTTCAAATTTGTTATAGTCTCTAAGTGAATTTTTCCGATCTTCATTCTCACTTTGTGAAAATTCCTTACATGATTAGAAAAAAAAGACAACCATTTCTGAATTCAGTGCATCAATACACACTGGAAACACCCAACGCAGGGAGGAAAAAAAAAAAAAAAAGTACGATTTCGTAGGCTTGTGTAATTACACAGTTATAAATAATCTGCTTTATTAATTAAGTGATGATAAAATAAAACTTAAAATTTTCATACAAAGAAAAATATTTTTACCTAACAAGGAAACATTCAAAAGGTGTCGTTTTCAAAAAATATTGAAAAAACTTCATGTGATTCTACTCTTCCTAAAACACCAGAAAGTGAAAAAAATTATCGGCTGAAATGAATAAAAGCGACCCCAAAAATTATCAAAATTAAGCATATTTGGCGATTTCACATTGTTACGAGATTGATTAAGAGTACTTGGCAGAGAAACAAAACACGGTTCTGTTCGCACACGGCAATCTCGGTTCTAGCGAACTGAACGCCTAACAGTGTTAAATCGCCAAATATGCTTAATTTTGATAATTTTTTGTGGCCACTGTAATTCATTTCAGCGATAATTTTTTTCACTTCCTGGTGTTTTATGAAGAGTAGAATCACATATATATTTTTTCAATATTTTTTGAAGACGACACCTTTTGAATGTTTCCTTGTAAGTACAGAAAAAATAAACTTTATGCTTTTGAAAATTATGTTTCTAATAATTACAAGGATTTAACAAAAGATATATCATTTTGTTTTATGGAATATGCTTTACAAAATCGATTTTTCCCCCCCTATAAGGAATCAGACTTATTAAAACCTAAACAAACGTCTTAACTTAAATAGCAATTCTTTATTTTTATTGCATTTTTATGTTTTAAAAGAACCGAGATAATCCAATTTCATCTATTTTTAATGAATTCTTATCAAAATAGATATTATTGAAAGATGAACCAATAAATATCGAAGAAAATAATAATTATCTTTAACATATTTTGCCGATTTATATAGTTAAAAGTCCATGTAAAGTGCATCTATTTAGCATCAAAGTAAAATTTCAAAAACGAATAATTAATAGTAAAATTGCATATTATTTAAATAGAAACATTTTAATCACCATTAAAAAATTAGAAAATGTTCTTAAAAATCCACCAAAATTTCTCTTAGTTCTTTTAATTGTTAAGAAGAAAAAACAAATGTTAGGGAGCAAATATTATGTTCAAACTCATTCAAATACCATTTCCTACTAATATAGATTTGAATTGCTAAGGAATTGGCAAAATAATATATATTTTTGGATTTGCAAGTAAATAATTTATTAAAAGTAATAGTAAGAAACTTGTTTTTATAATTATAAGAAAAAAATTACCGTTTAAATTTTAAATTATTAAAAAGAAGAAAAAAAAAAAAAAACAAATTGATGCAAAAAATGAATGAATGAATAAATAAAATACACATTCACTTTTTTACAGGCATAAAAGAAAAAATATATTTATTAATTACACGTAAAAAATTATTTTTTTAAAAAAAGGAAGGGGAGGGTACAATTTTATAATTTTAAGAAATTTATTTACACAGATTTCTTTTTGTGTCAAAAAAAAAAAAAAAAAAAAAAACGTGCAAATACTTTTCTAATTGATTTATCCATTTAAGTTCTCATTAATAATTTCAAATTATTATAATTGGGATTTTATTGAGGTAGTGCATGTATCAAATTATATAATTAGGATATCGTGTAATGATAGTATATGTAGCATGTTACGGTATAAGAACTTCAAATAATTTTTATGTATATACTCCTTTAGGAAACATAAGATTATTGTTCACACAGAAGTTCTATAGAACCGTGAACGTGTTTATCGACCTCCTGTGGGTTAGGTTTGGAATCCATTTATTCGAAACGTTCAGTCGCAATATAATAAACCTAGAAGCTTTTTATTTTATTTTAATTCCATCTCTTACTTTCTTAGTTTTGTTTTTTCTTTAATTTAAAGATTACACTGTTCGGCATGAAAATTGCCCCAACACCATTTTGGCGAATTCTTATGTAAAATAACCTCATGAATCCGAATATGACGACCATTTTGCCCTATCACCCACCGTTTTTAGGGACGGCCCCCTATTTTTTATCACTTCGTTATAAATTTGATTTTTAGAGAGGGGGGGGGGGGAGATTATTTTAACTGTTAAACATCTTCTGAGACAGAGTTGGAAAATTCTAAAACATCAATATTTGCGGCAAAGGGAAAATTTAGGGAGGGGGGGGGGGAATTTGTCACTGAAATTATGTATTACATTTCTTATATTTTTTATAACCTATTATTAATGTTATTTATTAAACATTATAATTTTTTGTTTTTTAATTATTATTTTAATTAATTCTTTTAATTATTTAAAATTCTTTTAATTAATTCTTTTTAAAATGAACAGAATGATATCATTAGGAAAAAGAGACTCGATACAATTGAAAACTTTCCAAAAGAGAAGTTTGTACATGCATATACAGATGGTTCCTCTGACAAAACTATCACCAATGGGGGTTCAGGTGTGTTTTTAACTACTCCAGATGATACGCCTCACCAGGGCAAATTTGGTGCGGGAAATATAGCCTCTAACTTCACCTGCGAGCTACCTGCAATTCTGGAGGCACTTAACATGTATAAGTCCCTTCCCACTACTAAGCAGGCAGAGGGCCTAGTAGTTTTCTGCGACTCGAAGGCCGCCCTCCGGACCATTTCAAAGGGGCACTCTTCTATCACCCATGAAATTATCTCAGGACTTCAAGATCTTCAAGCTATAAATAAAACCTGTACACTTCAGTGGATACCTGCACACGTCGAAATAGCAGGGAACGAAAATGCTGATAAACTAGCCAAGGGGTCCAGAAATCTCAACAATAACAGCAACAGTGTCTCTCTTCAAGATGCAAATGCAATAACTAAATCTAAACTTAGAGAAAAAACAATCCAAACGAAACACCAGCTTTGTGAAATAAATCGATTAATAACAAAACGATTAATCAGATCGATTAATAACAAAAACTATAATAAGGCTAAGAATCGGTCATCACAGAGGCATGAAAATTAATAAAGAGGGTGAAAGGTTGTATAGAAACTGTAACAATTGCCCAGATACACAGCTTACACCTTGCCATATCTTTGAGTGTCCGGCAATAAGTGCGAACTTGAGAGAAATTGGTGTATTGCCGTCACTGATAGACCTATATGACGACAACATCCAACAAATCGCAGATGCAGTTATAAAGATCCACGGTTTAATCTAATTCGACTACGTCATGGACACGACAAAAAAAAATAATTCTTTTTCATTTTCCAAATCAAATTCGTGGCCATAAAATTACCGAACAGTGATAAAAATTGGGAGAGGGGATGGTGTCCCGAGAAAACGGTGGGTGACTGGGGAAATTGGTAGTCATATTCGGATTCAAGAGGTCATTTTACATAAGAATCAGCAAAAATGGTATCAGGGGTTGATTTTTTTTTTTCCTTGCAGCGCAGTGCTATATAAACGCTATTTCAATCCGAAAAGCGCTGGGTAGACCTACTCTGCTAATAACTTCTATTAATTTTTCTAATATCATCATTGTATTTTTGTTTAAAAGTTCTTTAGAGTTATATTTTTGTTTTAACTTGTATTAAAATGTGAACCAGTTTAAGTGATTTCAGAATCCTGTATTGTATTTGAGGAACTTCTGAGATTTACATTCATTATCGATAAATAAGGAAACGAATCCTTTAACTGGAACGCTGGTGAATTGCTTAACTAACCGTTTTTAAAAAGTGAAATCTGGATTATTTCTTCTTGCTTGCATATTTTTGCTCTTTGCCGCAAAGCAACCGGAACTTCTTGAATATCCTAAAAATAATTCAGCTGTTGCCAAATTAGATTATAGAAATTTAGAATCGTTCAAGTAACGATAATAACTGTTATTTAACATGCAAGAAACAATATGAAGCGCGTTTCTCAACTGAATCCGTTAGATGTCTATTCTTTTCTTCTATTTTATTTAAAAATACGTTTTAAAGTTATAAACTGATGATTCATGGAAAGCTTTGGTTCACTGAGTTTAAAAAAGGTTTTTAACATACCTGAGTTTTCATTTTTTAAGCATTAAAACCATTTGTATTAGTGGAAACAGTTATTATATCAAGAACAAAAAACTGAAAGTTTAAAAGAGTAAAGAATTGTTCTATTATAATATAACTAGCATTAGTAATATTGCTAAGGTTGTAAAACTGTTTAAATAACATTTATTTTCATATTTAGGATAAGTTTTATTATTCGTATTACTCTTGCCTAAAAGACCAAATAGTAAAATTTTCATGGTTTCTTTTAAAATTTATTGTTTTCATAAATTGTTTTTTAACTAATTTAGTTTGCTCTAACTTTCTAATGATTAACTTATTGTATGGTGCAAAATTAGTAAACATATGAAAAATAATGATTATACCAATTTTTATAATAATGGTAGACTGCATTAAAGGACACATAAATTTATTAAATATAAAATAGCAGTTATGTTTAATATAAAATCGAAACGAGTTTTTTCTAATCGATGTCGCATTAGTACCATTACACTTTAAACATGTCTATCTGAGATCTGTATTACTTTTTCCAACTTTGAGTAAAATTATCACGTAAAAATTATATCAGTTTATTGGGATTAACATTTATTTTTAAATAATGAATTTGGATTGGGGCTTGTCTATATATTGTAATTCGAATTAACTTTTCTTCAATTTTCAGTGGCAACACACAATTTTTACAAACTATTCTTATTATATGCTCAAATTTATGTCAAGATGTCAATTTTCAAGTCATTTGAACAAAGAATTTTGGAAATCAAAATTTTCGTAGTTCTGACCCTCTAATGTTAAATTATTTTTTATTTTCACAATGTCAGTATTAACATGCTGATTTTCTCTCTCTCTCTCTCTCTCTTTCTTCCCCCCCCCCCTCCGTTCTTCTTCTTCTTCTTTTAAATAGCCATAACGCTTTAAGATTCAATTTAAATTTTCCAGCCTGATAATTTCTACATATTTTTATTATATTAAATATGAATTATGAAACAAAATTAAAAAAAAAAAAAAACATTTTGCACAAAATGTTAGCTTTCCATCATGAAAAGTTTTTCAATTTTCATAAATAAATAAATAAATAACAATTCTATTGTATTTCCCAAAATTATTTTTTTATGTTATTTTTTATGAACATATTGATTAAAGAATTAAACAAAAGAATTTTTTTTTTTTTTTTTTTTTTTTGTAAATTATGAAAAAAAAAATATATATATATTTTTTTAAATATTATAAAACCTACCTATCAACATTTGCTCTTCACTTTATTCCTGAATTTTAATATAAAGATATTCATCACTTCTTTTTCTAAGAATTACTCTAAATAAATTAGAATTTATTTAATTTTTATTTCTACTGTTAATTTTACGTTAATCAGTATGAGGTGTATGCAATTTTTGACGCTACTGTAACTTACTAATTTTATATATGATAGGAAGTGTGTTCACAATTTCAATTATACATTTTTTAAAATTATTATTGCTTTTTTAAATTAAATATATGCCGTTAAACTCAGAAAATAAACAAAACAATAAAATCATATATTAAAACTTATGCAAAAACTCACATAACATTGCTATTACATTGTCAATATTTCAGTATCGATATCAGCGTAAATTTAGAAAAAAAAAATAAAACTATTTAACAATGAGATTTCAAAATCCTGTTTTAACTGGTAAAGTTGTCTATCATACATAAGCTAAAATTTAACAATAAGACAGATTCGAAAAAATGCATTAAGGGCCCTCTTCACTCACCGCCGCCGGAAGCCGAAGCTAATGTTATTCTATGGGAAATTTTTCTTTACAAATAACTTATTAACTAATACATATTTTTAAATTCTGTTTTCACATTCTGAAAATTCCCAGCTGTTAAATTGACGGACCTTTTTTAAAAAATTATTTTTTTACATTTTATTTTAAAGCTGCAAAATACGAATTTTCAATATGTGATTTTTTTTTTTCATTTTGCAATTTCAATCCGTCAATTTAACAGTTGGGAATTTTCTGAATGTGAAAACAGAATTTAAAAATATGTATTAGTTAATAAGTTATTTGTAAAGAAAATTTCCCCATAGAATAACATTGGTTCGGGCTTCCGGCGACGGTAAGTGAAGAGGGCTGTTAACTCCAAGAGGGGAAAAAAAGCAACTAAACTAAATTTTTTTCTTATTTACACTATTTGGAGAATAATAATAATAATAATAATTAAAAATATATATATATATTTTAAAACGAATCTAAAATAAATCAATTATTGGGAATTATATATCATACTTTTGTACATAAAGAAAACTTACAGCATTCAAGGACTCAATTGTACATTGTATTATTAAAAAAAAAAAAAAAAAAAAAAACGGACGTTGCAAATAACCTAAATTCCAACCTGAGATTAACGTATCCCAAACACTACACAAGGTAAATTAAAATACAATAACCTTTGTTTTCAGAAGAAAAAAAAAAAGGTTAAATGAAACAGCAAAAAAAATATTGTAGGATAAAATTTTCTATTGTACTTCCAGTTGCTTCATTGTAATCGATTAAATAAAGGATATGATAAACTCTCAATATTTTGAGGCGGAGTAGATTTTTAGTTCAAATATTTTCTAGCATCTAACAATAAATGCGTATAAAAATACATTTATTTTTATTTAAAACTAACTTATAAATTCAGGGCTCGATCCATGTTTTCATTTTGGGGTCCTATTTTTGGGAAATATAGAATATTTTTGGGAAATTTTTAGGATTGAAGACTATTGTCTATATCTACGGATTTTTTCGATACCAGTTTTACGATAGTTGGACATTTATCGAAATCGAAAATATAATTGAATAATTTGAAAGCGGTGCTACAATTTGAAAAAAAAAAAAAAAAAAAAAAAACTAATAGTACTTCGTACTAAACTAAATTCTGTTTTTGCCGGAATTTCATCAAAACACTTTTTTTTTTTTTTTTTTTTTTGAAAGAAAAAGAAAAGAAAAGAAAATTAATAATAAGCAGTTTCGAAATGATAGTATCGAAAAAGTTTTTTTTTTTTTTAATAATTTTGAATTAGAAAATAAAAAATTAAAACAAGATAATTAAGTTTGAGTTTCAGTTGGTAATTTTATTCTTATTGACATTTAAAATTTGAAACTCATAAATCTTATACCAATTTCCTCACTCAATTTTAATTGTGTTTCACTAGAACTCAAATTATTGAACCAAATTAATATTGTGCGGTAGTCAGAACAAAACCAGTCAAAGAAAAGGTTCAAAATAAAATTCATGTTTGACGAACGAATTTTCATACTTGCGCAGGCAGTGCAGTTTTAGTATAAGGCTCCCATGGCGATTTTTTTAGTATAGGGCACCCATGGCGATTTTTGTTACCATATTGGCGATGCTTTTTTACTTATTTATTTTGATAATTAAAAAAAAAAAAGAAGAAGAAGAAGAAAACTAGTACCTATTTTCATTATACTTTTTATTTATTTATTTTTGTGAAAAAAGTATTATTTCGTAAATCTTTCCATTTAAACAGTTACTCTATATAATGTACAATAGCAAGTAATTAGTGTTTTATTGAACTAAGAATCAGCTGAAATAATGCAGAAAGGGCGAAAAAAATTATTTAAAACCGTCTGACTGCCGCTGACGGATATATCCGATCACCGATATGTTCTTTTTCCCCCAATACACTAAGAATTCAAAATTATGTATTTATGAATTTTTAGATTATTTTTCAGATTTGAAGATTTTTAACAATAGCTATAAGGTTTGTAATCATGTGCATAGTTACATTTTTATTCTCAAATTGAATTAAGCATTATTTTATTACATAGGAAAATTGTGCAGGGAAAACAACATTACAATCTTGCCCTTTTCATAGTCGATTAGAGGGTTAAAGGATCATTATCATAAAGTGAAATTTTGTAAAAGGACCACTTTTATGAATTTGAATTTTGTAAAGGAACCCATTATATGGATTTGAATTTTGTGAAGGGACCCATTTTATAAAATAAAGTTTTATGAAGAAGTAGAAAAAGAGTCCCAATTTTTGCCTGCATCAAGTTTGTAAGTAACTCTATGCAAGTTCCATTAAAATCCCAATTATTTTCTTCTTTTAATGGAATTAAATCGATTTTAAAAGATTTGAAGTTATTTATTTATTTATTTATTTTTAAGACTATATTTTGTATATGCTATTTAAAATTTAATAGATCAAAACATGTTTTGAAAGGATTCAGATATTTCATGTAATATTAATGTAAAAAGCGTGTAATGTACTTTAATAACGCGTTTTTCTATTAGTTACGCATATATATATATATATATATATATATATATATATATATATATATATATATATATACTTTTTAATGGAAATTAATTTAATATTCTGTTAAAATTTAGCCTTGATTTGAGAGTAATATGCTAATATTTATCAAATATATCATTTTCTCGACAATCGTAAGTTGATAATATAAATGCTTTATTAACTAAGATATTAAAAAGAAAAAAAAATATTATTATAAAATTATTAAGTATTATTATTATCATGAAATTAATAAACACATCAAAATGTAAGTTCTTCTGGGAATCCAAACATGTTTTTTTTTTTTTTTTTTTTAAGAAATAAAAGCAATTCTGAAATAATAAAACTTATTTATTGAGTAGAATACTTTGGTATGTTTTTTGTGTTTATATTTAATGTTAATGTAAAAAATGTCAAATGTATTAGCGTGATATGTATTTCTATTAATTCTCAATGCATGTAAAAAAAAAAAAAAAAAAAAAAAAAAGAAAAAGAAAGAAAAATCAATATGTTGTCAAAATTTGGTTTTGATTTGAAAGTACAACATTAATATTTACCGAATGTAGAATTTCAATTTATAACTTTCATATCTATTATAAATATTTTATTAAGTGACAAAGATATTAAAAATAGAAAAGTTGTTACTGCAAAGTATTCTCGTAATTATAAACAAATATTATTCACGGTCATCGTGTAAGTAGAAAGATATATTCTTCTTCATCTGTTCTGAAGGCCTATCACTTATCTACCTCGTCTACATTCAAAAATCGGATTAAATTACTACGAATAACTACGATTAATTTAATATTAAAGTGCATAAATATTTATCAACAGAATAATTTTCGAACTTTTAAAACCACACACGTTAAAAATATGAAAAGTCGAGGAAATGTAAAAAATGTATTAAATGGCATTCTTAGAAAAATTAGGGGAGAGTGGCGTTGAATGGGACACAGGATGAATGGGACAATAGCAAAATTTTTATGTTTTGCAAGCACTGGAAACTTGACAATTTTTCTGATATATGGCAGCACTGAGGTCATTCATCAAGTGTAGTTTCAGAATTGTGCTATCAATAGAAGGGCAGAAAAAAATTAAAGTGTATTTTTCAGCTGTCAAAGTAAGTTTTTACTGATTCAAATAGGTAGTAGTTAAGACATTAACTATCTGCTTAAAGTTAATATAACTCTTATATGGTGAAAAGGCATAATTTTTTATTGTGTTTATGATATTCAAGAAGAATATTGACAATTGTTGATTAAGCCTATTTCCTGTTTTATAAGATCATGTGGAGGTTGGGATAAATGGGACTTTTTGAATGGGAATGAATGGGACATTCCCCACTATGTACTAATTTAAAATTGTACACAATAATTACATTAAAACAAATCTTAAGTAGATTTTCAATATTTTTATAACCTGTAATTCAGTAGTTATAAAATGAAATTAAAAAAGTAGCAGATTAAAAGAAAAATAGATTGAAATTAATTGTTCTGATTTTTGTTTATAATAATTATGATAAAAAAAATTATAAGTTAGAATATTCAATGCAACTTAAATCAATAATTAAAAATAAATAAATAAATAAATAAGCTATTAATAATTTGATTAGAATCACAATTTCAATCAAGCTAATTAAATAAAGCCTGGTGATTATTAATGCAATACAGAATAGAATGCTGATTTTTCCAGATCAGTCGGAAACAAAAAATTATCTGGATAATTTGTACTCTATTATAATGATTTATCTCTTTCTAGGGTCTTATTTATTTATTTACTTTTAGATATTATTAGATTAAAATACCAAAGCCTAGAGCACTAGGAACTGTGCGAACCAAAGGTCTTTTGCCTTTTGACGTTAATTTGAGTCGATACATGAATTTAAGTTAATTTCAGTAAATTCATAGTGTGTAATAAAATCACATAAACCAATTTAATTTTAAAAATTTATTTACTTTGCATTTTGTTTTATTTTCTTTGTTAACTCCAGTCCTGTCTCATTCATCCCCATAGGTGGGGATGAATGGGACAATACACATGCATGTAAAAAAAAAAAAAATTATTAATTAAAAATGATAATTTTTTATAAAAGTTAGTATGTCTATTTGTAACTGATTACTGAAGTGCACCTATAAGCAATGTTACAAAATTCTGAATTACATATGGGGAACGTTATTAATAAAAACATGAAAAATGCCCCATTCATCCCCACTCTCCTCTATTTGATACCATTTATGAAAAATGGGGTTGTTGAATAAAACAAGTATTTCCTGCGTGTAGTCTATTTTTTTACACGAAAATAATTTCAATTCAACAATTTTTCATATCGGAATGCGTGACTAGAAAGTCCTTATTCTCAGAAAATTTTACTCGGGCCTAGAACACTCATGTGAGTCAACATGCTTTATCCCCTTGGGCCCAACATTCCTATTAAAGATATGCATGAAGCATTAAAAAAAAAAAAAAAAAGACAAGTATTTTAGCTGAAAGAAATAAAAATAAAAATAAAAATGTAATAATCTTTTAACTAACGAAATATCAATAAAACATTTTGTTAGTTTTTGCTTACAAGCATTTTGTTCATAAATATTTTTTAATAACATTCGCTTAAATTAATATTTTTTATATTTATAGAATTTCTTTTATTCATTTCCCAATTTTTTTCCCTTTTTGTTTTCTTTTCTTTTATCTGCGCAAATAATTGGAAGTTTAATATTGTTCTAGGGCTTCTGGGATAACTAATATTTATTAATTTGTGATGATACTTAAAATTACATTAGTTTATTTTAAACCATAATTTTGGCAAAATATTTATTTCAAAAAAAAAAAAAAAAAATGAACGTGAAATAAAGACTATATCTTACAACCACACACATACACACTTACAGACACACATGTTTGTCACAAGAAATAAGATAAAGTAAATTAAATAAATATAAAATTTGTATTTAAATCCAAAGAAATGCATTTTATTTTATAAATCACATACACACATATTCGTTATAAAAATTAAATTAAATTAAGCAATTGAATATAAAATTTGTATTTAAATCGAAAGAAATGCATTTTATTTTATAAATCACATATACACATATTCGTTATAAAAAGTAAATTAAATTAAGTAATTGAATATAAAATTTGTAGTTAAATCGAAGGAAAAGTATTTCCTATTACAAATTACAGACACGCATATTTGTTATTTAAAAAAAAAAAAAAAAAAAAAAAAAAAGAGGAAATAGAATGAATATAAAATTTTAATTTAAATCGCAGAAAATGCATGTTATTTTATAAATTACTATACCAATAATGATTAAAAAAAAAAAAAAAAGAAAGAAAGAAAAGATAAAGAAGTATATGTTTCAGAAATGCAATTTTTGTTTTGCATTCATTAATGTATTTTAAATACGTTCTATAAAATCGGTGTTGTTATGATATATTTAAACTTTAATGTAATAAATTTATTATTAAATATATATATAATATATTCTATGTAATAAATTGTATAATGTATGGGAATTTTAAAAAGTATTCTATTTTCGAAATACATTTTAGAAAGTTGAAGCTATTATGACACATAAAAATTAATAGATTACCATAAAATACAATAAATTCTTTCTATGAAATAAATGCTTGTTCTAAAATGCAATAGTTAATGTACTAAAATTTACTTATAAATATGTATTTAAAATGCATTTTATAAAATTAATTCTATTATGATTTTATATTTAAATTTTAGAAGCAAAAGCACAAAAGATATATTTAATGCTTATTTATTTTATAAAGAATAATTTATCATTTAATAAATTCGGAATAAATTCTATAAAACTAATGCTTTTATGGTACAATATTCTAATATTGAAATGTAAGACTTACTAATAAATGCCGTTGAAATATTTTCTTTTAAAAATGAAGCATTTTTAAAATATCACAAGGAAAACTTAATTATATAATATTCGTGCAGCATCCGTGAAAATCATTTCAATGTATCAACTGCAACACGGTAATTTTTACGTCTTCACACTAACATAGCATACACCCACGCATAAAATCCGGTTTTTGTTTTTGCAGAATACACTAGAACACATACGTACACAACAAAAACACATATCCTATTTTGCGATATAAATGCATAGAAATAAATAATAATGCATCTTTTCAGGTTTGTCTTAAATTAAATGCATTCTTCCAAAGAAAAAAACATAGCATGTTTGCATGATTTGCTTCCCCCCCGCCCCTACTCAGCTATGGAATATTTCAAGGTCACTGAAAAGTGTTACATAATGTGTCGTGCTCGGTTCAATTCATGCAAGGTGTTATAAAATGTAGTGTCTTATTATTATTATTATTATTATTATTATTATTATTATTATTATTAGCTTTTTAAATTATAATTTTAATATTTCAAAAAATAATAATATTTGTATGTGATAGAAATTTATTTATAAAATTTGCAAATAAATATTTTATATGTTCATTTTTTTTTCTTTATAATATAATGCTTTAATCTTTTTTTTATTTATTTATTTGGTTAAAAAAAAAAGCATTTTTATTTATAATTTGTGAATTTTTATTTATAATTCATGAAACATGATTCAGTGATATGAGATAATATTTTTTAAAATTTATGAATAAAATGTTTCATGACAAAAAAAAAATAATAATAATAAAAAATAAAAAATAAATAAAAAAATAAATTGCATTGCCTAAATGTTTCATTTTTATTTATTTATTTACTTTATATCTATTTTCAGTTTAATATTTTTTAAATTTTTGTTCAATTATTAATATATTAATAATATATTCATTTAATTTTTGTTGTTGATTCTATAAATGTTATTATTTCTTCAAATATATTTGGAATATAATTATTTTAAAATATAATAACACTTAAATTTCTCTTTTAAAATATTCAATTAATAAAAAATATATAAATAAATGAAAAAAATATGTATATATATGTATCAAGTTATTTTTTAATTAATATATTAAATTAAAGTAATATTAAAAATAAATATAATTTAATATAAAAAAAATATAGAATATTGTTTCTTAAAAATTTGTGAAAGGAATTATATTTAAAATTAAATTAAATTTATAAAAAAATAAATGCATAAATAAAATATTTTTTTTTATTTTTCCAAACTCCGATAGAAAATAATCTAAAAAATAAACAGATGACAATACTCCGAAAAAGAAAATATCAAAACACACCGCTCCTTATTTTTAGAAACCAAAACTTACGCATCCGAATGTTTTGTATCCGGTTTGGAGAGAGAGAAATCCTCATCCGTGATTTTAAGCACTTTTCTTAATTTCTTTTGCTCCTCGATGTTCACCAAGCACACTGCAAAGAAATTTCCCCGAAAAAAGTCACTAAAAACTCACCACTATTTCTCTTTTTTCACAAAATCCTAAAAAAATCCTCCCATCTTGTTTATAGTATACATATATTCCTCCGTCGCTTCCTTACAACAACAGACTCCATACAACGCAAAACTGACATTCGCTGCCACGAAGCAAGCAGGTGGTTGAACGCATGCGCAAGCATTAGAACCACTACCTGTACCTGGAAAATGGCGATTCAAAAAGATCTCTGACCTGCTAAGCAAAGCTTTGACCGCGAAGAATAACATTTAATTTTGACTCTTTCAAGAAATTTATGTGAGAAAAACTCATTTAGTGCTTATAAAAATATATGTATGAATTTTGACGTATTTAGGTTCCATATTTAGTCGTGACGGTTTATTTATATGATTATTTATTTATTTTCGTATAATATTAAAAGAAAGAAAATAAGTGTGCCTTTTGGGATCTTCCTCTCTAAAATGAAATAGATAAGTATATAAATAAAACAAATTTATTGAATACAAATTGAAAAATATTTTGTTATTAAATTCTCTATTGGTGAATAAATAAGAATAAAAAATAAATAAATAAATAAATAAAGACAAAGATCAGGAAAAAAAAAATGTATATATATATATATATATATATATATATATATTTAAGTCAAAGGAGATTTTTTGTTATCTCAAATTTTCAAGGGCTTCATAAAATATTTTATCATTTATTTAATTATTTTTAATTAAAAAATTAAAAAGAGTGTTGTGGAAAAAATTAATTTTTATATACTTTAAAGCCCTAGTCGCAATTATTACAATTTAGTTAGAAACTTTTTATTTTCGTTTATATTTAAAAGGTCTTTTTTACTTTTAATTTTTCAATGCTTTTGGAAAATTGAAAATTTGTCGAAAAATATATAGGTGACATGATTGCCAAGATAAGTCTTATGGGCAAGGTACATTTTACTCTGAAAATTTCTTAATTTTACTTAACTGACATTCTCTTTATTAAAAGAATTAATTTAGAACTTTTTACCTTGTATGTTTTAAATGATTCATCGTTTTTAAAAATAAAATAAATAAATAAACAAAAAATTGTAAAAAAAAAAAAAAAAAAAAAAAAAAGTATTACTTTTTTTTTAGAGGGGAGTGTGGAGAGAAAGAGAGATTTTTTCCATTTATGTTTTTAGGGGAAAGGCCATGAAAAGTCCCAAAAAACTTTAAACTTCTTTTAAGAATCATCATTATAGACAAAATTTGTTTTTTCTCTCTGTCGCTCTCACCCTCTCCCTCCTCTCACCTCTGTCCCTCTCTCGCTTTTGATATACTCGCTTGGATAATTCATCTGCTTTTAAAACAGATATTATGCCTCTAGGCAATTCATGCCTGTATCATATTAATATCTGTAATAATAATAATTATCATGTATCGACCAAAAAAAAAAAAATAATTTCTTGATTGGACATAAAAATAATTATTTTTGCATTTTACTTTAGACAATTAAAAAAAGAAGAGAAAAACTTTCTCTCTCTCTCTCTCTCTTTCTCTCTCTCTCTTTTTTTTTTTCCTTCTTATTTTTATCTTTCTCTCTCTGTCTGTCTGCCTCTCTCCTTTTTTTTTAATTTTTTTTTATTTTTAACGTTCAATAAATACTATATACAGTCGGTAACAAAAGTGTCCGAACACTAGCAAAAATTCCTATATTAAAAAAGTACACTTAATACTGTTTTGTGTAATAAATCCTTATCGAATCTTGTTCTTTGTCAGTCTAAGAACAGGATTCGACAAGGATTTATATAGCAAAACTGTATTAAGCGTGCTTTTTTTATATAGGAATTTTTGCTAGTGTTCGGACACTTTTGTTACCGACTGTACATTCAGACGTGAAAAATAAAACTGAAATAAATAAAACTCTATGAAAAATTAAACTTGCACAAAGAAAAAAAAAGTTTCTTTTAAAACTATATGTATACATATATGTATATTAATATAAATATTTATATAGTAAGTAGTACAGTCGGTAACAAAAGTGTCCGAACACTAGTAAAAATTCCTATGTAAAAAAAGTACACTTCATACGGTTTTGTTAAATAAATCCTTGCCGAATCCTGTTTTTACACTGACTAAGAACAGGATTCGACAAAGATTTATTTAACAAAACCGTATAAAGTGTACTTTTTTTACATAAGAATTTTTGCTAGTGTTCGGGCACTTTTGTTACCGACTGTATAATAATTTAAAGAACAACCAGAATTTTTTATATCTGAATAGTCTTGCAAGGATTTTATTTAATTTTTTAATAGACAATTATGAATATTTATAGTAATTTCACTATTTGAACAGTTTGTCTAAAAGCTTAATACAATTACACTGAAGTACAATTATAGTAGGCCCATTGGAATTTATCTGATACTTCTCTAAAATAGATTTGCACTTTTTAGGGCCATGCTTATTTATACAGCAAAACTTGTCAATTAGCTCTTTTTCATAAATGCAAATAATTCTCTGACTGAGGTTCAAAAAAAGTGTCTTTTAAATCTTTTTTTTTTTTTTTTTTTAGTTTTTACAGGGTCATGCAAAACAGTTCAGACAGATTTTCGGCAGCAGTAGAAATGCTTAGAAATACAATTCCCGTTTATGTTGCACATTTCTATTAATTAATTAATTAACATTATTATTGTTATTTATTTTTATTTTTATTTATTTATTTATTTATTTATTTTCATTTACCAAACGTAAGTGTGGGCCGACTTAAGTTTTAATTTTCGGGGCTCATTTTTCCTGAAAAATTATATATATATATATATATATATATATGTGAGTGTGTGTGTGTATGAAAGTTTTATTTATTTTTCTGAAAAAAGAATTGTTGTGTAAAACTTTCTACTTTAGCAGTCATTTTATATAATGTTTAATATCAAGTTAATAGTATTTCATTGAGTTAAATATAGGCACTCATTAAAGATAATACTGAAAACATGGGGGAAAAAAACTATATATTTATATCAATTTGTAAAACAAAATCTTGTAAAAGGGATCTTTTTACAAATTTGAATTTCCTAGAAGGACTCATTTTATGGATTTGAAATTTGTGAAAGGGCCCTTTTGATGATGTAAAATTATATGAAGGGACAAAAAAGACACCAGTGTTGGCCCTAATCAACCCCTGTTCATACACAATGTACAGAAATTATGCAACATTATTTAAAAGCAATCGAATCCATTGCTTTTGAATTTATGCAGTAGATAGTAATGCTTTTTAAATATCATTACAGAAATTTTCACTTTAATATTGTTTTCTTAAGCCCACCTTTTTTCTCCTCTCGATTAGTAAGTTTCTAGAGATGGTCTACCGTGTTTTTTTTTTTTTTTTTTTTTTTTTTTTTTAACAAAAACATAATAAGGACTTTATTGCAAAAATAATTTGTTCACCCATCCCTGCTTTGTTTTAGATTAAAATGCTGAAATTACCTCAAATTTTCCTACCATCAATTTGATGTAATAAAGCTACAGCATTAAAAATAAAATTCCATGTTTCATGAGAAAAATGGTTCCAGTTTAGCTTCAAACAAAATTTTAGAGTTAATTGCCTCCATTTTAGAAGGAATAATTTAGTAGTAAGTACTATTAAATGGTGAAAGTTAGTACTAGATTATTGGTTGCAGTTAAATTGGAACCATTCAATTTTTCTGGCGAGACGTACGATTTTTTTCTCTACAATGTTGTTATATTTTAAAAATAATCAGTACTATTCAAATGTTTTATTATTATTGTTATTATCATTAATATTAATATTTTATTTTATTAATGTATCAGAATATAATTTATGTTTGGTCAAAGGGAATTAGATATAATTGTATATTATACAAGATTCAAATTTAAAAATACCATCTCAACAGCAGGTAAGTGGGGGGAAAAAAACTGTAAAATATTTTTTAAACATTTTTACTGCAAATATCAATTAATTTATTTTTCGATTTCTGTGAAAAAAGCAATAACAACAACAACAATAATAATAATAATAATAATAATAATAATATATATATATATTAAAAAAATAAATAAATAAATAAAATTATCTCTAAATTAAATAATAAAAATAATGATAGTTTTGATTTTTAGAGATTTTATTAATAATAATAATAAAATATTTTATTTATCGAAGAAAAAAAAAAAGATATATAATGAAGAAAAAAATCATTAGAAAAAATTAATAGCAAAAATTTACCACTTTTTTTGTAGGTAAGTACAACGTAAAAGATTAATTTTTAATAGTATAGTCATAGTCGATTTAGAAACTTAACATAATCGTAACTAAAGTGACTTAAATCCCGTTCTAGAGAAATAAAATTTCTTCTCATTGATCGCGTAATGCCATATTCACACAGACACAAAATAAATAAATAAGTAAATAAAAAATTTTTAATTATCAAAATTTTTTTTTCAAAATTTGGTTTACATTTCTATCAAATTGAAGTGCGATATTGAAATGTTACGTTTTAAAACTTTTTTTTTTTTTTTGACTATAAGATAAATTTTTCAAAATCTAATTTCAGTCTCAACAAAATTGAGGTGCTATATTTAAATATTACATTTTAAAACTATTTTCTTAAAATTTAAATACTAAATTTGAAGTTTTGAATAAAGGGAAATTTTTACCATTTACATGCAGAAAAATTAAAACTATTTTTCAACTATCTGACAGCATTCTCAAAATTTGGTTTTAATTTTAAAAAAATTGAAGTGCGATATTGAAATATTATGTTTAAGAAAATATTTTCTTAAATTTTAACAAATAAATTTAGAGATTTAGAGTGAAGTAAAAACTTTACTATTTATTAAAATTGCTTAAAATTAGAAAAAGTCTTTGAAATCATTATGTCGACAGTGAAAGTTGAATATGCATTAGGTAATAAATATTCCTATTTTAAATCTTTTCCTTTATTAAAGTTTACATTATTACACATACAAAAATAACAAATCCCGAGTTAAAAAAAAAAAAAAAATTGATTTATCTTCAGGATAAATTTTCGATGTTTTTAAAAGCTATGAAATAATATAGGTATAATATTTATCTCTTTTTCCTTAATTTTTAATCTATTTATGAGAATTCTGATTTAACTAACATTACTTTCATTCATCTGATTTTCCATTTCCTGTTTTGTTTCTATAGGTGATTTTTCAAAATCTTGCATCTATTGTGCTCATCGATGCATTATATGCTTTATTCAACGAACTGTGTAGTTAAAAATAATAAATTAATAAAAATGAATAAATAAAATAAAATAAATCAAACATTACTAATTGTTTTTGTTTTTTGAAATTTATTTTCACGTTGAGCTGTTTGTTATGAGAACGCTTTTATAGGAATGTGTATCAACATCTATCTATTTGTCTCTATCTATTAAGTTGTATCAACGAATAAATTAATAAAATAAATAAAATTATACAAGTCTAAGATACTAGTTTTGTAATCGATATTAATTTATTTAAAATAATGAACACTAAATAATTATCAAAAGATTTAAAATAATAAATTTTGATAACAATTGAGATTTATAATTACAATTCACGTCATCATAGCGGTATATAGTGATATTTGTCGCCATAATCATATAAATGGACAATCAATTTGTCTCAAGAAATATTTTTATAAACTTATATATATATACATTTTTCTATTTACATAAAAAAAGCAATGTTTATATATATATATATAGGACAAAAAAGCAATGCACACTCTAGGACAAAAAAAAAAAAAAGACGCACCAAGAAGGATAATGCAAATTCAACATAAATTGATATGCGTACAGGTTTCGATAGAAAATGCAAAATATTAAAATTTGGCGGCCTATGAATGAACATGCGACGATGCAGCGCATCTTTACTGCGCAAGTGGTAGGATATTAAAGAGGGGAAATTTCTATTCCAGGTTAGAAATTTTGAGATTTTCATTCCATGTACTCAGATAGATGATAATATCCCTCGTATGCAACTGTGCGAACAATATACGCAGTTGTCAGCATTTGAGAAAGGACGTGTACTTGGACTCCTTCAAGCCGGGTGTTTTAATCGGCGACTTGCTCAACATTTGAAGAGGAATGATGTCATTATTAGACGATGTTGGCATAAATGGCTGAACCGTGGCTGAACACAGTGTCAAGAAGGAAGAGGTTGGCCTAGAGAGACAACAGAACATGAAGATCAATCAGTCAGAGCTGAACTCAGAATCCCATATTCATCATTATAATCGATCCTACGTGCAACTTGTGCTTCAGTGACCGCAAAGATCATTAATAGATGGCTCAGAGAAAGGAGGCTCAGTTCACGGCGCACCCTGCACTAACTACCAATTACTTATAAACATCAACAAGTCCGTTTGCAGTGTGTTAGGCACATTCGACCTGGAATGAAAGTGACTGAAATAGAATTTTCTTCAATGATGACTCCCGTTCAGATTTGAACACCGATGACCAGTGAATACGTGTCTTCAGACGCCCAGGAAAAAAAAGCAGGTGTGTGTGGGGGGGGGGGGGAGATTTCAACTTGACTGTCACCAGCCACACGGCCCGGTAATCAGGGAGTGATGGTCTAGGGTGCTACGTTTCATAACAGGACCCCTTCGATTGTCATCCGCGTCACCTTTACAGCACAGCGGTACGTCGACGAAGTTCTACGCCCAGTTGTGTTGTCCTTCATATCGTGCCTCCCTGAGCATTTATTTCAGCATGATAATGCCCACCCGAACACAGAGATAGTTTCTATTACTTGTTTCCTTGCTTGTTTAACGTTACCTTGGCCAGCAAAGTCGTCGGATCTCTCCTCCAATGAGGACATTAGTAGCATAATGAAAAGGGTTCTACAGCCCGCTTGAGATTTTGCCAATCTAACACACCAATTGGACGGGATTTGGCACGATACCTCGTAAAAGGACATCTTCCAACTCTATCAACCAATGCCAAGCCGAAGAAAAGTTTACATAAAGGCTAGAGATGGAACAACGAGTTGTTGACTTGTTCCCTTTGTGAAACTCTTTTCTTTGATAAAATCATCTAATTTTTCTGAAACTGTAATCATTTGTTTTTCTTTGCATTATAATGATCATATCAAACTACCTTTATAAATTAAAAGTGTTAACAATTATTAAAATTCCCTGATTAGGAATATAATTTTATATTCTTTATAAATGGGAACCAAAATGCTAATAATTATGATGAATAATTTTGCTGCAAAAATTTTTAAAACTTAGAAAAACGGCTTACAAAAAAAGACTATCCTCAAAAGAAGACATCTGGACAACATATCCTTCATGTACATCCCATCTAACAATTTTCTCCCATTCAAATAACTCTTTCTTGGTACTTTTTTTTTTTTTTTTTTCATCTTAGAGTGTGTGTATATACATACCGCATATTTTTATGCATTTTTTTTTTTACTGTTTTTAATGCTGTTTTCCATACATATACAGGTGTTGGACAAAATATTAAAAACAATTTCATTTTTTTAGTCTTGTCGAATATCTCGAAAAATATGTAATGTGTTGTTTTTGAATTTTGGAAATAAGGAAAACTGATCTTTCCTCATATTCTCCAGCAAAAATTTTGTCACGAACGCCTTTAAGGGGCGAACAACAAATCCAATAAAATAAAAAATATTTGTGACTACCTTGTATCTGGAAGTGTGTCCATTCATCCGCAAATTTTAGATGTGGTTATAAGTGTTATATTTTATACGTGTGTAGAGTTTTGTGAGCCTAGCTTGAATATTTAAAGAGTTATAAATATTTTATTAAAAAATGCAAAAAAATTTCGCTAGTTTATAACTCTAAAGGTTTTTTTCGAAACCTTTTTTTTCATGAAACTTTCAGAAAACATGACAAAGTATGTTTAAATCATTATACTTTAGTTTAAAACAAATGCATTTAATATTCAAAGAAATATGGACAGTTGTAGTAAATAAATTATTACTGAGAATGTGCGGACTGTAGCAAAAAAAAAAAAAAAAAAAAAACTTTGATATAGTTTAGCACTCAACAGCATAGAGTACCTTATAAAAAAAAAAAAAAATCAGTTGAATATCAAGAAAACTTATAGAGATATCGGTGATTCAATGAGCTGTTTTTCAGGTGTTTCCTGAAATGATCTTTTCGATTAGGGGTCATTCACAAATGAATATTTGTATCAGAAAAAAATTATGTTATACAATGAAACCTAATGCAATATTTGTGATTCATTTTTCTTTTTTTCGTAGGTATGTACTACATAGCTATATGTAGTTCATACCTATATGTACTATAAATATTACATACCTACACAAAAAAGAAAAAATAATTGTTTCAAAAAAAAAAAGAAACTTTTTATGATACAAATTTTCATTTGTGAATGACCCCTTATCGTAAAGACTTTTTTAGAAAACAACTGAAAAACAGTTCATTTAATCATTGATATATGTATGAATTTTCTGATATTCAACTGGATTTTTTTTATAAGGTACTCTATACAGTTGACATTTAAACTATATCAAAAAAAGTTTTTACTGCAGTCCGCGCATGCGCAGTAATAAATTATTTATTACAACTATCTCTATCTCTTTGAATATTAAATGTATTTGTTTTAAACTATAGTATAATAATTTAGGCATATGTTGTCATGTTATCTGAAAGTTTCATGAAATTTCTGAAAAAAAAAAAAAGCTTTTAGTATTTTTTAATAAAATAGCTCTTTAAATGTTCAAGTTAGCCTCACAAATCTCTACATATGTACAAAATACAGTGGAACCTGTAAAAGTGACCACCTTGGTAAATTGACCACCTGACTAAAGTGACCATTTTCTCGACTAAAGCGACCTTTTTCCAATTTTAAAGACCCTTTATAAAGTGATCACCTGCGTATAGTGACCATTTTAGCCGGTCCCTAGGGTGGTCACTTTAGACAGGTTCCACTGTATAACATTTATAACCACATCTAAAATTTGCAGATGAATGGACGCACTTTCAGATACAGGATAATCACAAATATTCTTTATTTTATTGGATTTGTTGTTCATCCTCTAAAGACGTTCGTGACAAAATCTTTGCTGGAAAGTATGAGGAAAATCACGTTTTCTTTATTCCCAAAATTCAAAAACAACACATTAAATATTTTCTAGATATTCGACAAAATGTAAAAAAAAAAAAAAAAATTAAAGCGTTTTTATCATTTTGTCCAACACCTGTATATATATATATAATATGTATATATTTGTATTAAAAAAAAAAATCTTTTAGCGATTGAAATCTACATAGTAAAACTCCAAGGTTTTTCTTATTCGTGGTCTGGTAAACACCGTTAATACATGAATAATCAGTTTCGGATTTTACTGTCTTCAAAAATTTGTACTATTTCTACTAAGGTTCTGCTATATGCATTGTGATTTCTACCCGCACTCGCACCTTTTTTTTTCTGTTTAAGATTCGAGTTAAATTATTTCCAACTAAAATGTTTGTTGTATATTTTTTTAATTTAAGAGGATTGCTTACGTTCTTCATCTTTTAAGACCAGTTTTTCAGTTCTATTTATTGCAAGCAAATCGAATACAAAGTAAGCGCCGCAACATAATGCTAAAAAAAAAAGGCCTCCTACAACAGCGCCAATTGTCTGCAGTGGTCGGTCGGAAAAAAACAAACCTGCGGCAAAAAATTACGAGTAGATAAAAGAAAATATGCAATCGAACTTATTATCTTTATCGATTATCTTTGCGAGATTGGTTAGAGATACCTTAACAGAAAAATTGTACGAACAAGTTAATGAGTCAAAGTACTAATTGTATAATCGTTTTTTCTAAAATATTTCCGGGATGAAATAAAGATTTATAGTTGATGCTTGCTGCCTCAAATGGTGGACAATCAGACAGACACATTCTCCAAAGACTTTGTGCTGTTTACTTTGTACATGCTTTGATTTCAAGTTAAGAAAAAACTGTATTCTATAATTTATGTTTAAAAATTTTTATGTTGAAATTAATTAATGAAAATAAAATTTTTCCTCTTTAAATGAATTATTAAAACCGAAAGAATGCATAAACTGTATTTTAAAACGCTTATGCTGTTTTCCATAAAAGCGCTGATATAGGCATTGAAAACGTGTATGAAAAGAGTGTATATATGCATATAATTATCTACCATTTTATGTTTTTGGACCATTAAATCCCAACTTAGGTGTTTTCTTATTGCCGAATGAATTTGTGAATGTGAGTATGAAAATTGTATCATAATCATAAAATTTTTATTGTTACCAGAAATTATAACTAAGCACCCAAAGAAATAAGAATGATATCTTATAACAAAGAAAATTCCATAAGCAAGGCCATAATAATTCAAGGAGAAATTTTACCAGTAATATCTAGTATATCTTCTTTTACAATGTTTAACTGCGTGATGTCTACATTTCTCATCAAATGCAAGAGTAAAATAACCAGAAATAAAATTAAGATATATAATTAATAAATAATAATATATCTATATTATTAAGGCAATAATAAGGCACAGGCACGCAGGGCATAGGCTCAGGTCTCCTAAATTAAAGTGACTTCCAAAATGTGCTAGCAGAATCCTGAAATGGCACTACTGCTTCGTGTTTTAAGTTGTTTTATAATATATCATAAAAAATATAAATATTTGATCATGATACTAATTTATATTTAAAAATTTTAAAATCACTAATCCGTCTTTAATATAATACTACTGTCCGTTAATGCAGTTACTTTTTCAGTCAACATAGAAATGTTGTAAAATATGAATAAAAGTATAGTTAAATCTAGTCTACTTAGTATTTTTCTACTTTGGTGTTTCAAAAATCTGAAAAAATAAATAAATAAATAAATAAATAAAATAAATAAATAAAACAACTATGAAAAGATTATTTTGAAAACAAATTAGGATGATATTTTATATTTTTGGTTGCCCGAGTGTTAAAAACGTATTCTTTTATTTGAATATGCGTGTAAGTATAGATATTTATGAAGTATTTTATGTTATTTTAAGAAGAAATGAGGCATACTTTATTATACTTCAGCATTCAAATTATATTTAAAAGTTATATATAAGATTTATATTACACAAATTAGTTCATCTTATTACACTACGTACATTATGATTTCGTATCATTTCTTTGCCCAAGGCTACCAAAGTCATAGTTGAGCTCCGTTCACTAATAACAACCCAAAAACACTTATAATCAAATAAGTACTCAGACGCAAAAATATTTTATGTTGTTCGACATTTCATGAGGGGCACTACAGAAATAACATAAACAATATATTATTCTACGTACGTAGATCAGTATATGGTAATTATAGGCATGTTTACTTAATTTTTAGTGTGTTGGTTTCTTTTCTTAATTTAAATTAGGGTAAATTAAGGGTAAGCTTATTAACCCAACTGTATACCATAGTTGATTTTACATGATTTTGCTCAGTTAGTATACTTACACTTCTGAAAAGATTAAGGCATGAACTACAAAACTATAACTTATTATGTCCTAAAAAGTATGTTTTTTTTTTTTTAATGTTTAACGATGTGCAACTTACAGAAAAAAAAATGAAAATTTTTGTGTCTTGGGACTTTATTTGCCTCATGATTTTCATGTTTTGAGACATGTATAGCCTAAACCTATATAAATAATATCCATCCATGTACAGAACGTAATATATATATATATTTAAAGCAAATGTTCATACAGTGAAAATTATCATGAATGTGTCATTTTAAAATTTTTTTAAATTTTAAACTCGTTACAGAATTACGAACTTTTTATAAGCATCTAAACAACACGTCACTAAAAAAAAAAAAAAAAAAAAATAGTGATATTAAGTTTAATTAAAAATTAAAAGGCAAAACTGAAAAAAACAAAGTAAAAAAATATAAGTGATGCAGCTTAGGAGCTTCAGACAAGTATAACCATCCTTTTGACACTTGCCCGACGTACAAAATTCGTGGTGTAAATATAAACCACAGATGGCAAACAAAAAAAACTTAATAAATAGAACAAATCTGATGGTTGATTGGTTGTGTTTAACGTTGCACTAGTGCAACAATAGGCAATTGGGGACAGGGACTCACCCCCTAAGGATGATCCGGAGGCAGGCCATCACAATTTTTATCTTCCACAGAGGGGAAGAACAAATCTGAAGTTTATTCAAAACCTACAAAACAAACTTAGTTTCCTTACCAAAACTGTGGAGTTTACTTCACAAGTACACCAAAGGCAAAACTTAAAATTTTAAGAGAGGACACTCTGCCGGAGTAAGCAATTTTTCGAACATCTAAAACTACCAATATTTCATATTTGATTTAATTTCATGAGGATAAATGAAACAAAAAAGTTTCAAACAAGCAGAATTGTTGATTATTAGATTCTTATCGAGTTAAAAACCGAGGTTACACTTACTCCACTTCATCTAAAATGTTTGTTCAATGAAAAGTTACCCAATTCTCTTGTGTATTTCTGAATGTCAGAATATGAATAAAAATAAATAAATAAAACACGACCTTTTGTGGAATGCATTATAATGATATCATAACTTTATATAAAGTGTAAATGTAATATTGAGTATCTGCATAAATTTTGTGAAACTCCTCGTTAAAAAATTATTATCATCAAAAATCTTTTCAATGGTTATTTTAAGAGCATTAATCAAAGGTGAATACTATTAAATAAAATATTGAGTTATAGGGTATCTTTGCTATTGAATTAAATTTGTCATTAAATTAATGTTAACATGCAATTAAAGTGATTGATAACCACAAATGCTAACTTTTATTTATCTTGATACTGAAATGGTTACCTTTAAACACGGAAGTCCTGGTACAGTGAGACGGATTTAATTGGCATTATACAATAAATTCTTTGATATTTCAACAGGCATATCAATCATACTCTTGTTGAGCAGGCAGTCAGAGCCGGAGGTTAAATTAAAGCTCTAGTGGAGCTTGCTTTCGAATAATTTCATTCTCTCGTAGTCATCTATGAAATTATAAAAGTAAATCGAATGATTAATTCAGTTACCTAATATTTATCTTCTGGATTAAGATATATTATGGGGTTTACTTAATAAAAAAATTATAATTAAAATTTCCCCCGCTTTCTTTATTGTACAAAAGATGTTATCAAAGGATATTAAGAAAATAAGGATATTGAGAAATAAAATAACAAAAATACTCACGGGAAGAAATACATTTTATAGAAAAGGAAAAATGTGTCATAAACAAATAAGGGAAAATATTTTAAATAAATAAAGTTAATTATAGGAGTGATAAATTTTTAGATTAAGAAAATAAGGAAAATGTGCAAAATGATTTATTGCAGCATATTTCTTAATTTTACCCATTTGCAATTTTTTAAAATTTTGGTATGTGATTATAAAAGACAATTCATGAGTCTACTTTGTTATGACACTACTTTTACATGAAATGAAGGAGGAAGTAAAAAAGAAAGTGTAACAAATATTCACTTTCTTGAATTCCAATGGATGTGAAAATATTCGTAATAAAGAGTTTTCCTGATATCAAGATTTTGTAAACAATACATTTTTCAGAAACAATATATTCAGTGATTTAACATACGAAATACAATTTAACAGTTAAAAAAAAAAAAAAAAAAAAAACAAGTAGAAAAAGGTAAATGAAGAAAAATTAATTTTCTGTATTCAGTATATTGGAATTTAATGTAATGTAACACTTTGTGGATGAGTGTCGACAAATAGCTAGCTATCCAAATCTTTTTTCAAGTTTTTTTAGGCATTTTCCACAATGCATGATTAAAAAAAAATAACGGAAACGAGTTTACGTTAAGGTTCGATTTCCAATCGATTTTTTAAAATGTAACTTATGTAACTCCAAATTTGTGGGCGGGGGTTCTGGATTGATTCCAGTTCACATTCTTTAAGCAAGACTTTTGGAGTTATCTGTGTTTTTCTTCGAAACTAGCGTGAAGAAAGATTAAAACCACTTAGAAAAACGTCCTATGGAGGTTATTCTACTCATGCCTAGGTCCTTCGGGAAGACAATTGGCATTAATATACAACATCAACAACATATTATATATAAGTATAAAACTATTCCAAGCCTTATAATTGCTGCAAGACATATATTAAATTAATTATAAGATTAAAAAAGAAAAAAAAACTTTTTTTACCATGTTTTTAAATTTTCTGTTGAATCATAGCTATAGAACTATATATTAGCACTTTATCAATGCGAATAAAATTTTTAAAGTGATAAAGACGTCAATTTTTGTGAGATGCATAATTTAACTTTTTATAATTTTTTAATATTCACATTTAATTAAATGCATTTAATTTTATGGCGAAAGAAAATGAACTCGTAAATTTTTTGGCAACAATTAAATTTTAGCTAATATTTAAATGACTAATTTTAAAGCTATTAGCAGGCTAATATTTTCATATTTTAATTAATTAAAAGAAAACTAATCAAAAATTCGAAAATCAGGCTTCGAGGTATTGCGTTGTCATCGTGTTCTGAGCTATTCTAAAAGTTTCAAATGTCTAGCTAGTCGGGAAGTTAGTTAAAAATCGATTGCAAGATTTGTACTGGACAAACAAACAAACAAAAAAGCGGGTTAATAAAAACATGGTAATAAACTGCAACCATTTTAAAATCCACTATAAATTAAAAAAAGTTAAATATTTCATTCATGATATATTCAAATATTTCTTTCCCCTCTAAATAATTTTAATGTAAGGGAAGCAAATTTTGCAAAACTTGAAATTAATTCGAGCAATATAATTGACAATTTTTATAACACACCTTTGCCCTGAGTGGGGGTGTTATTTCTATTCCTGTGTTGTGTGCTGTACACTTTTAAAACTACAAATGGTAGTCATTTATTTAAATCTCATTCATTTGGTTTGTCATTTTGTAGCCATTTTCGCACGCTAGAGTTAATTAGATCAGAATTTAACGCTTAAAATTTATTTTAAAAACTATAAAATTCAAGTCTGAACCAAGACTCAAAACCGGCATGTATTCATTGAACGTTAAGTATTCAAAAGCAACCAACTCGGCTTAAATATTATTTAAAAAGTCTGTGACTTTACTGTATTTGTTTTAGTTATACAGGATTTAAATATAATAAAGTTGGAAATAGCATAAAATGTTTCACCCACCCCCCTTTTCTTTATTATTTAACATGTTCTCTTCCCAAAAGAGGAGCTCTATTATAATACGAATATATATTTTTTCCAATGTAGTGGCATTCATATTTTTATTAATTTCTTCTATATACAAAGAAGAAAGTATTGGATTCGTAAAAATTTCAGACCTCACGTTTTCGGTGGATTTACACGTTTTGAGAAGTCTAGAGCATGATTTGATTATTTTTAGAAAATATCTGTCTATCAGCCTGCCTGTCTGTATGTCTGTGTGTGGGAGAGATAAAATTTTGTGGCAACTGTATCTCAGGAACTACTGCGCAGAATTTCATACACATTTTTATTTAGTTGCACCTTGACAAAAATTAGTGTCTATCAACTTTTGGTGAAAATTGTCCAACAGAGGGCGCTCCCATCCCGCTTTTTCTAAATTTTTAATATTTCGGTATAGGACAAAATTTTGCATACATGTGTATAAAGAGAATATTTTTTTAATACCTATTATGAAATTATAAATATTATTTATAATAGGGATAGTCAACTAAAAAAAATTTTTTTTGTATATGTAGGAGCACTGCTTTCCCCCCTAGGAGGAGCAAATTTTTATTATGGGTTTATTCAAAAGAGCTCGTTAACATCTTTAAAACAAATGGTTGAACCACCAACCTGCAATTATTTAAAATATAGTTAGTTTTTTTTCTCCATTTTTACACCCCCCCCCCCAAAAAAAAAAAAAAAAAAAAAAAAAAAAACGGAAAAATTTGCATATTTTTAAGATGCCATATAGAGAATAAAATTGACTTTCTTTGATATTTAGTGTTATGTTTTTTTTCCAGAATGGAAATTGTCTGCCTATACATGTTTTATATCCTTTTAAAGGTCTAACTGAGTTGGTTACAAAAATATCCATCGTATTTGAAAATGCGCCCCCTAGCATGAGTTTTTCTAAATTAAAGTTTGTAAATTACAGAATCTGAAGTACTGTACTTTGTAAAGGTTTTATCATTAATAGTCAGTTGAAATGAACTAGCGTGCTAAATACGACATATTGTGAGAGATTGAGGGAAAGCAAGATACATTTTGAAATTCAAACAGTAGTTCTCTTAAAGTAGTAAAAGATGCTTGTTTTACAACAGAAAAGCCACTTTGTGAGATATATACAAAAAGAAATAATTGACGCAATCAGCTTGAAATTGGTTTAAAAACGTATGAGTTTTGATTATTGTTTTGCGTGAGGTAATATTATTAAAAGAAATTTAATACATTATCATAGCAATGGGGGGGGGGGGGGGGGAGAAATAAATGTCTCATTCTTTAAATTAATAATTATATTACTACCTACAATATGATATTTATAATGGAAATTAAATGCAAAGTAATAGCTTTAATCGTTGCTATGAAAACTATTTATTTTTATTGCTTTTTCTTTTTAATATTTTTTATATAGTTTAGAATTTAAATTTAGATATAATGTTGTTGCAAAATAATTATTAAACAGTAAAATACTTTTCTAATAATATGTACAGTTGTATTTAGAATGAGAATCGATTACAAAACTGATTATAACGACAGAAAGTCTGCAAAGTATATTACTGAAGAGTCTGTAATTTACAAACTTTAGTGAGAAAAAGTCACGTTTGAAAGCGCATTTGCCAATATGATGGATATTTTCGTAATCATCTCAATTAGACCTTTAAGGTGCTATATAACATGTTTAAATATATTTAAACAGTTGGTGACCCCCCCCCTCCCCCTTGTGAGTGGATTTGTATAGTATAATATAGAAGATAGTTATGTGGTGGCCACATTATACTAGTTTTTAATTTCCTCTTGTTTTATCAATGGCATGTTCAAAATATTTGTCACATATTGATTGCTTTATAGGACATTTTTGCTTTTTTCACAAATAATTAAATAATAATAACAACAACAATAATAATGTCATGATTTTTACTAATAACTCTATAAGCACTTTAAGTTATAAATATTGATGAATTGAATTTCCTGTTTAACGGGATTACAATTTACTTTTAAATGAACTAATTAAGGCAGTGTTAAACCCGTAACGCATTTGTAAAAACTTCCAAAAATATAAATCGTTTATACAAAAAGCCTTTTTTCGCTTACTATTTATTGCGACAATAAACACATGTAATATCTATCAGAGATTCTGATACATCAAAAGATATGAAATTGAATAAAGTATTCAGAATTGAAATATGAGTAAAATAAAAATAAACGAGAGAAATTTATCAGCTTTGAAAAATTCTTTTCTTTTAAGTATTTTGCTCCTTCTTTTTTCTCCTTACTTTTTTTTTCAAAATTTCTCAATAATATGAGTGGCGATAAGAAGTTCTTTGCTCCTACAAAACCTTTAAATCGTCTTACAAAGAGCGAGAAAATATATATACTAAGTTTTCAGCGAAGATGAGAAGATATCAAGTTTGCTGTAAATCCATTCATTTCGAAGTGCCGTAGTCACGACATAAACTCGTTTCACAGATTATGTTCTTTCACTGAAGATTTTAAGAAATCACTTTTCCGTCTGAAGAAAAAGGGAAAAAAAGAAAACATTAGTAAGCGAGAACCCTTTTTTATAAAAAGTTACTTAATTTCTTTTTGTTCGAAATGTTCTTTTTAACACTCCATGGATATTTTTAATAGAACTTAATGATATAACATAAATTAGAATGAGGAATATAAGAAATGAGAAAAGGAAGAGATAAAAATTTTATTTAGAGAAAAACAATTTTTACCTTCTTCTATATTCAATAGAAGAAAGTATTGGATTCCTAAAAATTTTCAACTTCCTGTTTTCGATGAATTTACACGTTTTGGGTGTTCCAGAAGGTGATTTGACCATTTTAATCTGGCTGTGTGTGTGCGTGACAAACATTTTGTAGCGACTGTATCTCAAGAACTATAGCACAAAGTTGCATATAAATTTATATGCAGATACACCTTGACCTAAATTAGTGCTTATCAGTTTTTGGTGTCAACGACTCGACAGGTGGCGCTGCTATACAAAGATTTCCGTAATTTAAAGAATTCCGTAATTTAAAGAATTTCCGTAATTTAAGTTCCCTGAGACTATATCTCAGGAACTACTGCTTAGAATTGCATATAAATTTAAATGTAGATGCACCTTGACTCACATTAGTGCCTATTAACTTTTGGTGCTAATCTCTCAATAGGTGGCACTGCAATTTAGCGATTTCCGCAGTTTCAGGAAAGGCCATATCTCAGGTTCTATTACGTATGACCAGAGAAAGCTTGATATGTAAAAAGGCCATTGTGAGACATTATGCGGATTCAATTTGGATGTACATTGGTCAGTAGGTGGCGCTTCTGTACTCCAATTTACCTTATTTCAACTTCTATGACATTACCAATACTATGCGCCCACCCTTTTCAACAGAAAAGCAAGCTTTTAAAATTCTAATAAAATTCCATCGTGTTTAATGGGGTGAAACTACGTTAAAATACACTTTTAAGAAATACCGATTATAGACCGTAATAGTACTAAATTTTTTTATGTATCTCGGAAAAGGAGCCACAGTTATTATATACGCCAATAATAAGAATACACCTAATTAATTATAACTCATCTATTTTTCAAACTAATTTGGCATCATTTGATGATTACAGTACGTCATTCCATTATGTTCAAAGCAGCATAAAGTGCCCTTAAATAAAAAAAAATGTCCATAAGTTCTAATGTCACGAAATTCTTTTGTGTGTCTCGATAAACGAATCATAGACATTGTATACACCAGTAAAAAATATTCAGCTATTATACGTTTTTCATGAATAATTGTTCGAAATTTGATATAATTTAGATGATTACGTGACATTGTCAGAAAACTTTTGTAAGGTCCTGTACATTGATTAGGAAGCCTAAAAGCACATATTTCTGCAAAAAAACATAAGTTTAAGCATCTCACTAATGTACGCTATTGTACATTTTGTTGGTTGCAAAGTAATGATATTGAAATGCTTTTAAATGAAATTCATCCCGTATGCCGTAATGATAAGACTTTTTGCGTGTACCTGTACACAATTCATAAACAATATAGGCATAAAAATTATACAGCTATTTCTATACAAAGCCTGAACGTGTGTGCCATTTTGCAAGTCAATCGGAGGATTTTTGCGGCCGCTATTGCGGTACATACAAATTCTGTAAATAGGCCGTAATGATAAGTAAAATTTGGTATGTTCCTGTATACGAACTACAAATGGAATACACACACAAACCTGTACAGCTAATTCCGTGTGACTCATAAATATGTGTACCAAATTGCAAGTCAATAGCGTGATTTCTGCGGTCGCTGTCGCGGTACATACAAATTATTCCCAGATAGTAATGATAAGAAAAACTTTGACATGTCCCTGTACACGAACTACAAATGGAATACACACCTGAAACGATACAGTCTATTCCGTGGGGCTCATGAACATTTGTACCAAATTTCAAGTCAATAGCGTGATTTTTGCGGCCACTATCTCGCGCGACAGACAGACAAACACACAGACGCCCACACACATAACCGAAAATCACATAACCCAAACACACATAACCCAAAATCTTTTTGAGTTTCAACAGGAAGACCTCCACTGACATTTCGGCAGCTAGTGGATCTGTAGATCAGAAGCCTCAACGTCCTATTTGCATCCCGTATTTTTCAACCTATTATTTTTATTTATTCCGTATTATATAATATATATATAGAGAGAGAGAGATAGATTCGATTGATTTGCTACATAAACAGAAACGTTTTTGACTGGGGCTGCCGCCACCCTCAACCCCCCTCTGTATCTCTCTTTCTATAACTATCTGTATATATATATATATATATATGTGTGTGTGTGTGTGTGTGTGTGTATTCCTAATAACTGATTGTCTTGTATTAATTCCCGGTAATTCATAAATACTTGTAACAAATTTAATGCAAAATGATTACATAACGTATCGGAATTATTTTGTGTAACCCTGTAAATGAATTACCAATACTATGCCCCCAAGTCTCCGCTGAAAAGCATTCTTTTAAAATTCTAATAAAATTTCATTATATTTAACGAGGTGTAAACACGTTAAAATACACTTTTAAGAAATACCGACTATAGACCGTAATAGTACGAAATTCTTTTATTTATCACAGAAAAGGAGCCACAGTAATTATGTACACTAAAAAGAATACACCTATTTAATTAATTATAACTCATTAATATTTCAACCTAATTTGACATCATTTGGATGATTACAGTACGTCATCGGAATTCTTTTGTGGGGTCCCGTAAATTAATTATTTAGTCTATGCATATTCTTTTTCTACAGTAAACATGCTTTTAAGTATCTTTATAATGTATGTTAATTCCATTATGTTGAATGCAGCATATAAACGCAATAAAGTGCGGGGAAATAAAAATTTGTTTATAGGCTCTAATGTCACGAAATTCTATTGTGTGTCTCCGTAAACGAACCATAAACGTTGTATACATCAGTAAAAACTATTCAGCTTGTTCTACGTTTTTCACGAATAATTGTTCGAAATTTGACATAATTTGGCTGATTACGTTGAATTTTCAGCACACTTTTCGGTCCTGTACATTAATACATACATACACGTACCATACATACATACACGTACGGTCCTGTACATTAATCAGGAAGCCTAAAAGCACATATTTTCTGCAGAAGACATAAGTTTAAGCATCTTAGTAATGTACGCTAATTTTATTTTGTTGATTGCAAAGTAATGATGTCAAAATGCCTTTGAACTAAATTCACCCCATATGGCGTAATGATAATAATTTTGACGTGTCCCTAACACACTCCATAAAAAATGTGTCCCTGTACACGAATTACACCCGAAACTATACAGCTGAAATTTCGTCCTCATAAATATGTTTACCAAATTGCAATTCAATAGCGTGATTCTGGCGGACACTATTGCGGTACATACAAATTCTTTCCATAGGCCGTAATGATAAGAAAAACTTTGGCGTGTCCCTGTACACGAACTACCAATGGAATACACACCCAAAACTATACAGCTGATTCCGTGGGGCCCATGAACATATGTATCAAATTTCAAGTCAATCGCGCGATTTTTGCGGCCGCTAATGACAGAATGACACACACACAAACGGAACACTATATCTTTTTGAGTCTCAGCAGGGAGGCCTCCACTGACGTTTCGACAATTAAATTCATGTTATGAGTCAAATTGCTTTAAATTACTATGGAGGATGTCCAATAGTCCAATCTCTGCATTCAAAGAGTTGGATTCACAAAAATATAGCTTAAAGTGTTTTTCAAATGAAACATTTTTTGCAAGTAGATCGTCGGGTCCAAAATATATTCCAAACATGACCCGCAAAGCAGACAATTCGCGGGAATCCGACCTGATGAAGGACTATATCAGTGATATATGTACACAAGAATACGTAAGAATTTTTTTAACATTTCTTTTTAATTTTATTTATTTCTGTTGAAATATTTCTGAAATTTTATCCGTCTAGAATTTATTTTTAAAGAAAATATTAACTTAATTGACATTAAAAAAGTAATTTTGAGCATTTGGCAATTAAATTAAGTTATAAAAGAAAAATGTGGTATATATTCTGGCATATTTTCTACAATTCAAAATTTCTGATATCATACACAGCGAAAAAAGAAAAAAAAAAAAAAAAGATGGATTGTTTGATGTAAATTATCACATTATTATAAAATTTATTTTCTCTTTAAAAGATAGGTAAATTTTCTAAATAAATAAAATTATAAATTAAAATATTTAATCTTAAACAACTACTTTAAAAATAACTATATAACTATTTTTAACCTATAAATGATAGCTTTTCAATATACTTTTTCTAAGTTTTATATATTATCTTTCATATTTTTTCAAGGCAACTAAAATTAAATCGTTGATCTTTCTGAGTATTCACTTTACAACAATTCTAATGTAATATAAATTCTTTATGCTCTGAAAAGATATGTTTTGACGTTTTCACTCTGCTTTATTTCGTGAACACACATGATAATTAATTCTGCTTCTGTTAATCTTATATCGAAATATAACTAGGGTGCCCTCTTGCCTCCTAATTTCCAGCATCATCTAGACAAAATATTTGCTTAGCTGTCCATTTCCCCAAAACTAAAAAATTGGCGAAATCATGCCAATATTTTGTAATAGATGCCAATGAATTACTGGTCGTCTTCTCAAAAAATTACATAAGTTTATTCGTAACGAATACCGTAGCCTTTCCATTTCTGGCTCTTTGAATTTGAGGAATATAAAATGTAACGTCAAAAGCAATTTCCTTTTCCGCTCCAGTTTTTGACTTGACTTAGACCATACCCTCCTTAAGTAGATGGCTGTCGCGTGGCTCTTAAGCTTGGCAACAGTTCAAGTGGTAGACAGCGCCACCTGTTACAGATTGCGCGACTTTTTTATTCAACTGTCACCAAAAATTTTTAAAAGTAGGATTTGAAATACAAAAAGAGATGGATAGAATCGAAGAAACGTCGATTTTATATATCACATATCACTTCTTAAAATTATTGGTGACAGTTGAATATAAAGATCGCACAATATGTACCAGGTGGCGCTGCCTACCGTTTGACCTGTTACCAAGTTTAAGAGCCACGCGACAGGCATCTAGTTAAGGAGGCTATGCATAGACTCATGACTTAGCACGAGAAGGATTAGGGACTTGTGTTCCGGTATTGTTCCCTCATTCCATACTGTTATCGTCAAAATTTATTAATTTTTTTTGTTATCTATGGTCACGCCAACAAAAATATCTTCTTTGAAGTAATCAATAAATTTATCTGAACTTTTTTACCAACGTGTTGCCTCATTTATTCGAACTCTGGTGTACTATCTTTCATTTAGAATTAATTTTTATTTTGACTTTAATTTGCAGCTATCTATCATCCAGAATTGTGACAACGCAACTATTTTAGCTACTCTACAGCTAATAAACTTCGTTATAGACTGAGATAGTGCACAGGTTGATTAAGACAATTTCTTAATGACAAAATGCAAGAATCTCGAAGAACTATTTTAAAACTATTTAAAGGCTCGTAGTATAATCAGCAAACGTTTGTGTATGATGTAAACTAGAACAGATAATAAAAATAAACCATAACGATTTTGTGTACTTCTCAAGGATAGGTTTAAGGAGTTTCTTGCTTCTTTGACTTCTTTTTCGCCGTTTTTAAAATAATGTATATATATACTTCTCAACGAACAGAAAAAGGGAGGTTGTTTATGGCGAGTTTTTAGAGAGATGTGTGGCGAAATTATTTTTGGTGGTAATTACTTTTGCAAAATCTGTTAATCACTTTTTATCTGACTCTCGTCCGATGAGGACGTAATTTTCTTATCTAAATTTTGTATTATCGCCGTGTTCATGTTGTACTATAAGTATTGTTATACTCTTTAAATTTATTTTTATATTGCAAATAATTTCTAGTGAAAATTGTATATAATAAAGAGAAAATATAACTTAAAAAGTGCTCTTAGTGTTATGATATTCCTGGTTTTTGTGAATAAAATGTCTCAATGACTTCGATATATGTGGTTTCTGAGCACGGCCTATTGAATTAATGTAAAGATTATCGTACTAGACAAAATGTACATTATATATATACAAATTTATTTTGCCCTTTTAAGTTCGGTATTTTCATTTTCATGAAAACTAAAATATCCTGCTCCTTTTTTAATGTTTTTGTTCGTGTGTTAAAAAGTTTTAGGTGTGAAGTGCACGTTTCTTTAAGTTACCCTACAGATAAAAATCTATAATATATAGGCGTATTGCACATTTCACGTAATTTGATTCAATATATCACCAAACATGTATAATAAATATCTACATTAAAAAAAAAAAAATACGCACAAATTCTTAAATGTTAAATTAATATATATATATATATATATATATATATATGTACTATTTTTGGAAAATTAATGTATTAACGTCTACTTTTATCTTCATACTCAAATTAGGACGATAATTATCATTTCCAAACTTCACACACGTTCGCACTTCTAACCTTTCAAATAGTTCGACCACACCCTGTGCAGTTAAATATAATCTCAATGGCAAATTCATTCTCACATTTGATGAATATTAATTACCAAATTAGACATTCATTTCAGACTGGACGATTTTAAATTTAATTATTCTAAATAAATAAATTTTATCAAGAAAGCTTCTTAAAAAAAAAAAAAAATGGCTAAGTTGTTTTCGTGATAATTTTAATTTTATTTGAATTGCTAAGAAAAATAATAAGGTTACTGTACTAATCAATACATATTTTAAATTTAGGAGTTAGTTTATATTTAGACTTCACTCAAAAATACATTGTTGATAATTTCAAAATGCAGCGTCATTCGTTGTTAAAATAATAATAATAATAATAACTAGTGTATCTGCAGATCAGAAGCCTCAATGTCCTATTTGCATCAGACATTATTCAATAGGTAATTTTTATTTATTCCTTATTATATAATAGTATATATTGATTTGATTGACTTATTACCATAATCAGATACATTCCTGAGGGGGCTGCCGACCCCTCAACCCCCTGCTGTATCTCTCTTTCTATACCTATTTGTATATCTTATAAAGTGTTACGGAATTGTAAATAATTGCATTTATTTTTGTACAAATTCTTTCAAAGAGGCTTAGAAAGTCGATAAAATGCTAATTCTGTGCATTTCTAGTCGTTTTAGCGTTAAAATAGCCTAATTTTCCTTTAAAAACGCATTAAAAAGCTCCAATAAGGGAAGAAATGGATTTGGCACCAAATTTGGCGACTGTTTCCCTCCTTGGCGATTTTTTGGCGACCTTGACGAGAAAATCCTTATTAGGGATATACCAAATATGGAAGCTCTAATCTCATTGGCTGATGAGATACGAGAATTTTCCAGAACAGTCTGTGTTCGATAGAATAGTATAAAAGAAGCATTTTTTTAGCCAAGGCGGCCAATCTCAGATCTGTGTCAGTTTCGTCAAATGCTTGCTTTGCTTTGGGCCTCTTTAAATGAGACTTGCTTTATGTATTATTGATAAACAGTTTGTCATGTTGTTTTGCTGTTAACGGCTGTTGTTTAAGCTATGTTTACTGGTTGAATTGAAGCTGATACTTGGTTTATAGACCTGTATTTTTCTGGAACTTTATGTGAATTATCACTGAATTTTTGCAAGTTTCTCCTTTCATTCTCGGAAAACTTACGAACCCCCAAGTACCAAACAATATGTATTCTTAATAAACGACGGTCTTGTATTATTTCCCTGAAATTCATAAATACCAAATTTCATAACTATCAAATTTCATACAAAAAAAACTACATAGCATATTGGAAATATTTTGCGCAACCTTTAACTAATTATCAATTCTCTGCCCACAATTTTCAACAGGAAAACATGCTTTTAAAATTCTAATAAAAATTTCATTATATTTGATGGGGATGTAACCATGTTAAAATACACTTTTAAGAAATACTGACTATAGACCGTAATAATACGAAATTCTTTTATGTATTCCGGAAAAGTAGCACCAGTCATTATAAATGCCAATAATAAGAATAAACCTAATTACTTATAACTCATTAATTTTTCAAACAAATTTGACATCATTTGGATGATTACAGTACATACTCGGAATTATTTTGTGTGGTCCCATAAATTATTTAGTCTATACATAACCTTTTTTAAGAGTAAACATGATTTTAAGCATCTTTATAATTTATGTTAACTTTATTCAATTATGTTAACTTAAGTTCAATTCAGCATAAACGCATTAAAGTGCGCGCTTAAATAAAAAATTTGTCCATAGGCTCTAATGTTACGAAATTCTTTCGTGTGTCTTTGCAAACGAACCATAAACATTGTATACACCAGTAAAAACTATTCAGCTTATTTTGCGTTTAAAATTAATAATTGTTCCAAATGTAACATCGTTTGGATGACTACGGGACATTGTCAGAACACTTTTGTAAGATCCTGTACATTAATTAGAAAGCTTAAGAGCACATATTTTCTTCAAACAACATAAGTTTAAGCATCTTACTCATGTACACTAGTTTCATTTTCTTCATTGCAAAGTAATGATATTAAAATGCGTTTAAACGAAATTCAACCCATACGCCGTAATGTTAAGAATTTTGGCGTTTCCCTGTACACAGTTTATAAAAAATATAGCAATAAAAATTATACAGCTGCTAATATGCAAAGCTGGAACGTATGCGCCAATTTGCAAGTCAATCGAAGGTTTTTTTGCGGCCGCTATTGCGGTACATACAAATTCTTCCCAAAGGCCGTAAAATAAGAAAAACTTTGGCGTGTCCCTGTACACGAACGACAAATGGAATACACACCTAACACTATACACCTAATTCCGTTGGGCTCATGATTGTAATGTTAAGAATTTTGGCGTTTCCCTGTACACAGTTTATAAAAAATATAGCAATAAAAATTACAGCTGCTAATATGCAAAGCTGGAACGTATGCGCCAAATTGCAAGTCAATAGCGTTATTTTGGGGGCCGCTATCGCGGTACATACAATATCTTCCCATAGACCATAATGATAAAAAAAACTTTGGCGTGTACACGAACCTGTACACGAACTACAAATGGAATGCACACCCAAAACTATACAGCTAATTTCGTGGGGATCATGAACATGTGTGCAAAATTTCAAATCAATAGCGTGATTTTTATCGCACGACAGACAGACAGACAGACGGACAGACGAAACCCAAAATCCTTTTGAGTTTCAACAGAGGGCCTCCATTCACGTTTCGGCAAAAATTGGAAGTCAATAGCGTGATTTTTGCGGTGGCTATCGCGGTACATACAGATTCTTCCCATAGGCCGTAATGATAGAAAATCTTTGGCGTGTCCCTGTACACGAACTACAAATGGAATACACACCTAAAACTATACAGCTTATTCCGTTGGGCTCATGAACATGTGTACCTAATTGCAAGTCAATAGCGTGATTTTTGTGGCCGCTATCGCGGTACATACAAATTCCTCCCATAGGCCGTAATTATAAGAAAAACTTTGGCGTGTCACTGTATACGAATTACAAATGGAATACACACCCAAAACTATACAGCTGATTTCGTGGGGCACATGAACATGTGTACCAAATTGCAAGTCAATAGCGAGATTTTTGTGGCCGCTATCGCGATACATACAAATTTCTCCCATAGGCCGTAATGATAAAAAAAAACTTTGGCGTGTCCCTGTATACGAACTACAAATGGAATACATACCAAAAACTATACAGCTGATTTCGTGGGGCTCATAAACATGTGTACCAAATTTCAAGTCAATAGCGCTATTTTTGCGGCCGCTATCGCGCGACAGACAGACAGACAGAAAGACACACAGACACAGCCCAAAACCGTTTTGAGTCTCAACAGAGGGCCTCCACTGACGTTTCGGCAATAATAATAATAATAATAATAAACAGCCTCAGCAATAGTTACTATATTCATTTCTTAAAATTGCTTTTGCATCATACACTAGTTTTCATAAATTTCTATTGCAGAGCATACCATTGTTTTAAGAGAAATTAAGCTGACTGATCCCTTGATACTGTCTCAGTAAGATAGGCCCCAACTTACTATGCTACCCTAACTGCGCTTCAATACATTTATCTTTTACTAATTTGTTGTTTAATTTTATTAAGGTCAATTTCATATTTCAGTTTTCATATAACTCCATATTTCCAGTCCAATAATCTCCATAATGCAAGTTTATGTGAAATATTGCCCTATTCTGCCATGATAGAAATATCGTAAATTTCGTATAACTTACGAAGTATGAAAATATAATGCCCACAGTGTTAATGATGCTCTTGCCAATATCATAAATGATATTTTAAAACTTATCTAACATTTTTACGATGAAAATAATCCTCATAATACACATGTATGGGAAATTCTGCCCTATTCTCCCATGTTTAGAAAATCGTAAATATTGAATAACGTACAAATTTTTCAAATTAGAATATTGAAAACAAATAGGGTTTTTGTCAGTTTCATAAGTAGTATTTTAAAACTGGTTCAACCTCTCTGCGATCCCTTGTTCTTGAGATATCATGGACACAGATTTACAAATTAACACACTAACAAACTGACACCACACTACTTTTTTCCCCTCAAACCTCAAAACGTGTAAAAAACTCAAAACATCAAACATAATACGTTCCCTATTTGCAGTATGATGAGAAACTAATATAAATAAAACTTAAAAACGATATTAAATAATTGCTTAATAAAATTAATTTTCTACCTAGGAAATCTTATATTAATTAATACTGATAACTTTCTTTTTGTACAACTAAACGTTTTGCTATAATTTTTTAACTTTGACATAAGTTCTTTAATGTAATATTTGTTATTCTAGGTAAGTATTGCTTAATAATGCGATATAATTCATTTCCACAAATGCATCTGTTCAAAAAATCTGTTACTAATATTTTTGCTTTTCTACATATGAGTTTGAATAATTAGTTTTTTAGGATCAGAAAATATTAAAAAATCATTTTCACATTTGCTGCTGAACTTATTAAAAATCTGGAAACAATTTACAATCAGGAAAATAATTTCTGCGGCCACCGAGTCTACCTTTGTCTTTATTACTTCCTTATACAAAGTATAAGGAAGTATAGTAATCCCGATTTGCGAAATAGATTTTGCATTTCACATTGCTCGAAAACGAATGATCGTTGAATGTTGCCAATTTATACGTGTGACTGTCATGATGTCTAGTTGTACACCTGAAAGTGTCGTCTTAACACGAGCTCTCGTTTTTCAGATATAAGGGACTTTACACGATTTTTCGTGACGTCTGTATGTATGTGTGTCTGTGTGTGTGTGTGTGTGTGTGAGTATGTCGCATAACTCAAAAACGGTTGGACGTAGAATGTTGCGAATTGGTACATAGGTTTGTTATAACATCTAGTTGTGCACCTCCCTTTTTGGACTTTGTATGATTTTCCGTTGCGGAGATATTTAGGAAAATTAGGTTCAAAATGGCCAAAATGTATCAAAAAACGGTAATAATTCAAAAACGGTTTGGACAAATCTTGCAATTTAACTGCCTTCCCTACTAGCTAGGCATTTGAAACTTTCAGAAAAGTTCAGAACAATTATTGACAATGCATTTTTAAAAATATTTGTAGCCAAATGTTTCTAATACCTGCTGCCTTCAGCAGCGTTTATGTGATTCAACAGAAAATTTATTTAAGTAACTTCTCGACTAGCTAGACATTTGAAACTTTCAGACTAGATCAGAACACTGTAAAAATGCATTTTTTTAATACTTTTAGCCAACTGTTTAGGGTCCCTGCTGTCTTCGGCAGCTTTACCAGTACAAATCTTGAAATATATTTTTAACTAACTTCCCGACTAGCTAGACATTTAAAACTTCTGGAAAAACTCAGAACACGGTGACAATGCATTTTTAAAATATTTTTAGCCAATTGTTTCAGGTGACTGCTGCCTTCGACAGCGTTTATATGGTTCAACAGAAAATTTATTTAACTAACTTCCCGACTAAATAGACATTTGAAACTTTCAGAATAGTTCAGAACACAGTGAAAATGCATTTTTTTAATACTTTTAGCCAATTTTTTCGGGTCCCTGCTGCCTTCGTCAGCGTTACCAGTACAAATCTTGCATCGGTTTTGAACTAACTTTAAGAAAAGCTCAGAACACGGTGATAATTTATTTTTTAAATATTTTTAGCCAACTGTTTCGGGTCCAATGACAATGTTTTTTAACATTATGTATATTTCTAAAAGTGTATAAGGAAGTCATGTGGTGCCCACATCAGATTTTTTTTTATTTATGAATACAGTGTGAATCTGTATTTATTTTTATAATAAATTAAAATTCACACTGTATTCATAAATATCAGTTGAACAATCTTAGGTTTTCATCGCTGTCTAATGTATAAATATATCCATTGCATTTTAACTTATTTGAAACATTAAAACCAATATTTACCATGAAAATAAGACAACAACAATTTGATGCATCGTGAATGCCGCGCTCCCGCTCGGTACCATAAAGAGTGTTATATAGAGTATTCTGAGGGCGCTTTTTATTGAGTCCCGTGCAACTGTGCACAAGCATTTGTGTCCGTTTTCACAGATGCCACATGTGAAATTAATCTTAGCCTCTCTCTATATATGTATTTCAAGCAGGTCTTATTAATTAAGTTCATTTTTTGCGTAGAAGGATAAAATTTCATAACTTCTATAATCGGTGGGCGTAAAGAAAGCTTCAATCAGATGGCTGGGAAAAGTCTCCTGTCTCTCTCGCTGACACGGGTCTGACTGTATGTGAGAAAAACCGCGATCTTTCTAGAAGCAAACAAATGATGTTTACAAGCTTATAACAAAATCACAGAACGCCTTCTAAGTATTCACCTTTAAAAAATAATTCTTAATAGTACATCATTCAATTTATAGGACTAATATACAAATTTCCTTTAATTACTTACGCCCAATGCCCTCAACCAACAAAGCTTTTGATTAAAAGGAAAAAAAAAAAAAAAAAAAAAAAAAAACCTCTTTTTTCTTTACCTTAAAGAATTCCGCTTCTGGAAAATAACTTTCTCTTTCTCGCAAACCACATAGAAATTTAGCAATTCCTTTAATTTTCAATTATTTTGGTAAGCAATGTTATTAATTATTGGCGAAAGTACACTAAGAGACCAATAATAAAAAAAAAAGGCCGCACTTGAATGTTTTCCTTTTTACTTTCCGAACATACGTATGTAAGGAAAGTATTGTAATCATGTCAAAAATCCAAATTCGAGATTTTGGTGTTTCTTTGAGGTCCCCTGAGTCCGTATTCACTATTTTTACGATGATGTATGTGTGTGTGTATGTATGTGAGTGAACATGCTAGCGTTTAAACGCTTTGTTCGAATGAGATGTAAGTTGGTACGCATGTTGCAAATCACCATAGCACGAACCCTATTGATTTTGGGGAATCTGACACTTATAGCTTTTTTACAGGGACACAAAGAAAAATTCTTTATCATTATGGTCTATGGGACCAAAATCTTAAAATTGCGATAGCATCTAAATGCTTTATTTAATTGAGCAAAAAATTTATACACATATTATAGGTGACAGTTACTCAATCTGTATAGATTTTGGAGAAACTGGCACTTATAGTTTTTTTACAAGGACACAAAGAAAAATTCTTTATCATTATGGCCTACAGGACTAAATTTAAAAAAGTGCAATAGCGTCTAAACGCTTTATTCAATTGAACAAAAAAATTACACACATATTATAGGTCACTGTTTCACGGTCTGTATAGGTTTTGGTGAATCTAGCACTTCTAGTTTTTTTACAGGGACACAACAAATAATTCTGTATCATTATGGCCTATGGGGTGAAATTATTTAAAGTGCGATAGCATCTAAATGCCTTATCCGTTTGAGTGCAAAATTTATATACGAGTTATAGGTCACCATCACACAAACTGTATGGAATTTGGTGACTCTAGCACTTAACGAGTTTTACAGGGACACAATTAAAAATTGCTCATTATTAAGACCTATAGGATGAACTTTAGAGAATCTAGCACTCACGGTTCTTTTTACAGGGACAAAATGCAAATTTCTTTATAATTGGGGCATATGGGCTCAAACTTTAACGTGCGATAGCGTCTAAATGATCATCCGATGGAGCTAAATCATCCGATGGAGCTGAAAATTTATATAAATATTATAAGTCACTTTTGCACTAACTATAAGCATTTTGGTGAACCTGCATTCGTAGGTTTTTACAGGGACACAATGAACTATTCTTTATCATTATGATCTATACGTGTTTGGTAAAATAGCGTTAAATTAAACATCGTGTACTATATAAAGAAAAATACCCAAACACCCTATTATAATTTTCTCTTTATGTTTATTTAATATCTCCTGTTACTTTACTTTATCTACAAAACCGTTAATTACTCAATGTTCGGAAAGTCGAGTGGAGTCACTCCAGATTTTTTCTTTCTGCAACCGCCAATTTGATCGTTTAAAAAGCAAATTTTCAAACAGATTTTATTATGTCGTCTTCCACGTACACTTTAGAATTGTTCCAATTGTTAAAAAGAAACGCAGTTGTCGGGAAAATTGTACTTTTAGAAAGTATTTGAAAAATGGCAAGGATAAGGCAACTAACGATACCACAAAAAGTATTAATTTTAGAATGAAAATGAAAAAATATTTTAATACGCGAGATGGTAAAATAAGTAAATACCAACGAAATATTTTTGAGATGATTTTTAGCAAGATATAAAATTTTTTGGCTGTTTAAACTGGAAATTTTGCTTTAGGTGGCCACGTTGCTCATCTACGCGAGATAACCGCAAGTTAAAAAGTAAATATTTATAAAATCAATTTGTATCATGTTCAGAACTTAGCAAAGATTTAAAAAAAGTGTTTAGAAAAATAAGTTCTGCAAAAACAGTGCAATAATTAAACAAAGCAGGTTAAAAACCAGAAGATCTACAAAAAAAAAAAAAAAAAAAAAAAAAAAAAAGCTATTATTAAGAAAAAAAAATAATAATAATAAAAAAAAAAAACAAGACTTCAGTTGACCAAAAAATTGAAAATTTTATTAGTTAATTTCTGTGCTAAACTGCTTTTATTCTGATGAGTCAAGTTCGAGCTGATAGAAACAAACTAATAGAACAACGGAAAGGTGGCCAACCTAAGGAAAATTGCAATCTTTAAACAGGGACACATTCTTCGTACGTTACGGTACGGAGGTGCATAACTTTTCAAGAAATAGGGCAAATTTTCGTGCTCAAGGGATCAATTAACTCGAAATAAAACATAGCTATTAATAAAGTAGTACCTGACCGAATATTTTGGAGGAATCTCAGACTTTTCCACATACAGCATTTCTAGATGATAATGCACTTTGCTTGCATGGCTTTTGAGGCATGTTTATTTGATTCCAATTGTTAAATTTATCTATTCACTCCCTTGATCACCTATAATTCTGAAGAAATCGTAACTTTTTTTTCACTTTAAGTTAAATCCCACAAAGAATATCGTAGAATTTCTTCTTTACCAGACCTGAAAATAGTCCTAATTTTAATCCACTCGATAATGTTTAGTCATAAAAGGAAAAAGGGATTCGAAATTTTTAGCCTGCAACTTTGCAATAACTTGAAAAAGTTATTCACGATATTTGGCACAATGAAATTTCTGAGGTTTGTGTTACAAAACTGTATAATTCTATGCGTTGTGCATTAAAACAGTAATTTCACATAAAGGTGGAATTACCTCATGCAGAATACATATTTTTATTAAGTAATTGTTTAGATCTAACAAAAAAAAAAAAAAAAAAAAAAAAAAATAGTCTTATTTTATATATTAAAATATGACATGTTTATTTCATATATTAAATCATAATAGAATACAAAGTATATGCTTATTATTTTACGTTTAAAAAGAAAGTTTTATGCAGAGTTTTAGGAAGTACTTCGTAAAGTGTAATAAAGCGAATTACTGAATCAAAAATGCACGCAGGTATCATTGTTATATCTTTGGTATTATGCAAACATTACAATTTTATTTGTTTCAATCATTAGTTTTGAAGTTATTTCAAATAAAAGAAATATAAGTCAATTTTTCTGCAGTGCGGCCTTTTTTTTTTTTTTTTTTTGTTCCTTAGTGTATTTATAGCTATCTATAACACATTTTCTAAAGAAAAAGAAAAAAAAAAATTTGAATTTTATTGAAAATCAAAAGATTAAAAAAAAAAAAAGATTGTATGCAATAAAGGATGAGAATTTCTATTGTCTATATTTGACTGAAAATTATTGTAAATTTACAAAAAAAAATCTGGTTAAACGTTACGTTATATTTACAGAAAATGTTTACGCTCATGGCTGAGAAAATGTAAGAAAATTTAAATGAGTTTTATCTATTAAGTGAGCAACCAACCATCCATCCATCCATTCTATTAAGTGAGATACTATATATCTTAAGCTACAAAATTACTGGAAAGACTATATAATGTCTTTATATAAAAGAACAACATTATAAAAATACTTAAAATTATTTAGAGAAAAAAAATTAGATCAATCTGAGCACTATTTTATAGTAATAGTTGCAATTAAAAAGCTAGTCTCAACAATTAAATATATATTAAAAAAAAAAAAAAAAAAAAAAAAAAAAAAACAAGAATTAAATATTTAAATGCATATATCATATTGAAAATACAATTTTTGATAAATTGATCTTAAAATTTATATAACAATAATAGTAATAATAATAAATTTTGAAAGCTGTTTGGTATTAAATTATGATAATTTAAATTTACAGTTTATGCTTTTTTTTTTTTTTTTTTTTAATATAGTTTCGAAAAATTATTACTTTTTATTATATATATATATAATAAATTAATAATATATATAATAATAATATATTATATATATATATATATATATATATATAATAACAGATTCCCTTTATATTTGTTTATAATAATTATCTGTCATGAAGTTTTAGAATGTTTAATATTTAGTTCCACATGAAAGTCTGAGTTCAGGTAAGACGTTTTAAATCCAGTTTACTTTAACTCATCAACAGCAATTTAAAACGTGCAATTTTATATTAAACTTTTAAGAATTTACATATGTATTTGAGCATTTAAAAAAAAAATAGATTTATAAAACGATTTTTTAATTGTATAAAATGTTAAAATAAATAAACTATAAACAAAAAATTAAATGTATGTATAAGAACATATATTGTTTAATGTAATAAAAACGTAAACAGAAAAAGCAAACTACTTTAGTCACATACAAATTGATTTGCATGTCAAATACCTATTATCTGTGACTTACATAATAATTATAAAGCAAACATGTTTTATGTTGTTTAATTGATATTTTCTAAAAATGCAATATATTACAAGTACGAAACTAATGTTCATTGTAAATAACAGAAATTAAAAAAGGTAAAAAAAAATAAAATTAAATTAAAATAAAAAATATTGAATTATCTCCAAAATAAAACAAACATATTATTTAAGCATTAATATTAAGTTTATAGTCTTTTTTTTCTGTCACAAACTGTCATGATAAAAAAAGAATTTTGCATAGTTTTATTGTTATTTTCCATAATTCATACTTTGGCATATGTATGTAATCAAAGTTCATTAAAACCAATAAATGTTAATAATGTTAAAATGGATGTTCAAAAAATAAAAATATCAGTATTAAATTTTTCAAGCATTCAACAAATAAATCAGAAATACAATTTATGCACTAAAAATAAAGTTAAATTAATCTATTTTTTATTACAAACAGTATGAAATAAGCACAGTTCAACCATATTCTAGTTTTTAGTAAATGGAAATATGCACTGAACCATGGAAAACAGAAGTTTTAAAAATTTTGAAATCTTATTTTTATTTTTATTTTCCGATCTAGTGTTTTTAAACTAGCTGTTTTTGGTCATCAAGGTTTAACACTTAGTTTCTTATCGCTTTAATTCTTTTATTTATCTTTTTCAGACACAAAGACGATTTCCGCGTGCAGAAACCTGTCTTGTATATTATGTCACTGCCTGGAGGTAAAAAAATATTCTTCATATCTAATGCTTGAAAAGACAAAAAAAAAAAAAAAAAAAAAAACTGGCTATTCAACTATTAAACAACACTGAAAATAGGAAAAAAAAAAAAAAAAAAAAAAAAAAGAACCAATTTCCGCTTTGTGCATTCAAGTGCAGAATTGTTCGAAATGTATAGATTCTTTAATTACATTGTTTCGCTTTCTTGTTGAATAAACGTTTTATTACTTTTTTTTTTAGAATGAACTCATCAGGAAATTTTCTGAAAATATTTGTTTAGATTTTCTCTTAAAAAATTGTTAAGTGGAACTCAAATCATATTTTTACTTTATGAGAAATTTTATTCGTGTAAGAATCTAATTAGTATCCAAACTTTATTAATTTGAAACAAAACAGGTTAAAAATATTAAGAATGCAATGAGATTTTTTTTTTTAATAAAAGATAAATATTGAATTTTAATACAAATACCAAACACGTTTACACATTTTTTAGAACGATTTCGAATTATTTAGTTAATGTTTAAAATGTAAGTTCTGATAGCTTTTTCCTGGGCTAAAGTCTGCATCTTAACTTTCATGATAGGAGGCTCGTAAAACTTTTAGAGACATCGATACGTCTTCCATTGCTTTTTAGAGTATATCAATCATTGCTTTTCAGAGTATTCCATCTAAGTTTTAGCCAATCATGATTGATTAAAACTTAGATGGAATTCATTTCAACAGACTAAAGGTATATTAGTCCATAGGGGAAAAGTTGGATACTTCGTAGAAATATGCTAAAAAGTTATACGAGGGTAACTCTGAAAGTTTGAGACAGAGAGAGGCAATACTTTCTTAAAGAATTAATGATTAAATGAACTCTTCATAAATTTCTTACCATAATAAACGGCAATAACTGCAATATAGTAATCGTAAGATAAATTTTGAAAGAAAAGAAAATTAAGTTGGCACAAGAACATTAGCGTACTATGAACTTAGCGCTTTCTAGGACATTAAAGTTAGGCCAAATAAAAAAGTACTTCAACTTTACAATATATGCATAACAAAATAAAGTCCATCTTGTGCCACAAAATTCAGGTAGTTCACAGATCTTCGCAGTCGATGGAGTTCTCTCCTAGGTGAAGAATACGAAGGAAGAGCTTTCTCAGTCATAGTCCCAAAAAATGAGTCGGGCATACGAAAAATATTAATCGATTATAATCGCTGCCCTTATCTATTGAAACAGAAGGAACTTAACATCGTATCCCAAGCTATATATTATATTATTCCTGAAAAACTGCATATCAAAAAATTAGTTTGTTATTGGGTCCCTCATAATTTAACAGAATACAAAAAGTGGATTGGTTCAGAATCTGTAAAGAAATCTTAAAATTACTTAACCCGTTAGTAGTCGCTATAGACAGCGCCACCTATTACAGATTGCGCACTTTTTATTTAACTGTCACCAATAATTTTAAGAAGTGATGTGATCGACGTTCCTTCGATATTATTCGCGTTTTATGTATATCAAATGCTACTTCTAAAAATTTTTGGTGGCTATTGAATAAAATCTGGAAAAATAGAAGGATGGGCGGCAAATCGACCAACTAGCGACTAGTAACGGGTTAATAATGAATACCGCCTTATTTCTAAAATAATATAATTGAAACACGAATCTTCTAAGAGTTTAGATTTCGTATAAAGACCACGTGTTAACATTGTAATTAAAAACAGATTAAAAACACTTTTAAAAAACATGTTATAAAACTTTTATTAAAATCATTTTATAAAACATTTACTAAGCTTTTCGCCATCGTATCATGACATCATCAGGTAAAACATTTTTACAAGAAAGAGACAGCATCTTTATATATCCGAGGATCTTGAAACGGTTACAGTAAAAGACAACTTGAACTGAATAAGAAGGGTCGATTTTTTAGTTTTTACTTAAATTTTTATTGACCCTTCTTATTCAGTTCAAGTTGTCTTTTACTGTAACCGTTTCAAGATCCTCAGATATATGAAGATGCTGTCTCTTCTACTTTCTTGTAAAAATGTTTTACCTGATGATGTCATGATACGATGGCGAAAAGCTTAGTAAATGTTTTTATAAAATGATTTTAATAAAAGTTTTATAACGTGTTTTTTAATGTGTTTTTAATCTGTTTTTAATATCTATATAATATTTCTGACCAGTTACAATTATTTTTTGTCGAAACGATACGATAGTGGTAAAATTAATAAAATGCGCGAGGATTAAAAAAATAATATTTAAAAATGAACAACGCGGACTCAGCTCAATGGACGGATAAGAAAAAATGACGACATTTGTGTGATGACTATGGAAAAATGTATTTTTAAAAGTTATTTCTTCAGAATCTTTGCAAGAGTCATTTTAAACCTAGCATTATTTTAAAGATATATACAGAATATAAATCATCATCATAAGTTGACTAAAAAACGCATTCATAAAAAGTATAATCAAAATAGGAATTTTTTTTTTCTTTTAACAAAAACTTATGCCAAAATAAATAAAATGTCATTGCACTCTTGGCGATAAAATTTAAAAGGAATCATGGGGGTTCTTTAATAAAACTACTGCCTGCGGAAGTATGAAAACTGGGTCATCAACCATGAATTTTATTTTGAAACTTTTCTTTGAACGATTCTGGTTTCTCTATTGCACAATATTTGTTTGGTTATAATAATAATTTGGCTACTGGTAAATTAAAATTTTAATTAGATGGTGAAATTGGTATAATATTTATGAATTTCAAATTTTAAAGGTAAATAAGAAAAGAAATAAAGTGCGAAATTTTCGCACCGGTTTGTTAGTATATATATAAAATAATAACTGTTGATGAAACGTATATACCGTTTCCTGACGTATAGAATATAAAGTATGGATCTTTGAAGATGACCCCCAAACTAACAATGCTGAAAAAACAACGATTAATTAAAAATGTAATGTATTCTGCTTTCTTCAGAAGTACAGGACTGGTCAAAATCATTTAGTTGGAAGGACAAAAAACAATTATAACAAACTAGTACAGCACTATGTGTCTTCCATAAATTCTTCAAGAAGGGAAATTAAGAGGACTCATGTTTCAACATGTTAATGGATATTCTATTATGGGAAGATGGACAGTCAAATTTCTTGAGTAAAAACATGTCAATGTGATAGATAGATCCTTACTCTCCCGGTCTTGCTAGATGTGGCTTTTAGCTATATTTTTAATTTAAAGAAAAATTTACGTGGCCATCGTTTTAATTTTAAAGGTGAGACTAATGAGGCTATACAGGCGTATTTTTCATCGATTCTAAGAAATGGATGGTTTGAACATTTAATCTTACAAAGGCGACTACTTTGAATACTCCTAAGATGTGGTGAGTTTAAAATATAACGTTTATCCGTATCTCAAAAATTTCAGTGTGACACTTGTATATGCAATATTGTATCAGTTTGCATTTCTTCAGGGAATGCACTGGTAGTTTTCGAAGAAAGATTTATTGCTTTTTCTTTATGAAGTTTCAATGTTTGAAAGTTATTTTGATAAAAAATTAAATTTTTTTTGTAAATATTGGATGTAAAACTTTCTTTTAGTAGCACTACGTTAAGTTAAATTTGATATTTATCCAGTCTTATTACTTCTTTCTATATACAATAGAAAAAAGTAATAGATTCGTAAAAAATTTTAATTTCCAATTTTCAATGGATCAACAATGGTCCAGAACCCGATTTGACGATTTTTAGAAAATGTCTGTCTGTCCGTGTGAGTGAAAAAAATTTTGTGACAGCTCTGGCTCAAGGCGGATGGACAGAATTTCAAACAAATTTATGTGATGTTGCACCTTCACATAAATTAATGCCTATAAACTTCTGGTGCAAATCGTCCACACGTGGCATTGTCTCACCGTTTTTTCATAACGTTTAATGTTAGAGTATAAAACAAAATTTTGTACAAATGTGCAAAGTGAGAGTTATTTTTAGCGTATCATTATGAAATTAAAAAGAATTATTTATAACAGTAATTGTCAACATGGAATTTTTTTTATATATATGCAGGAACATTGCTTCGCTCTAGGAGAAGTACCAACTGTCCTGAGAAGTGTAAATTTTCAATCAGTATTTTTTAAAAGAAATCGTCAATACCTTAAAAACGAACAATTGAACGTAATCATAGATCTGTAATAATTTAAAACAAAGTTATTGAATTGTTTACTGTTAATAAAAACAATTTGAAAAAAAAAAAAAAAAAAAAAAAAAAAAAAAAAACACTTTATCAGATGTCGTTTTTAGGGCACAAAATTGACTTTATTTCAACACTTAGTGTTATATTTTTGTAAGAGGAAAATAGTCTGTATTCGTCAAGGAAAATAATTTGAATAAATAATTTGTTCTGTATTAATTTTTTACGGAAAATTATAAAAGAAGGTTTTATGGTGGCACAACATACTAGTTTTTAATTTCCTGTCGTATGAAAACCCTGTCACAATCGGAAACCCTTTACTGAAACGTCCTTTAACAGAATGTCCATTAACGGAAGCAGTTTTGCGCTCTTTTCAATTTTTATAGTAAATAGATTTTCTTTCTTTCTTATTTTTTCAGTCATTTATACAAACCTATGCTTCATAAAGAGTCACTGTATAATTCTATTTATCCCCTGATAAATGGATTTCATATAAGATTCTACAAAGTATTTTGTGTTCCCAGATGCCTCAGAAAAAGATGGCAAACATTGTGCTTTTCAGTTTTTTTTTTTTTTTTTTTAAGTTATAAATCTTGATTGATTATTTAATTTACTATTGCTACAGATATATTTAAATACTTTACAACTAATTTTTGCGTCGATTTATTTTCTTTTGCTACAAGCAATTTCACTTTTGAAACACTTTTAAGCTGGAAGCCGAAGCTAATGTTATTCAATGGGAAATTTTTCCTTACAAATAACTTATTAAGTAATACATATTTTTAAATTCTGTTTTCACATTATGAAAATTCCCAGCTGTTAAATTGACGGACCTCTTTTAAAAAATTGTTTTTTTATTTTTCTATATTTTACTTCGAAGCTGCAAAATACGAATTTTCAATATGTGAATTTTTTTCATTTTGCAATTTCAAAATAAAATATTAAAAATAAAAAAAATACTTTTTCAAAAAAGATCCGTCAATTTTTAACAGTTGGGAATTTTCTGAATGTGAAAACAGAATTTAAAATTATGCATTAGTTAATAAGTTATTTGTAAAGAAAATTTCCCCATAGAATAACATTGGCTCGGTCTACCGGCGACGGTAAGTGAAGAGGGCCGTTAAGCAATCGTAAAATTTTCCGTCCTGGATTTTTTTACTTTTTTACACGTTTTGAGGTGCGAGGAATAAAAAAATAACAAAGTTGATAAAGTATTCGTCTGTAGGGTCTCTGTTTGTCAGTTTGTTAGTTTGTTAGTCTGTGTACACGATTTTCAAGAAGAAATGGCAGCAGACAAGTCGGACCAGTTTTAAAATATTACTTATGACATTGGCAAGAACTCTATTGATTCTCAACATTCTAATTTAAAAACTTCGCAAGCTACTCAAAGTTTACGATTTTCTTAACATGGGAACATAGGGCATAATTTCGCTTAAACGTGTGTTAAAAGGAATATTTTTTATCACAAAAATGTCAGATTGGTTTTAAATATCAGTTTTGATGTTGGGATAAACCCAATTTTGGGGACATGGTATCATGGAAGTTTTATATAAAAGCTTATATTTCTATTTAATATTTATAAATTAAACTGTATTAGGTTTATTCAATAAAATATGTATCTAGACAACAATTCTAATGGTTTTTGATATAATTTTTATCGATTTGTAATGTTAAAAATTCGTTTAATCAGTTTGTATTTTTTTCATGAATTCATGATCTTCAGAACGCTAAAACTTCTGCAGATATTAAAAAAAAAAAAAAAAAAAAAAGAATTCATATTTCTTTTATATGTTTAATAGGAATTATGACTGTAATTTTTTTAAATAGTTTATTGTGCGTTTTTCGAAATTCACAGTATTCTTCCCCTATCTCTCTTTCTCTCTATATATATATATGTATGTATATTGGGTGTCTGAATAAAACGTACCTATTTTGAACATTCTCAGGACCACTAAGGGAGCTCACGTTGAAGTGTACTGATTGTTCAAGTGTACTGATTGTTTAATAAAAACTTTGTGAGCATTGGTATCTAATTTTACAGTTTTCTTATGCTTTTAAACTCTTTGTTAAGTCTGTTAAGTACAGAGACCTCTCTAAATTAGGTGCATTTGATTCTGACACCCTGTATATATATATACACACACACTATCTACCAATAAGTATTTGAACACTTTCAAATTTAGACGTTTTGTCAAATATATAGAAAAGTTCTTTAGGAATCATCTTGAAACTTTAGTAGTGTAAAGAACTTGTTAAACCTAATATATATTTAGTTGTAAAAGTTGTATCCTGAAGAGGAAAACGGGATCAGTAAAAAATTAAACAAAAGTTAATATGGTTTGGATCACCCTGTAAAAGTAATGCTTGAAATGTGTTTTTGCTGTCATGGGATTAAAAGGATTTTTTCTCATTATCTGTATAAATTTTTATGAAGCTACCACATAATTCATGGAGATATAACTTTTTTTTTTTAATTGAAAAAAGAAATTTAAATGTAACACATACGATATTAGACCCACTGCAAAGACTTTTTTTTTTAATTTGGCACAGCATATTAGACACAGCATACTGCAATCAGAATGCAAAAATGTTAAACATTTTACAAAATACGAGCATTTTTACTAAATAATCTTTAGCTACGCATGAGCTATCCTTTAAAAAATTTCATTTGCATAACTTAGCAGCTAAAAGAATAGATTGAAGATAGATAGATTTGTTTGGGATTTCTGTGAAAATACCAAACAAATATCAGGTAAATTCAAAAAGTTATGAGAAATAGAATAAACATTCGTTTCAATTGTCTCAAAATAAAAGCTTAACTATAGGGAGTTTTACTCATATTTTTATTTTGATTCAATCAATGCCCAATGGTAATACAGTGTTCGCTGATTGTAATTGATAAAACCCCTATCATCATCATCAACTTTTTTTTTTTTTTCCTCCAGAAAAACTGAAATTATGTTCATTATATCTGACTAGAAATTTTACTGCCTAACATTCTAACTAGAAATTTTACTTTTTGTTCACTTATTACTTTTATCATTTTACATTGGTGGGCTCCTTTTATAACATACGATGTTCTTCATGGAAAAATAATAATCTAAAAGCATTTATGTGGGTCATGTAAAAATTGTATTTTTGCTCAAATATTAATTTTATCATTTACTTTAGTATGTTTCTTTCACAACTTGTAAGTTCTTTATAGGAAAACGTCGATGTAAAAACATTCATTTGAGCCATTAAAAAAAAAAAAAAAAAAAATTGTTTTTAATGCTTAAATTTTATATTTTTTCATTCTATTTTAGTGTGCCCTTTTCATAATTTTCAATGTTGTCTAAAGAGAAACATTCATGATGCACCGACAATTATGTTTATGCTAAAATTGTCAAAATTTTGGGAGAAATGATTATCTTCGTTCCAAGGAAATTTATTCTTCGCTCTGTTTATTTCGAAATTGTTTTTATTCATTTATGTGAAAATGTCATTAACTCGGTTCTGCTGACTCAGAAAAACATCCTGCACAAAAATTTTCTTCTCTTCATTTTTCTCAATTTACGTAAATTGCAATAAAAATGGGATATTTTTTTCTAGAATTTTTTGATTAATAACATTTATTTCCATGATTTTACTGCATTATTACAGCATTTTAAGAGTATTTTTTAAAGAAATTTGTATATAAAACTAGTTTTTTCTTCTAAAGCTACAATTTTATCTTTCTATTTCATGCGAATTCTTGAAGCAAAATTAATATTTGTGCTGAAATAGGTTTCATTATTATAATTATTAGTATTTGGGTAGTTTAAAAATAACAATATTTAAAATATTATTATTTTTATTTATAAGATATATAAAATTTGAGCATCTGATTTTGGAGCATCACTCAATAATTTATTTAGTTGTCTAACTGGCCTATAATATAAGAAAACATGTATTTAAAAATGTGTTCGAAATACATTTTGAAAAAACTAACGTAATTAACAATAGATTTTAAATAAGTTCATAGTGATCTTTTTTAGGAGTGTTTTCGAACAATTTCCACTTAATACATTAATGAATCTGAACATTTTTATGCATACTTGCCAACATCCTAATTAATATTCCGTAGTATTGTTAGTCCCGCCCTTTTTCCTCCTCCAGAAAATTTTTAAAGTAATATTCTCCAAATGCAATTACGATTAAATAAGAGAAAAAATACTCTAAAAAGATACCGGTGTGAAAAAGAAAACGGAGCTAACAATACTATGGAATATTAATTAGCATGTTGGCAAGTATGTTTATGTGACACTAAAAACGAGTCATTATATTATTTTTTATAACTATATTTTTTTATACAAAAATACATTTTGCATCTGAGAAATAAAGACTAATTTTATCTTAGTATACAGATTATGAAATGTACCAGAAATAAATACCTTTCTTAGATTATAATGTAATCGAATTCTTTAGTGAGTCTCTATATACAAACTAGTGGTCCTATCTTTATCGCTGTCAATATAAAACATATTATAATTAAAAATCATAAAAATTCCACTTGTTTCTATTTGTTAAACTCTTGTCATCTATTAGCACATACATTGTGCGATTTAGCGAAAAAATCTCTCATTTGTTTATTTGTTTTGGCTGAGTTGCAGATGAATTTGCATATTTACGTCAATTGCGTATAAACGAGAAGTCATTGTAATACATATATCGTTTAAAAAGTAGAGATAGCTTTAAGATAAAGAAAGTAAATTATGGCGAAAGAATGTTTGCTTCAAACTTCAAAGCACGATGGAATGCGACTAGTTTATTTCAAAAAACGAGTTTCACAAATCATGACAATAATAATAACAACTCTCAGGTGAATGGCTAGATTATACAAATTAATTTTATTCCTTTTCTTTTTTTGCTATATTTTTGCTATTGCACCTTTTCGTGTGAATATACACTGGGCCGTCGAAGAGAGATAGGCATTCTATGTGCCGAGTTTCGAAGAACAGAAAAACAAAGAAGGAAAAAAAATCTAATGCTCATTGTTTAAGTCCAACACCCATCTATCATTTCGTTCTGTGATAAGGACTTGGGATGCAATCTTTGACAAGAGTCTTTTTATTTTCAGTTGTTTCATTTTTTATAATCTCATTTAGGGGGAAGATGACTCTACTGACCTTGAAAATGATGGTCTGGAGAACATTCGTCAAGCATTGTTGAACAGTCATTGTCAAGTCTGGGGATAAAAAATTTCAGTGTAATGCTGAAGAAGTATTAAAGGAAGATCTGGATAGATGAAGAAGTTTTCCCTTAAATATGGTTCAATTTTTAGGACACTTTTTTCTTGATATAATTTCTATTGTGTGTCCTCCTTGCGGAACGCCCTGTTATTGTAATCCTCCATGCGAAACAGAATCAAGATGCAAGTATTCTTTTTAGCGAAATAAAAATTTTGTATGGAATTAGAGAATATGTTTCGGAATATGTGACATACAATAAAATGCACGAGATGTGATTACGTCAAGTCTGTTTATATTATACTGGTTAGCTTTAGAGCATTTCTTTGTTTCTAAAAGCAGAATAAGTGTCAGCAGTTTTCAGTTGCATAATTATTGTTATGAAAGTGTGAATAATTACAGGAGAGAAGAAAGAGAACATTACGATTCAGTGTGTATGTCACACTTCAAAACATTACTCTAATTCTTCTTTATCACCTCTTTTTATTTCATTGTTTCTAAGTTTTAAAAGATGTATCTGGAATTACTTTTATCAAAAGATAGGCAAGAAGTGATAAGCAGGTTTTATTTTTATTTTTCCAATTCAATAATTTCTGTAACACAATAAAAACTAGTTGAACTTCTCTAAAATATTGATGTCACTGAACATCTCTAATTTTTATTGATGTTTTGTCGAATTAGTCAATAGGTTATCAACGAATTCAAGTGTACGCTCTACAACGTTTAAAACAAAATTAAAAGTAGTGCTTAAAGCTATACAAAATGCAATTGTGTTTTTAAGTATTTGTTAATCGCGTTTTAAATTAAAATTGAAATTGCATACATTCCTTTCCGTTTTTGATAATAAAATAGATACATTTTTGTGTAACTTTATATTAATTTTTTAGCATTTAAGTCTCAATTTCGAAAATATATAAACTTTCTTATTTTAAATTAACCAAAATTATTTATTCTTGTAATTTGTTGAAATGTATCGGATGTATTTTGCTTTTGATGTTTAATTGCAATCATTATTTGACGAACTGTTTTCAATAAATGGGCAGTTAACGCAAAGACAAACTTTATTTTAGTATCTGAATCCTAAAAAAAAAAAAATTAATCTACGTTAAAAAATAAATAAATAAATAAATAAATAAATAAATAAAAATGAAATTTGTTTAATGTAAGACAAATTTCACTCTAGAATTAACCTACTCTCTGGATAAAAACACACACTATGCATAGTTAAAAAAAAAAAAAAAAAAAAAAAAATCTTAGAAGTAAGAAAACTGCACTACTTTTTGAATATTTTCACATCTGTGTTTCAGAAAGTTTTTTTTTTTTTTTTAAGTAAAGTATACATTTTTCTGCGTAATTTCTAGGTTTATAATACTTTCGAGCACTCAAGTCTTTAATCTCTATATATAAAAATGAATTGCTGTTCGTTAGTCTCACTAAAACTCGAGAACGGCTGAACGGATTTATCTTATCTTAGTCTTGAAATGTTCGTGGAGGTCTAGGGAAGGTTTAAAAGGCGAGAAAAAATCGAATAATTTCCGGGAAAACCCTAAAAACAGCCCTTTTCTATTTCCCATACAAACGTTTTCTAGAGTCAATTTGAACTTTATTGCTATTCAATAAAGTTTAGGTGTGTTCCTAACGGCTGATGGCTGAGCTACAAAAATTTGCATGTTGATTCGTAATGACCTCCCCTGATGCACCTCGAAGCCGGATTTTCGAATTTTGTTTTAGTTTTCTTTTAATTAATTAAAATGTTAAAATAAAAACCTTCTAATAACTGATAAATTGGCCATTTAATTTTAATCCTTAATTTAATTGTTGCCAAAAAAAATTATTCTTTTTTGGACAGAAAAAAAGAAAAAAAAAAATCGTGAACAATAAAAATTACATTTATTTAAAATATTTAATTTTATTCCTTAATTTAATTGTTGCCAAAAAAATTATCATTATTTTTTCGACGGAAAAAAAAAAAAAAAAACGTGAACAATAAAAATTACATGTATTTAAAATGAGGAAAGTAAATTAAAAAAATTAGAAATATCAGTCGTATCGTTACAAATAAGATACCAAATGAAAGATGCAATTTTTGTGAATCCAACGGATTAAACAGCTTATCGATCGGACAATTAGATTTTTTAACATTAACTAATGTATGTATTTTATAAATTTTCTTTCACAAACACAAACGCGTAGTATACAGCCTGTACAACACTAGACCAAATTGAAGTTCAAATTTCATCAATATTTAAATAAATAAATGAAAATAAAAATATGCTTAATGGGAAATATATATAACCATTAAAAGTTTAGTTGTCTAAAATATGTCAGAAATTGCGCTCATAGCATATTGTTACAAGGTATTAAGTCTTATTTTTACAAGGGATTAAATCTAAAATGGTGACAAAAATTCAAAAGTCGCCAAAGAGAGCTATATTAAGGCGGTACTATGATCATGCTTACAAACCATGAATACTAATAACCACAAAAAATTAATTGTCTCATGCAACAGACGTAGCCGGTCATAGCATATTATAATATTTAGCGTGAAATTGTTATCATTTTTATGGTTGATCGGGGATAAACAAAATAAACATAGGAAATAACGTAAAAGCAAATATTATGTGCACCACGTATAGTGTTGTTCATATGTAACTGGGATTCAAATATAAAGGGGATACTTCATTTTTTTTTCGATACTATCTATTTCGAAACTGTTATCTAATAAGGACTTAATGCAAGGTCTCAGGTAATAGGGACAAGCGCCCGAGTTTTAGCGGATGACCAAATCGATACCGAAGGCAGCAGGGATCCGAAGCGAGCTTTTGAGCAGTTTTAGTATTTTATTTTATTTTTATAAAGCTATATAGAAAAGAGTTTCCTTTAAATTTAGTGACCAGCGAAGCGGGCAAAGCCTGCTAGTTTTAAATATATATATGTACATTTTTTCTTTCCCTTTTCTTTCTTTCTTTCTTTTTCTTACTTTTATTATAGAATAATTTATATAATAATTATTTATTATAATTTTGGATTATATCGACTTCATTCCAATATTTTTATTTATTTATTTTTTTTTTCCCCTTGTTTTAACGTCGAGGATTACTCGATGAATGTTTGTCTATAAATGGACATTTAACACATGATAGGCAATTTTTCTGTCAGAAGAAAACGGAATTTACAGCCATGGAACTGAAACAAACCGAATTTCTAGTATCTTGTATTTCAAGTTAAATTTCATTCTCAATAGTTTTGTAATAATATTATGTATTTTATTATAATTATTATTATTATTTAATCTATTTTTAATTTAGTACAATATTTCTATTAAAAACTTTTTAATCTTGTCAAAGGTTTAAAAAGAATTCCACCAAATCTGGCAATATTTACTGAATTTATCTTCGTAAACAGAGTAAAATTAACGGTGTACCCTTGTCAGCACTGAATCGCGAATTTATCATTTGTCTTTCCTTTTATTTCAATGAATGCTCTATCAAACTGTTTGTAGATGATAGAACAAGATTTTATTCATGCCAAATTTTGCCCGATTTGTATTATACATCTAGCATTCATATGTTTCTCCTATGGTTCTAATATATACATATTTTTAAACCTTTTTTCCAAAATTTGTTATATTTTATGTATTTATTTAATTTACTAGCAGGCTATGCCCTCTTCGCTGGTCACTATTTTTAAATGAATCCTTATAATTAATGAACGCTCAAAATTTCCTTAATTTTTATCATGTGAAAAAAAAAGAGAAAAAAAAATTCTGATCGGAAAAAATGTCGCATCGGGTCCCCACTGCCCTCGACAGCACATGCCATTGTGCGCTGCTCGCGCGCATTTATGTTCGACGCTCTTAATAAATCACTACATTATCGTAAGGGAAAAACATAAATATAAAATACAAAAATATGTATATATATATATATATACATATATTCTTCTCTCATCGGTGGAACAATTGGTCTGGGCTCCCACTGACTGCGGCAGCGTATATACGCGCGCACAACGCGCGTGTTCCTTCGCTCATCGTTCCGCTCCGCCGAATTATTTTACACTTTCAAAATATGCGCAATCGTTTTTTCGGGTTTTTAAACCTAATGATACTAATTTCCAACGTTCTATATGAATTTCTTTATTTATTTCTGTGTAATCTATGCTAGTTTTCATACATAAATTTTCCTTTCTTCTTTTCTCTATAAGACATTTTCAGCAATGTACTACAAGAATAACAACAATAACAATGAAAATAATAATAACTAAATATATAGAATGATGTTTCTATGAGAAATTGCTTAATTGCTTTAGCAATAAGCTTTATATGTATTATGAATATTATATAGAAACTTCCTAAAATATAGAAAATCTTGCTTAGAATATAATAAGTTGGATAAGCTTACTAAATTGTACATCTTCAGTATTTAAATTAAAAGTAGGAAAAAGAAATAATTTTAAAAGAGACTCATAATTTAAGAAGTAATTTCTTAAAATAAAATTAACATTACATGTTAAATTCTAAATCAAACTAGCAATAGTAATTGCTAATTTTAAAATGAACACAATAAATATGAACAAAATGAGCACAAAATGAATAAATATGCTTCTAGCTCTTAATGAAAATAAACCTGTTGCTTAAAACTTTTCTATATTAAAGTTTAATATCATTTACAAATATAGAAAAAAAAAAAAAACATACCACGCATTTATTATTATGCGGTTAAAAAACTTACATAATTTTACCTAGAATAATTACTTTCATAGCGTCTGGTATTTACCATTTATTTTTTTCAGTGAAAACATATGTGACTGCTTGTTTAACAAACCAAATGCACATTAATTGTTCATTTCTGTTTTGATAATAAGAGTAAAAAATCATCTATGTATTTTTACCAAACACAACAAAAAGAAATACAATGGCTAATTAAATTCAGAGAAATAGAGAAGATGGATCTTTTATTTCAGTGTGCAACGAAGCTAGAATAACGTAGAACAAAAATAAAAGGCATAATGAAAGAGGCGGACGTGAGTGAACTTTCTATCCATATTTAGTTTCGTTTATTGTTTTTATTGTTTTATTTGTAGCCGTATGACCTTATGAGCACTCTAAAAAATCTTTGAAGTCAAATACGAGACTTCCTGGAACTAGATGAAGGTGTTGAATAACTGTTATTAATTTCATTTATCTTTAGGCTTTTGATTGTTTAATATTTTCGAGAAATCTTTCTTTTCCTTTTTCTCTTTCAATCTTTTTTCTTATTATTCTCTATGATTTTTACACATAAAAAAAAAAAAAAAAAAAAAAAGCTTATAACTGACTTGTTACTTTTGTTGTTTGTTAATATATTTCTCTGATTTTCTGTTTATGTTGAGCTGAATGCCACGATAGTAAAATATCTCCCTTATATATAGTAAAATATCTAAAATATAGTAAAATGTCTCCCTTACATTTAACCCTAGATAACTAAACTATCATAAACCTAGATAACTAAAAATCAGTGCTACTCTGTAACCATTACATTCATAGATTACAAATTAAAAACAAGTATATTTATATATTTCCTTTACTTATTTCCAATAAATTACCGTAACTTAAAAAAAGTATTATAATATTTGAATTAAAAAAACAGAAAAGTGGTAAAAATTATTATTTGTACTCTTGGCAGATGTTAAAAACGTGCTCTTCACAAATAGCCTTGTTGCAGTAGTTGAATATACTGTTAAAAAGGTTTCTTAAAAATGAGCTAAATTGTCTCAAAATAGCTCCGAAACAATATATACTTAAATTTGAGAAATCGCGTACTCATTTTTGAGTATATTGACATGCTCCAAAATAGGGTTGAACAATAAGAATCCAAATATCCTCATGTTTCACATGGCAATATACTCAAAATGAGTACATGGATTTTCAAATTTAAGTATATATATTGTTTCGGAGCTATTTTGAGACAATTTAGCTCATTTTTAAGCAGTGTACGTATTTTGCCATTCTGCATTCCTTACAAGGAAACATTCAAAAAGTGTCGTCTTCAAAAAGTATTGAAAAAAATATATGTGATTCTACTCTTCATGAAACATCAGAAAGTTAAAAAATTATCGGCTGAAATGAATTACAACGACCACAAAAAATTATCAAAATTAAGCATTTTTGGCGATTTAGCGCTCTTAGGTGATAAGTTCGTTAGCATCGAGATTGCCTTGTACGAATAGAACTGTGTTTTGATTTTCCGCAAAGTACTCAAGTGGACTTTTCTCCAATGTGTATACTATCAACGCCCTTTGTCGGTTTGGGACTAAGTCCTGGCGTTTTTGTAAACTTTTTTTTTTTTTTTTTTTTTTTTTCTTTCCAATAAATGGAGAGATCGCCATAGAAGCGCTCAAAATCGCTCCAAGAGTGATGAGCGGCGTCCCTCTCCTTGTTCAATCACCTAACAGTAAGAAATCGCCAAATATGCTTAAATTTGATAATTTTTTTGTGGTCACTGTAATTCATTTCAGCCGATATTTTTTTTCACTTTCTGATGTTTTATGAAGAGTAGAATCATATATATTTTTTTCAATATTTTTTGAAGACGACACCTTTTGAATGTTTCCTTGTTAGATGGACAGAAAGTAAAAATTCTGAGTTTGTTAGCCGCATTTTTAGTCGTGTCTTCTGTGGGCTTTTCAATATTCAAAATATCTTCAATATTTATTTTGATGATCACTAAACATTCGACTGTTAGACGACGATTATAGCGAATCTCAAAAAGTAACAAGCGTACAGCCGTGCTTATCAACTTCGGATAACTCATTTTACTAGTTAGGAAGGTACTGTGAGTGAGATGGTGTGAGCGCAAAGGGAACATCTCGAATTCGCAAAACTTGCAGGTAGTCTATTAGACGAACGTTCAGTTATCTATAGGTAAAACCAAAGCACTATCCATATGTTTTGAATTAATGAACAAAATTTATTTCAAATGTATATAGCTTATTTCAAATATCTGATGAACACAATTGCAAATTTTCTCAAAGTTAAATTTATTTATTGATTTGCTATTTTTTTACTGTTACTGTCTCGCAGCACAGATAGATAGACAACTATGAGTATCCAGATGTCACCACTACAATAAATTTCTGCATTTAAATATCCCAAAATAACTGTAATTCGGTAACTAACAAGCTTTTCCTCTTTCGATAATGCGGTATATAATTTAAATTCAACCAACATGACCCAACATCTCGTGACAATAGGTCGTGATTCAAGAGTTATGTTTTTGCTGTGAAGTTGCACACCGCACTTCGTATTCGTGCACAGTAAACTATAGAAAACAACACATGAGTTGTGTTCAAAATCATAGAATTTGTACAGATAATAAATAGAACTCAATTGTGTCTTGTTCTGATAAATAAGAATTTTTCATTCATAGCGAAATATTATAAGAAAGATTTTTTAAGATGTTACCACACCAAAAACCGACAATCAACAAGTATATTATGTCTTATTCTTGGCTCATTTTTATCAACATCTGTAGCTAGCAAAAGCCTGTTAATTTTTGAAATATTTTTTTTAACTTAATTATTGAAATGTATTGTATGTGCGCAATACCCATAGTTATGTATCCATCTTTGCTGCAAAGTAGTAAAATTATAATAAAATAAATCTAAATCGTGTGAAAATAGTTTATCAGACCTTCAAAATAAGTTGTATACATTTTTAATAAGTTTTGTGTTTCTGTCTTAAAATTAAGAAGGATTTGCTTAGTGTCATAAAATTATAAATTACCGACAATCAACAAGTATCTTCTTGGCTCATTTTTATCCACATCTGTAGATAGCAAAAGCCTATCAATTATTGAAAGATATTTTTAAACTTAATTATTGAAATGTATTGTATTTGCACAATACCCATCGTTATCAACCCATGACTTAATCGTTATCAACCCATTTATCGTTATCAACCCATGACTTTTTTTATGGTGTTTAAATTATCACGAAAATGTTTCTCGAATATAGGTACAATAATTAAATAGGAAATTGAGTGGGACGGTAGCACCCCTCATATATATATATATATATATATAACAGTTTCTAAAACTAGCAGAGTTAGAAGAAAAAAGTGTGAATGCCACGCTTGATTATTTTAAACAACTTTGAATCCTCTTGATATAAATCTTGTCATTAAAGTTATGAAATTTAAACTTTAATGAAAACTAAATTATTGTTAAATCTTTGATTTTATTTTATATTATATATTTTCCATATTTATTGATATATTTTATATATTATATATTATAATACAGATGTCCATAAAAGAATGTCCCAGTCATAAATTTCAATAGTATCAACTATAAGCGTTGTAGAGTGTTGGTTCAAGGTCACAATTAAAGAGTAACTCAAACAATTTTAGATAAGCGCATGCGCAAGTACTGCTTTGTTGTTTTTTCGCTTGCAGCGCCACATACGCAAAATGGCGACTCCTGAGCATAAAGCGTTTTGTGTTCTGCAATTTGCTAAACTGAACTTTTCATCTAAGTGGGAAGGTAAATACCTGAACAGGGGACAGTCCCCGCTCATCGCTCCTGGAGCGATGTTGAGCGCTTCAGTGTCTCGGGCAACAAGTGTCCGAGACAGAGGGAACTGCTCCGAACATTTATTGAGAATTCACCAAGCGTTTACAAAATTCGCCAGGCATTGAGCCACAACCGACAGAGGGCGATAATTTATTTATAGCAGGTGTGCCGGGATTAAACCCCACCATAATGTTAGTATCTGGGGGGTCGGAACATCCTCACAAACTTCTAGAGCATGAAAGAGATTCCCCAGAATTAAACGTTTTTTTGCGCTGTGTCCCGACGTCGAGTGTACGGACCATTTTGTTTCGCTGAAGCTACCGTAACAGGGGTGGCTTATCTGGATATGTTAAAAGAATGGCTCTTTCTCCAATTAGTAGAGGGTGAACCTATAAACTTTATTTGGTAACAGGACGGAGCCCCTCCCCATTGGAGTCTCTTTGTACGAGAGTGGTTGAACGTCTAAGTCCCTAAGCCCTGGTTTTTAAGAACACAGAAGCAAACGTCAACGTTTTCGACGCCGCGACGCTCCAATCAGAGTCTCTTTGATATCAGCGCTGGCGTTGAAACCGCAGAACAGAACGTCGTGACACATGCGCAAATTGAAAATCTCAAGGCCGACTATGTTGACGTTCGCGTTTTGTGTTCTTAAAAACCAAGGCTTAACCGTTGGATTGGTCGTAATGGTCGAGGCGACAGAGCTCTTTGTCGTCGGCCATCACGTTCACCTGACATAATGCAATACAATTTTTTCCTGTGAGGCTTTATAAAAAATCGTGTCTATGTTCCACCGTTACGTAATGATTTAACAGAGTTGAGACACAGAATTGAAGAGGATATTGCTTCCATTTCACCGGACTTGTTAACCGAACTGTGGGAAGAACTGAACTTGGGTTGGATGCGTGCCGTATAACTAAAAGAGCAAATATTGAACATTTGTAAATAAAACTATCTTAGTTTACTTTCAATTTGATTTATGATTTGTTGTAAATAGTCTAATATACCATTGAAACTGAGACATTCTTTTATGGACACCCTGTACTTTATCAATAATTATTATACATTATTATTATACATTAATACAATAATAATTATTATCAATAATTATTGTACAGTTTATAATTAATAATTAATACAGTTTATAATCAATAATTATTATACAGTTTATTATACTGCTACAATTTGTTCTTGAGATATGCTGACAACAGACACACAGACTCATAATATGCAAAAAATTTTCGGAAAAAAAAAAGGCACTTTTATTGATATATTTTATGTTATATATTTGCCATATTTTGAACGAATAAATCTGTATTTTAGCATATTATTTATCTATTCATTAGCAATTCTTTAAAAATATATTATTTATTCATCGATTATATTTTTTTAATCTAACCAAATTAGAATTCGACCTAAAAATTAATAAGTTTTCTTAAAGAAAGGAAATTCCAATCATCTTTAATTTCCTTGAAGATTTTCTCCTCTAATTAATTTCCTCGAAAGCTGAATTATTCAACATAACGATGATGGAAATTTCATGAATTCCCATCCGTCTTCTCATTACAATGCTGTTCTAGCATTGCAGGGCATCATTAAATTTTGTGAAAACATGAACCTCCTGATGGTTTATCGTTGCCCATGTTATTGTTGTATATTCTTACACTGCATTATTCCTAAGAATGGAAAAGTAATCTTACAAAATGTATATTTTTCGAGAAATCGTGTTGTGTTAAGTAAGGTGAAACAGCGTGTTGAATATTTAGTAGTACAATATATGAGATAGATTTCAAAGACTCGATGACGACTAGTGATGTAAATTACAGAAAGGAATCTAAAATAAGATTTAAGTTACAGTTGCAAATAAATAAAAATTATTATTAATGTAAAAATATTTATGTAAGATCTTTTTTTTTTTTTTTTTTTTTTTTTAATAAAAGTAATAACATAGTAATAAAATTTTGTTAATTGAAAATTCAAATATTTTATTTTTTCTAATTAAAATATTTGTTTATTATTATTACTTAGATAAATCGTATTGTTTTAAGAGTGCTGAATATTTAGTACAGTGCGCTGAATATTTAATAGTACGTACATGAGATAAGATTCAAAATACAGTCGGTAACAAAAGTGTCCGAACACCAGCAAAAATTCCTATGTAAAAAAAGTACACTTCATACGATTTTGTTTTCAATTTATGGTGTTTTTATAAAGTATTTTATTTATTACAATCATTTTCATGACAGTTTCTACTTTTAGGCATAGTAAAAGGTTATTTTCTATTTTAATTTTTTTCTGACTTTTAATTAACAGGTAAGTTATGTATAGTTTTCATTATGACAGGAAAAATTCTACATAATTATTATTATTATTTTTTTTATGTGAACGAAGTTTAACCACTAGTTATGAATGAAGTTAAAATAATTATAAGATAAAAAAAAAAAAAAAAAAACTGTTTATATACCATGTTTTTAAATTTTCTGATGAATCATTAATAAAATACGCGAGGATAAAAAATACTATAAAAGCAATATTTAAGCACGCGGACTCAGTTCAGTGAACTGATAATAATAATGAAAAGAAAAAAAAAAAAAGAAGTTGGTTTTAAAAATAAAATATTACTCCTTTTAGAACAACGTATATTAACATCATACATTAGCACTTATCAATGTGTATACATTTTTAAAGTGATAATATGACGGCAATTTTTTTAGATGCATCATTTAACTTTTTATAATTTTTTAACGTTCATGTTCAATTAAATGTATTTATTTTTATGTCGAAAGAAAATGAACTCGTATTTTTTTTTTTTTTTTTTTTTTTTTTGGCAACAATTAAATTATAGCGAAGATTTTAATGGCTATTTTTATTGCTATTAGGAGCTTATTATTTTCATATTTTAATTAATTAAAACAAAACTATTCGAAAATTCGAAAATCTGACTTCGAAGTATTGTGTTGTCACCGGGTTCTGAGCTACTGTGAAAGTTTCGAATGTCTAGCTAGTAGGGAAGTTAGTTAAAAATAGATTGCAAGATTTGTACCGGACAAACAAACACACAAACAAACAAGAATAGAAGTTAATAAAAAACATGGTAAATATACGCATTTTTAAACTATTTCTATACGGTTTCTCTAAAAACTATTTTTTAATATTTTTAATGATTAATGAAACTACATATCAATATATTTTTGTTAGGAATTAAATTGATATTATGAATTTAAATGAGAAAATAATGACATCATCTTAGCACTAACGCAATCTGTTCAGTTCCTTTTTCTACATTGAAGAATTATATTCTAAGATGTATAAAAAATGATTTGCATCAGAGGAATGAGATAAGACAAAGGTTACTTTTTATTTTTAGTTAGTAATAACTTGGCACACACACACACTAAATCATATATATATATGAACTGTTATAATAAAACCATGATTATATTTTATCGTTGCCTTTCTCCCTAAAAAAAAAAAAAAATAAGACATTTGTCAGCTTCGTGGACGTCTCATTTGTCCGCTCTGCGTCGTGGATCAAAGATCTCCCTAATGTCTATGGTACAAGTAATGGACATGAGAGTCAACTTCGTGAAAAAAGAATTCCACTCCTTCGTTACTAGTCCTCCCCTTTGTTGTAAAATTAATTTTGAAAATATTTAATTGCTGTGTCCAGAAAATGCCTAACAAAATAACTCATTAAGTATATTAGATTCAAGGTTGTCAAGATTGAATTCAATAATTTTTAGTATATATATATACTTATTTTCACCTCTTAGGTTAGCGTTCGTTTCAAACTTATAATTATTTTTTAATTGATATTCATTTTATTTAATCCATTTTAAAATGTTCGAACCCCGTTTGAATTAAAAGCGGAGAGATTAAAAAAAAAAAAAAAAGTATGGGGTGGAGGAGAGGGATTCTTGATGTCTACGTAGCTGTTTACTATATTTTCTTCTTAAATTAAGTTAAATCTTTAAGTTTTGCAATTTTTCCTTTTTGTAAGGTCGTCGTGTGCATTAATAGCCTCTGGTGTATGTAAAATATGTCCTAGCTGCAATATTCGTCATGCTCTATAAAATTAATACATCTGGGGGTTATCAAAGCGGGGATCCATACGTTCCGCAGAGGGTTAAAATTATAATGTCATATCTCCGGACCACCCCTAGAGGTAAGTTTCAAACTGTTGTTAGTAGCCAAATGCTTCATTGCAGTACGACATAAAACACATTTATCCTGAACCTCCTTTCTATCAGTCGTTACAAATAAACAATTTTGTCTCTTTTTCTTCCTTTCTGTTTCTGTTTCTGTTTCTGTTTTTTTTTTTTTTTTTTTTTTTTTTTTTTTCAGCAAAAATTTAAATTGAAAGCAAGTATTCATCAACTTACGTACGTTTTTTTTTTTTTTTTTTTTTTTTTTTTTAACTCAATAGAATAATAATAATAAGAAAGAATTTGTCTAGAAATAATATAATTTTCCAATTTTAATTTATTATACAGAGGCGTAATTGATAAATAACTCCTTATTAATTAATGAGTCGGCTTATATCTTAATTTAAAAAACTGACACCCCGCTGAATCGGATGTGAGGTGCATATGGGTGATCGAGTCGTGAGAAAAGCCAAAAGAGGTTGGAATGTTATTTTTCTGTCTCTCTCTCTCTTTTCGTTCACCTCCACTCACCTGACCCGATTCTAACCCTGCGCCATACCTTGAATGTCAAGAAATTTCCAGAAGATGAACGCTATCAGAACATCCTTGAAAGAGCAATTCATATCAAGGGCGGATATAAAATTTTTCCTTATTTAATATGTCTATGAAGCAGTTAAAATTTATTGAATAAGCATACGGAAAAATTTTATTGGAAAACTGTAATGTATCTTTAAGGAAAAGATAATAACAAGGTTCAATATCAAAGATAACAATAAAATAAACTATGAAAATTATGAGTAAAAAGCAGGAAACTGGACAGTTAAACATTTTTCGAGACACGAAAAAAGAATAAAAGATAAACGTTTCAACTTGTCTAAAATACACAAGTAAAAGCTACGGTAAAAAAGAGGTTGTAGTTTAACGATTTTTAAAAGCCCCGTCGACAGCGAAATGATGTCACTTTATTTAAAGCAATACTTTTTTGCTGCATTGCGTAATAAATACTAGATGTCACAGCACGCTCAAAAAAAGGGGGGGGGGGGATAGTGTATATTAGGATCAGTTAATTTTTCTTTTATACCTACCGCCCATTTTTGTATTTCGATTAGTAGTAAATTTTTTTAACCACCCACCAGTGCACAGTAATAGTGATTTATATACAGAAGGAAAATAACTATATGCTTCGTAAAATTTTTAAAGCATAATTATATCAATTTAAAGCATGTAATAATGAAATATATTTCCACTTCAATGCTTTTAAGTCAATTAAATTTGAAAACTGGTACGGCTTCAGTATCGGACAAAATCCCTACCGCACACAGTAACAACTAGAACTAGTGAGCTGTAAGGACGAAGTTGATTACCACTGGTGTACATTGTGTCGAATCAGAATAACATAGGAAAGCAGTGTCACACAAAGATAAACGTTGGATAATATTGCAAGTTCGACTGTTTCAGTGCCTTCATTAAAATAAATCTTTGTTGACAACTTCATTTCAAACAGTAAATAATACAGTGTAAAAGAGGCTACTTTACCGTTTTTATACTGCACTTGTGCTTACTTTTTACGATTCATAAAGTAGTATGCTGTTATTTCGAACCGAAACAACTGTTACTAGTTTTTGAAATTCGCGGTGTTTACTCTCAATGTTTTTTATTTATTCTCACTAAACACCAGTTTTTGTGTGCATTTTACTGCTATTTGAATTTTTTAAAATTTTCATATCAAACCGTGACATCGCTTTTTTACTTTTTTTACATGCATAAATAGAAAGTATTTGATTCGTAAAAAGTTCCGATTTCGGTTTTTGGATTTAAATGTTTTAAAATGTCTTGAACAAGACTTGGACATTTTCAGAAAAAAAATCTGTCTGCGTGACCAAAATTTTGTAGTAGCTCTAAACCATGAACGAATGTACAGAATTTCCTTACAAAATATATTTAGTTGCAATTTAACATAATTTGGTGTTTATCAACTTTTACTACATACAGCGAAGTACTAACACTGCTATAATGTGATTTTCCCCATTTACGGAAAAAATAAATGTTCTCTTCTATATCGTGTAATTGCCCAAAAGTTGATACGTAAGAGGGACATTATAAAAAAATATGCTGACTCAATTTTGGGGCATATTGCCGGACAGGCAACTCTATCACCGTATATGGAAAGACTATGTCTCAGCTTCTGTAGCATATTAAATGAAGGAAAATTTATATATGAGATGGCCATTGAAGAATGCTGAATTACTTTAATTAATTTGGTTGCATATCGCCTTGATAGGTAGTGTTACGACTACTCACCTTCTGGTAATCTCCATTTTTTTTTCTTGCATCTGTTTACTTAAAAAAAAAAAAGCCGATACCGAAAGGATTATAAAGTCAAAATAGACAAGAAAACGCAACCGAAGCTGGGAAAGGGCGGACACATGGGGCACTGGCTATCGTCGAGGGTTAGCTACGTTTTGCTTAATATTATAAATATAAAAAATGAGTCTGTGCTAATCTATCAAATTTTTTTTTTCAATTTTCAATAAAATTGCATAAAATTTTATATTTTATTTGTGGCTCTTTTCAGCTATTGGAAAATGTTTAAAGTAATACTCTTAATTAATTAAAAGGAAATAATGTAGATATTTATTAATGTAGCAAAGTTTTTCAGTGTTATTTTTCGATCGATAACATAATTTAATCTAGAATTTGCATATTAACATATAACTTTCATTAACGGCTTTCACAGACTGTATTCTATAAAAGGAATTAATTATGTAGAAATCCTTTGGGAAAAATACTTAAAATTATCATGTAAATACAAAAAATGTAGAAAGGTTGTAATTAATTAATCATTAAAAATAATGAAAATGTTTAACTATCTTAAAGATATTAATGATTTCTATAGAACACCACTTTGGATACATTTTAATGCCAGTTATATATGTAAATATATAAATTCTAAATTTTCTTACGGATACTGAAATAACACTAAAAAATTTTGCATTATTAATAATTTACTACATTTTTCATTTACTTGATTAAGAGAGATTTCCAGAAGCTGAAACAGCATTTAAAGAAACTCCTAACACAATTTTGTGTATTATTAACTTTTTGTGAATGGAAGATTTTCCGTTTTTGGACAGTAAATCAGCATCTGGTCGTTTCTTTGTTTAAGATATGAATTGTAAGTATTCCAGTATAAATCATTTAAATTTTATTCTCAAAAATCGACGTGGAAAATGTCAATGGCATATATGTAAGCCGTTAAGGGGTTTAAGGCTAACGCGCAAAATCCCCCACTTTTTACTTTCCTTTACCCATATATATGGTAGAGAAAGTATTGTTTTTGGGTCAAATTTTTAAGTTGGGTTTTTGCCATAATTACACGTTTTGAAGTCCGTTGAACGCGAAAAACATGCTATTTAGCGGTTGATCTGTCTCGGTGTGTGTGTCTGTTAGCAGTATATCTCAAGAACAAATAAAAGCAAGAAATCTAAACTCGGTATTCTAAATCTGTGTCTTATAGGGATGACCACTAAACTTTCCGTTGATATCAAACAAATGGTTCGTATACAAAAACACTAAAAATAATTCAAAACATTACGTCTGTGGGCGAAATTTTTCATAGATACAGATTAACATCTGTAGGCTGTACTGAACAAAATGAAATGAACATTTATTTATATTATATGCATAAAAGCACGTTTCGTGTAGACTATATTGTGTAAATCCTTCACCATTCGTTTACAGGGCTACCTAAAAGATCTAAAATATAAAGGGACTATACTTGGAAATTGCTGGAAGTCTATTTCCGGTTGAGTTGTATGTTATTAATATAGGAGTATATTTAGGTACATAATATGGTGTGTACATAATTTATATAAGCCATACAGTGGGCTACCAATAATTAAGTGAAAGCTTTTTTTTTTTTCTGTTGAATGCAGTTGGTGGAAGTGCTTTACTATATTTTACCATGTCAAGGAAAACAGCTGACAAAGGAAAATTAATTTCGCGTACTCATACGATAAAACAGTTAAGTTTTCAGCGATTGTTTTTTTGCATAATTACGTGTTTTGAGGTTCCTTGAATATTAAGGAATTTTTTTTAACAGTTGATCTTTGTGTATGTTTTTTATCACCATAACATAAGGCAATTCAAAAGTTGTATTTTGGAATTCATATGAGGCTGATACTTGAAAAGTTTGATCAAGGTTGATAAATTTCATGCAGTGTAAGTTGTCTGAATAATTTGCAATAAAATTTTAAATTTAATTACAGCTGTAAATTCTACATACGAGGGGTGATCCAAAAAAAAGTTTACAAGGCAAATGAAAAAGTATTTATTAACAATAGAAACAAGATACAAATGGGAATCAAGAGACACATCTGGCCTTCACTTTTCCACATAGTCGCCAAACCTGTTTAGGCATTTGTCAGAACGTTCGACCAACTTGTTTATCCCGTCTTGGTAGTAATCAGGGCCCTGCTCATTGAGCCATTTCTTGGCAGCTGTTTTCACTGCATCGTCTGAGGTGAACCGTGTTCCGGATAAGTTTCGCTTCAACGCCGGAAAAAGGAAATAGTCACTTGGAGCCAAATCGGGGCTGTAAGGGGGGTGATTCCAGACCTCCCACTTGAACCTTTGCAGCAATTCCTGAGTCTGGTGAGCTGTATGGGGCCTGGCATTGTCATGCAGAAGAATGACGCCTTTGCTCAGTAATCCAGGCCGTTTGAGTCGGATGGCTTCACCCAACGATGGCCCATAAGAATCTAATTACGGCTCGCATCTCTATGGCTCGCATCCACTTTTCTAGACGTCGTGCCATTACTGTCGCTCTTAAGTGTCTGCGTACTGACGCTACTTACTCGTAGAACCGCTGTAGGACAACTAGCGCCATCTGTCAACCACCCTGGGTGGAAATATTCGCTCCACAATTATTACGTTTCAAATGCTTCTGCGTGTAAACTTTTTTTTGGATCAACCCTCGTAAATGCAGATACTTCACACAAACGGGGGTTAAAGGGGCGGTAGGCGCCCTCATACAGAATTATTTTTCAAATAAAATTATTCCCGAACCTTTCAAATTCTTTATAACGTAGGTTCATATAAAGTATTTGATATCTTACCTCTTAACTTGCAGTTTGTCTATGAATTTGAAATGCAATGAAAAATTATATAAAGTCGTATGAATGGGACACTTGGTTATCAGCATATATAGTTACGTTCATCAGTGCCTGACTCTGTCACGCTTTAGGCTTAAGAGATTTCCTTGGACTCTGTCTCCTAATTTTCATACATTAGTTAATTTAAAAAAAAAAACCTAATTGTCCGATCGATAAGCTGTTTAATCCGTCGGATTCAGAAAAATCGCCCCTTTCATTTGGTATCTTATTTGTAACGAATTTTTAATTAGAGAATAGACATTTAAATTTTTAATTGTTGCTTTTTTTTTTTTTTTTTTTTTTTCAGCATAAAATAAAATATGATTTCACGTGAAAAAAAAAAAAAAATATATATATATATATATATATATCTATGTATTAAATATTAAATTTGTTCGTGCATATGAAAAAATGACGCGTATAAAATAATAATAATAATTTTAAAATTTAAAGTTAACGAAGCGAAATTTTCGCACGGGCTTGCTAGCAAATGAATTATTTAAAGTGAGAAAATAAATGAAATGATCATTTTTCAACGGGCGCCTTAGTCGCCCTACAACTAACAAGTATAAAATAATAATAATAATGATAAATAATGCTTTTTTTTATTATTATTGGAACACATTAAGCCGACTTGAAAAAAGATTTGAGCGGCTATTTGCTGACATTCGTCCGCAAAGAATTAATAAAAACTAAAAAAAAAAAAAAAAACTGTGAACAACTTAAAGACTCATTTTCGCACGTAGTATGGCATTTTAAAAGTTATGAGACTTCTTTAAAATTAATTTAAAACACTGAATTATACCCTTTATCCCTTCCTGTCATGATCCACCAATTGTTTCTTGAAAACTGAAAGTAGCGAGTTAAGGTATGTGATATGATAAACTGCATTTTTCCTCTTATCATCTTGTATAATAATATAAGTTCACATTTCTTCCCGATTTGGTCAATGCTCTTTTTGGCCCAGAGCGTTCTTCATCCACGAAATTGATTCGGACGATTAATTCAATCCATACTATATTATTATGCTTAATATATTCCAGCGCTGCGTTTCAGCCAATGCAGGAAAGTCAATAGCCTTGACCTGGATATAGTGTATCAGATAGGAGATAAAAATTTTGCATAACCCATTAAAGGTACGATTCGGCATACATATCGATATTTATCACCAGGGTGAATATTGAATGTTCTTTTGTTTCAATATTACGGGGAAGATTCTATATGTGGGCAGGTGAAGGGAATTGACGAAAACTGAAACAAAGAGATTTATAACAGAATCAATCTCCTTTTATTATCGAGCTTTCTGTTCTCCAATAGCAACATTTTTTCACGTAAAATAACTTCAGTTTTTTTTTTTTTTTTTTTTTTTTTTTAAGTAAATTCGAAAAGTAATCAAAAGTGAATTCAATCGCAATGAATTAAGAAATAAAAAGTGTATACTTAAGACCACACGCTCGAAATGAAAGACCTATCTACTGATACGTACCATATAATTTAAAAAAGTATTCCTATGAAATATATCATATAGACAGCAATGTAAACTGTTTTTAAGCAGACCTGTACACATCGTAAAATGCACTAAAATTGAAAAAAAAAAAAAAAATGCATAACATAACATATCCAACCATTTTCTGAAAGCCTACAATACATCTGAATCCTTTTTTGTGACCCAGCACTCGCATGTGTGGTTCTAATAACATTACGCAGATAAATTCATGAAGTAATGCAATTAACATATTTGTGTCTATATTTATTTATGAATACTTAATAAAATCTTTATAAAACTGTATAGGCCTTAAATATATTGGGTTATCTAGAAAGTTCATGCCGATTTTGAAGGAAAATTGAAACGCAACACATTTAAATTATTAAATTATATAGGTGCCATTCTGTTCTACAAACATTCTCCATCTTTCAGGTAACTTAAAAATTCCGTCCTTCCAGAACCTCTCAGTTTTTTTAACGAAAAACTTTTCTATATGATTTTTATATCGACCAAAGAGTTGAAGATTTTTCCATTAAAGGAATTTTTTAAGGATCGAAATAAATGAAAATCTAAGGGCTCGAGGCCTGGTAAATATGGTACATGAGGTAAAACATCTCAACCAAAATCCAGCAACTTTTGTCGAGTTGTGAAAGATACATGAGGCCGCGCACTGTAATGATGGAATACGATGATTTGTTATTTCTGGGCGTTTTTATTTAATTGATGACTTTAACTCGTCTAATTGAGAACAATACTTTTCTGAATATATCTTCCCGTTGTTTGATAAAAGCTCATAATACAGGATTCCTTTCCAATACCACCAGACACAGAGCATGAACATCTTTGAATGAAGACCAAGTTTCAGGGTGGCTAAAAGTGGTTCATTCCACTTTTCCTAAGACCTTTTTCGCTTAACATTATTATAAACGATCCATTTTTCATCCCACGTCACTAGTTGATTCAAAAATGGCGTCTCTTCGTTGCGTTTATAGAGCATTTCACAAATGGAAATGCGATCCATCAGATTTTTCTCCGTTAATTCGTGTGTCAAAACGGTTTATGTAGCCAAGCTTCACAAAATGCTCGTGGATAGTGTATTGGGATATTTTTGACATTTTTGCTAATTATTTTTTATCAGTGTTTTAATCTGATCTTCACTTGTGGTGGAGGGCCTACCCGGGTTTTCTTGATCTTTAAAGTTGAAATCACCAGCTTTAAACCTTGTAAACCACTTTCGCACAGTTCTTACAGCTACGGTACCTTCATAGTAAACAGCGTATATTTTGTTTTCTGCTTGTGTGGCATTTTTGCCTTTCCGATAAAAGAAAAGCTTAAATGCCCATAATGCACTTTGTTTGCTTCCATATTCAAAGATGTATAAAACTGACAACAATTAACGTATCATAAACGAAATTTTTTTTTAAATATGCCTGAAGTACTAACTATTAGAATATGTACGCATATCATTTGTTTTCAATCATCTTCATTTATTCAGACCTGTCCTTACGCCACCTAAAGAAAATCAGCACGGACTTCCCGGACGACCCAATAAATGTATATATCAATTCTTTAATCATTAAATATAAAGCTCAGTGTTTGCATATGTGCTCACTATAGGTTATAAAAATACTGAGTTGATTAAAAAAATACCTGACGGTATTTTTATTTATTTATTTATTATTTTTTCATAATGTCGTTCGAAGAAGGTTTAAAGCTACTGAAATCGTCGATCTAACAATTTGAAAAAAAGTTGGGGGCCTAACAAAATAATGTCTTGTGACACCATCTACTGATAAATAATGTAGTTACTATTGATATTAACTTACGCACACATTACACGTGACTACTGACATTGTAATAAAACTTTGTGAAAAATAAACTTGCACGGCGAAAAATTTCTAATAAATTGATAATCATGATAGCATTCAAATTAAAATACAGCACTCGGCCCTATACGTCGTTAACCGCTACGAATGAGCGTCAGCATATTTACCCCGAAGTACTGAAAATATTACAAGTTTGACCCCTTCATTCTTGAATTTTAATGTTATCCAATGAGGACAAATTTTATTTATATTTTTAACAACCAAACTGGATGCAAGCTATGTTTAATTTCCGAATTATACTTAAATTCAATACGATGCAGTTTTACCTATTGATTCAACTGATTGATTTGCATGCATAATCGACTATTCTCATGTCGTTCATTTCTATTATTATATTACAAAGATTGCCTTAAATTAACAGATTTCGTGCGTGAATTCGTTTTTTCCTACGCGCGCTCCGTATAAGGCGTTGCCGAAGGTAGTGAGTCTGGGTTCGGACATCGACACACCGCGATCGCGAAAACGTTTCGAATGGCAGAGGGAAGCCCCTTGTCGAGGTTTTGACTGATTTCAGAGGAATTGCATTTCAGAATTTATATATTCTGAGATTTTAAACTCTGGGATTTTTTATTTATTTATAAGTGAATTATTTAAAATAAGCATCTAAAGTCCGTTAATATTACCATAAACTAAAAAAATTATTAATTATGTTATACATTATAGTTATTTATTTTTAATTTTATATAAAGATTTATAATATGTAATTTTTTTATACATTGTTTTATTGTTTTATGTTGGGAATGCAACTTTTATGCCCTAGAGTTTGCATAACAAATTGCATCAAATAAAGCAAAGAGATTGTCGGCGGAACAAATTTCGGGCGGACTACTCCTATTTTCGATTGGTCTAGTTTTAACTACTTTGGCGATGAAAGTCGGCCATTTTTTTTAGTAAAAACTGATCTTTATTTTTTTTTGTGTGTGAGGACACTATATACATTAAATTATTAGATTTATAGGTATTACGTTGCAAATTTTCACAACGCGATATCATTCGATTGCTATTATCTTAAAATAAAATAAGAGTCTAATATTAAAAACAACAACAACAACAACAAAAAAAAAAAAAAAAAAAAAAAAAACAGTCTAATATTAAAGAATAACGAATAAAATTTTTTAAATTATCAGTTTTGAAGTTCTAAGAGCTGCAATTTTTAAATTACAGCGTACTTATTTCCCATACATAATCTATTAAATTTGTAACCAATTGTTGATTCATTCTTGAGAATCATTCACGTTTGTTCAAAACGGAAGAAATATTTTATGGACCATATTCCTCGTTTGGGTTCGAGACTATAAAAAATCAGCTGTTTTGGGGAAACAGTTCTCAACTCTACCATAGCAAAGCATTGTGGCTTGCAAATTTTTATCTTGCAATATTATTTCTAAGAGTTACAGATTATATGAAATTGAAGTAAGAGTGATATAGTGATAACTTTGTTTTGTTTTTAATCCAGTTTTAGTAATATACTTTAATATTAATCAACATATGTAATATTAAAAGATGGCATGTGAACTGTGGCGATGTTAACAAATTTAAATGAATGTTCTATCTAATAGATTCCTTTATTAAAATGATTGAAATTCTAATTATTTAAGCTTTGATGTGTATATATATGTGTGTGTGTGTATAAAATGTTCTTATTAATCTTTTATTCATTATATATATGTATGTTTGTGTGTGTGTATACATAAAATGTTCTGCAATTTTACGTTATGGAATAGTCTTAACTTTATCATTCGATTCAGTTGTTTACATTTCTCTTTTGTTCTTGTTTGAACATTATTATTAAGTTTCACTGCAGAAATATTTACGAAAATGTTATGCGTAACAATAAAATGGCATGTTGAATCTAATTTGTTTACAAAATATCGGCCACGTGTTCGGCGATTTTACCTACGGTGACGTCACAGGAATATTGTCCATTTTATTTTATTTGTAATATGTTATTTTGACTTTTTGACCTTAAAAGGAGTTTTTAATGGACAATATTCCTGTGACGTCACCGTAGGTAAAATCGCCGAACACGTGGCCGATATTTTGTAAACAAATTAGATTCAAGATACCATTTTATTGTTACGCATAACATTTTCCTAAAAATTTCTGCAGTGAAACTTAATAATAATGTTCAAACAAGAACAAAAGAGAAATGTAAACAACTGAATCGAATGATAAAGTTAAGACTATTCCATATCGTAAAATTGCAGAACATTTTATGTATACACACACACACATACATATATATAATGAATAAAAGATTAATAAGAACATTTTATACACACACACACATATATAGACATCAAAGCTTAAATAATTAGAATTTCAATCACTTTAATAAAGGAATTTACTAAATGGAACATCCATTTAAATATGTTAACATCGCCACAATTCACACGGCAACTTTTAATATTACATATGTTGATTAATATTAAAGTATATTACTAAAACTGGATTAAAAACAAAACAAAGTTATCACTATATCACTCTTACTTCAATTTCATATAATCTGTAACTCTTATAAATAATATTGCAAGATAAAAATTTGCAAGCCACAATGCTTTGTTATGGTAGAGTTGAGAATTGTTTCCCTAACCAGCTGATATTCTTGTAGCCTCGAACCCAAAGTGGGAATATGGTCCATTATGTTACAAAGCCCAAAATGTGATATAAAAAATAAATAGTGATTCAATTCGTTTGAAAATTCTTTTAAATGGACAATATTCCTGTGACGTCACCGTAGGTAAAATCGCCGAACACGTGGCCGATATTTTGTAAACAAATTAGATTCAAGATGCCATGTTATTGTTACGCATACCATTTTTCTAAATATTTCTGCAGTGAAACTTAATAATAATGTTCAAACAAGAACAAAAGAGAAATGTAAACAACTGAATCGAATGATAAAGTTAAGACTATTCCATATCGTAAAATTGCAGAACATTTTATGTATACACACACACACATATACATATATAATGAATTAAAGATTAATAAGAACATTTTATACACACACACATATCTATAGATATCAAAGCTTAAATAATTAGAATTTTAATAACTTTAATAAAGAAATTTATTAAATGGAACATCCATTTAAATTTGTTAACATCGCCACAGTTCACATGGCAACTTTTAATATTACATATGTTGATTAATATTAAAGTATATTACTAAAACTGGATTAAAAATAAAACAAAGGTATCACTATATCACTCTTACTTCAATTTCATATAATCTGTAACTCTTATAAATAACATTGCATGATAAAAATTTGTAGGCCACAATGCTTTCCTATGGTAGAGTTGAGAATTGTTTATCTACCCAGCTGATATTCTTGTAGCCTCGAACCCAAAGCGGGAATATGGTCCATTAGTGACGAAGCGGGCTAGTAATAAAATAAAATTATATATTTTTTATGATAACAATGAGAATGAGAATGTAAAATAAACAGATGAATAATTCGCCACAACAACACACAAAAGTCAATTTGATAACTCGTTAACTTTATTAATTTTTTAAAAATAATTTGTCCAGAATTTTTAATTTATATTTGATAAAAAGAAGAAGAATACTCACTTTAAAAGAATTCCGATAAGAATACAAAACATATAGAAACATAACAAGTAGGAGCTTTTTAATGACAGTAATCAAAAGTTTTCTATTCGAACTAACGATAACAAAATGAAGAAAGAGAGAGAGGGAGGGAGAGAGAGAGAGAGAGAGAGAGAGAGAGAGAGAGAGAGAGAGAGAAGCTGAATTTCTGAAACAGGACACAAATCTATAATAATAAAAGAAGATGTCTGTCTGTCTGTCTGTCTGTCTGTCTCTCTCTCTCTCTCTCTGTCTGTCTGTGTGTCTGAGCATCTATACGTTCAGCCCCTATTGAACGCAGAACTACAATATTTGACATACGGGTGCTCAGAAGCCTGCCCGAGTGCATAGTGAAAAAAAAAAATTTAAAAATTTTAATTAGTTCCGGAGATATTAATTAATATGTAGACCTATGTCTAATGAAAAAGCGATCTCAATGACTGAGAATTCACCACGATTGCATAAAAATAGATATTTTAACGGAGTTAAAAGCAGAAAAAGTGGAAAATAAATTAGAAATATTAGTCCGATCGTTACGAATTTGGTACCAAATGAAAGGGGAATATTTTCCGAATCTAAGAGTGCAAGCAGCTTATTGATACAACAATTAGATTTTTTAAAATTAACTAAAGTATAAAATTTAGATGGCAACATCATTTCAATTGTCTGCCATGAAAATAGATCGCAGACAACTGTCTGGATGAAAAAGGAAATGATTGTAATCAATTAAGATGTCACGTGTTTTATAGTGCGGGGGGGGAAATTGCAATTTTCTAATTTTTTCTAATTTTCATTCACATTACATTTGAATTAATATTCGGCCGAGACAGCATATTATAAAACTACTGTTCAATTGTCATGAAAATATATCAATAAATAAAAAAAATTACATATTTATTGGAAAAAGATTAAGTTTTCTTTTATATTTTGCAATATTTTAAATTGAGATATGCCGTTGAAATTTTCGTAGTGTTTGGTTTTTTTTTTCCCGATAATCCGATTGTGAATATTTTTTAAAGAGTACAATTATTAGGGAGGGCTTGAGGTAGGGGGGGAAAGGGGCAAAAAAAAAAAAAAAGAGTTACAGCGCTTGAAATTGATTGCCATATTTAGATTTAAAGGCAAGGTAAATCGATTGCGGATATTTTCGAGTGTAAAATTATTATTAGCGACGGAAAGGGGGGGGGGGCGAAGGGGCAAAGATGTTTCGGAGAAAACAACGGAATACCCAGAACACCTTTATTCCTTAATATTTTGCAGAGTTTCGAATTCCAATTTCTGCTCACACATCGTACTAAGGATTTTTTACGTTATATAAGCCCGGAATTATGCAAGTTTCGGAGAAAACCATGGATAAGTCGGATTACTGAGAGAGAATAATTTAAAAAAAAAAAAAAAAATCTCGGAGAATAATTAAAAAAAAATTACATTTTAATTTACATTTAATTGCAAATAAAATTTTATTCTAATATTTTAATTATGATTAAATTATTTTTAATACTTCATTCGAAAGACATTTTGAAATACTTTTATATTATCAAAAGTGGTATTCGAGATTTCACCCAATTTACACGTTTTGAGGCGTCCTGAATCGGTTTTCTTTTGCATCTCAGCTACTAATTAAAATAATGTCATAAGTAATACATCATTTAAAAGCTTTGTTGATTTGGAATTGAACAGTAGATTACAGAAATTTCTACCGCCAGATGGCGCTGTAATATTTTAAAATTTCATTATTTAAAATTCTAATTATGATTAAATTATTTTTAATACATCATTCGAAAGATATTTTAACGTTCTTTTATATTATCGAAAGTGGAATTCGAGATTTTACCCGATTTCCACGTTTTAAGGTCTCCTGTTTAGGTTTTCTTTTGTATCTCAGCTACTAATTAAAATATTTTCATAAGTAATACATCATTTGAAAGGTTTGTTGATTTATAATTGAACAGTAGATTACAGAAATTTCTACCGCCAGATGATGCTGTAATATTTTAAAATTTCAATATTTTAAATTCTAATGAGTGAGGAAGGTGTTGTATGTTCTAAAACGGGGATAAGGCGCCGCAGTCGCCACTGAGCGGGACTTTGCTGAAGTCAGAATTTTGAAAGATCGTAACACTGTGAGCGAACAGGCTGTTTCAGATATTCAAACGGGAAGAGGGCGCCGCAGGCTACCGATCGGGAATTTACTGCAATTAAATTTTTCAATAAAGCTATTTTCACTATATGTCAATAAGCTGTTGTAAGATCTGAAACGGGAAAAAGGCGCCGCAGGGGCCACCGAGCGGGAGTTTCATAAAGTCGGATTTTTCAAGGATCGCGAACCAGCTGGTCGCCGAAGTCGGCTGGTAATTGAATAAACAGTAAAATAATTGACTCGAAATATAGAGGCAATTTATTAGGAGTCCCCCCCCCTTCATTGAGCGAAAAAATGCAAGGTTTCATTTTTTGACAAGCGATGTTACGCGAAATACGTAAAAGATGACTCAACCTTGCAATTAAAATATTACTTTCAATTAAAAATAACAATAATAATATAGATTATAACCTACAATTAGAATAAATAGAGCTTCACCAGAAATAAATTCATAAAGCACTTGTTGAAAGTCACAGTAATCGTAAGCCGTTTGAAATTTACAACGAGATAAATAAATTAGAGTGCTGATTCAATGGATGAAGGATTAGCTTTCTGTGGTTCAAGATGAATCACGTAACATGAGCCAATAGGTTGCTACGTTTGGCTCTTTATAGCTATTTTGGCATTTAAAATTTCAGTTCAGCAAATTATCACTATTATTAGGTAACATGACAGTCCTATTACCGAAATAAATTGTTTTTTAAATAATTTTTCACATATTTCACATTTTAATAAATAATAAAATACCTTTTTTTTTTTCATCGCTTCCCAACAAAGTTTAAAAATGCATAAAAGAACAGTTAAACTTTTAAAGAGCTAAATTTAGCAACAAATAATAATTTTTCAATTATTTTTAAGCATTTTTTCGGTTACATTTCGACTACACGAAATAAAACAGAAGTAAAATAAAAATAAAAATCATTTAGAACAAAAGAATATTAAACTACATAAGTAAACAAAAACATTGGCGGTTATGACTTTTGCCAAGAACAATCTCCAGGCCGTTGCCATAGAAATTTATTGAAAATAAGCTGTTACCAAGGGAACCAATGCATATATGGTTCATGTCACATGACTGATGTTGGACCATGTCAGGGTTACCATTTATCACTCTATTTATCTCGTTGGAAATATCCAAGAAAACAGATGGACCTAGGAACTATCATTATTAATTTAATTTATATTAAACATATTTGTCAGTTTAAGACAAAAGCAATTTGCAAATTATCATTACAAGAAATGTAATTTATTTTACTCATAACTTATCTTAGTTAAACTTTAATAGAGACATTAAAGTTAAATGTTAGGAAAAAAAAAATGGCAGTAATAAAAAACATTATGTTTTAGTAATAATAATAATTAAAAAAAAATCCTCACCCAATGTTTAACTAGTTTATTTATTGTATAATGAAAGTAAGTTTTTATTATAATTTTAAAATTTATTTCTTATGCATACGCAGCTATAGTTTGTTTTTCTAAGAATCATAATAGCGAAATTAAAACAAGTATTTTTTATTTAATTAATTTTAATTACTGTCTGTACGCTTAAAAAAAATCATTGTGTTAAATAGAAAGAAATTAAAAATTATATTACTGAATTAAGTTAAATGAAGTGTTAAATGAATTAAATGCAACAAAAGCTTCCATTTATTTTTATGTTAATTCAGCATCCCACCCAACGAACCAACCAAATACCACCACCCTACTTCTTTAATCAGATATCTGCCGACCACCTTTTTTTTATTGTCTTTTATTATTTTATTATTGTTTATAATACACATACCAGTGTATTTATATATATATATATATATATGACAGAGACACTTATTGATATATTAATGAATAAACAAAGTTTTTTGAAAACCCCATTTTAATAGTATCATTAACAAATTTAATAATATTTTTGTTTTTATATGTTGAAGAGCAAAAATTATTTATTCGAAAGAATATATATATATACATATATACAATGCCGTCAGTATTTCACGGAAGTCATGTTCGTTCTTGCAATTTTAAATTTTAATAAAGTTTTATTTCCGTTTTGTCAATTATTCACGTGCGAATAAATATATTTATTTTTTTACGTTAAAAAAAAAAAAAGGCCATTTAGAGGTTTTGTTGCGTAAATAAACATGACGCTAATCGCAAAATTATTTTAACAAAGGATCAGATAAATTCTCTGCAAAGGGAAAAATGTATGTAATGCGTATAAAACTATTTACACTTCAAAAATTCTAGAAAAGAAAAAGACCTTGATGGTAGATTTAACTTACGCGCCACGGCGGCTAAGGTTAATAAATGCTTTCGGAAATATTAAAAGTGTTAATTTTAGAACTTTTCCTAATCAAGGTCTACTGCAAAACGTACTTTAAGTTGATATTCTATATGTATACTGCATTATCCTAAAGTGAAAATGCACTGTTAAAAATTTCAACAGAAAACTCTGCGTAATCCATTATCTTAAGTCTTACGTTAAATTACAGAGAAAAATAAACGGAGATGTTAAAAAACATATTTTATACAGTCATTTTAATAACTAATATTAGTTTAATTAATTATTGGTGAAAATATATTTCGGACTTGGAATGCTTTTCTAAAGTAGAAACAGACATTTTTAATTTTAATTAAAAAATTAAATAATAAAATTAGATAAAAATACAGAATAAAGGTTGAGAATCTTGATTATTCACTTTTAACTAAGAATTACCGTAAATTTACAGAGACTCTGGATAAATATTTACATTAAATTTACAGAAAATTTTAACAGTGTGGCTTCATATGGTAACAATTCAATAACTTACTAGGACATTATTACTTATGTTGTTTTTGCGATTTCTTATTTTTTATTACATTATATGCCAAAAAATATTCTATAAGGCGATGTCGGATATTCAGAATAAAAAAACTGTAATTATAAATCTATTACTGCAAAAGAGTTACAGTTTCATACAGTCTTATTTAGAGATGAAAAATTCAATATTAAAATTAACATTCACGTTATAATTAATAAGGATACTAGTTAAAATTATTAATTAATTGTTAAAATTCACAATTTATTTAGACCTTTGTTTTTTACTTCTTTAGATGATTTTAACAAAAGTTAGTTAAAATTTTTTATTGACTGTCATAATGGGCTCTTCCCACCTGACGTCAGAGGTCACATGATAGATGAAAAACAAATAGCAGACGAACTCTTGTACATCTATAGCGATTGCTGAATTAACATATTTTCTATTCTTATTTTTGATCAATCGTATTTAATTTGTGTTATTCTTTTATACATCATCATTTTTAATCCATTTTATATCATTATTCATCATCTTTTGTTTGCTGTATACATTTACAATCATCATTTTCATTTAGTTTATATTTGTTATTGATGTTCATGAAGAATATGTTAAATACTCTGATTTTTGGGACTTAAATCATTGACAGTGCAATATCGTACGGCGTAAATCCATTTAGACCAGTAACTAAGTTAATTAACTTGCTGTAACACCTTTATGCAATTAAATTAAATGAAAATATTTTTAAATTTCAAATTATAATCCATAAACATTACACAAGATAATAAATAAATAAATAAATAAAAGTGGTCATAGGGGTCCTATACTAAAGCTGTCTTGCGTGGGGAAGTATGAAAACTGGGTCGTAAAACATGAATTTTATTTTGAAACTTTTATTTGAATGATTTGGTTTAACTATCATTAACGTTTCATCCCCCAAAAACTAATGATAAATTGGCTTCTGATGAATTACAATTTAAATTAGATGGTGAAATTGATATAAAACTTATAAGTTTCAAATTTGTAAGGTAATTAAAGAAAGAAAGAAATTGCGGAAAATTCGCATGGGTTTGCTAGTACAAATAATATAAACAACGTAAAATAAAAAAGTATTTAATATAAAGATAATTTAAAAATCCCTTGCCCTAGTATTTTTTTTTTTTTTTTTTTTTTTTTTTTTGTGTGTGTGTGTGTGTGTGTGTGTTTGTTTGTTTCTCTTGTATTCTGTTTTCGGATTGTGCTCCCTTCTGATTGTTTTTTGCATGCTGCTTCCTATTGGCTGCTTTTGTTTCTCCTCTACCTTTTGGTTTTGCCCTGCTTTCAGTGCCTCCAAGATAGTAGCACGTGTTTTCTGCCCCTGAAGAAGAAAGGCCCCGTCCTTTCGAAACCGGTAGTGCTTGTATTAATTTTGTGGTGTGTGAAGAAGATTTTAAGTTTAAATATTGAACATTTAGTCCAATTTTACCATTTTGAAATTCCGCCGTCGCCTTAAATCCTTTTGTTTTCATTTGTCACCTACATTAGACGTAGACACGTACTGTGCGATTTAGTCCAGTATTAAGCGCCAGAGTCTAATAGTTATTTTCATTTAAATTTAGATCTATAACGATTAATACATCATATAAAGATGTTTAACATAAGGAAAATTGCTATGCAATATGTAATACAGCCAGCATTGTAGAATAAAATCATTAAAACTTATATATAACTTGTATATTCTTTCTTTGATCACGATAATTATGTTATAAATTACAAAATGTTTTCTTTAAATAGAAAGCTATAATCAGCTTCTGTTCGTTTAATTGTTTAAAATGAAGTTTTTCGTACTTATCTAATTTATGAATTAAACATTTTAAGTGTGTTTATTCCATGAACATAAAGATACATAATGCATTTATATGTTGTTAGCTAAAACTTTTGTCTAATACATGATGTTAATTGCTTAAATAAATTTAAGAGGAAAGGATATCATATTAAATAAATTTCATTTCCTTGTAGAAATATTTTTTTTTTCTTCTATTTCGTAATTTTCACTTATATCTCATAATATTTCTGAATATTTTTGTGTATCCATAAAAATCAAATAATAATGCTCATTAGCTAATTATATGATAATATGTAAAAATAAGCTTTTATGCATCTAAATAATGCATATTAATTTTGTTTATAAAAAAATATGCTTTAAAGAAGTACCACTCAGGGACCATAATGTATTCACATTGTTTAAATGAATTGAATTATGAATAGAACTGTTAGAATATTCAAAAATATAATTTGTACCATTTTATATCAAAGGCACATAAATATAAATCTTCAAAGAACTCTTCATTTGTACCTGATTTATAATTTTACAATTTTTTTTATAATATATAGAAAGACAGGTATTTTCTTAAATATAGTCGAATCCTTTACATATATGTATATATATAAATCAGACTAATGCTGAAAAATTAAAATTTTTACAAATCTAATTATGACTTTTTAAATATGTACGAGAAAATAACATAAATAATAAATAAAGTGAAATCAACGTACAATTAAAAAGAGAGGGAAAAAATTGTCATTATTATCAACTATAATTATCATAATTAGTTTAAATATTATTAATATTGTATTGTATTTTCCTTTTTAATAGAAAATATCACACGTAAAATTCATTCTATTGAACATTCTGTTGAAGTTTCATAACGAACCAAGGTTATATACATTGTGCAGTTGGAGAAAGGGGTATGCAGACTGGCATTAATGTAAGCTATAAATAAAAGATGATTTTTAAATATTTTTCTCGCAGCTTATTTTCACTTTTTCACATTTCAATAGAACAAATTGAATCTTCGATGATAAAAAATATATATATATATATTTTAAAAGGTTTTCACTATAAAATATGCTTCCTCCTGGAAATTTACATAGTAACAACTCCGACTTGCGTAGATGAACTTACAAAACAATTTGGACACATTACGATCGGGGAGATGTATTTTTTATACACACATTTCAATATCTATATATAGGATTGTCAAACAAACAATAAACATATAATTTTCAAGTAAAACACAGTATACTTCCTATAGAAAATATTTACCATTTACATGGCTACATAAAAATATGCGGGTTCGTTACATGTTATTCATCGAAATAAATTTTTAATTATGTTATCATTTCGTACACTTTCCATTGAAGTTGAATGATGACTTAGTATTCATGATCTGATGTGTAAATACAGTTAGAAAGTGTTTTATGGAATTCTAAAAATTTAATAAAATTAAACATAACTTATACGACTCATTAATATATCAAAATCAATGTAACATTTAAAATACATGTTACATTGGTTTTAATTCTAAAAATATTTGTGAAAATGGAACATGTGAAAGTGGACAGACAATTTCTTTAAACTTTGTTTGAAAATGAAAAAGACATCCTTTAAGCTATTCTTAAAAACTGAAAGATAAATTTTATTTGCAAGGGAAATTATATTCTTAGAGTTATTTCATGCATAAAAATAAATAATAAAACGATTTTTTTTTTCATTTATATTTATTCTAATAATTTTCACACGTCTGTAGTTAACATTCAGTGTCTGACAGATTCCTGAATAAATTATTCATGTCTAACTGGCACAAATCAGCGTCATTCTTTCTTGTGCTGCCCACTGATCTTTTTCCCAGAATTACTAATTGCGCAGGAATAACTTTTATTTATTAAGTTAATTATAAGAAACATTGATTAATAGTTCAGAGAGTACAAGTCAGGCCTTTGGCAAGAACATCGCGTATGTAGGTTATGGGTTTTTAATTCTTATAGAATGTCCTAGTTGAAGAAATAGATTGATGTCGAGAAATTACATCGGAATGTTTATGGAGACATCTTGACATCCTTCACTGATTGCTTTGATTTGAAAATTATTTCTGCTTGTATTAATGCGTGTATTTTATTTTTAGAACAACTCTGTTTACGCATATTCTGTTACGCATTCGTGCTTTCAGAATATAGACTGTCCGCTTTTAAGGATGACCAATAGTAATCTCTCAATTGTCAGTTTAAAATATATATTTGCAATTAGAAAAATGTTTTAAGGGATATATAACTTTATTTTTGAAAGTATTTGGGTTAATAAATGTAATTTTAAAAGGGATAGGATGGATGGTTGGGTTTATTAAATTGTCCTCCACATACACTTTAGCTTTGAGTCCAGTGTTAGAAACAAAATGCAATTGTCAGAAAAATTGTAATTTTAGAAATTATTTCAAAAATTATAAGAATAAGGCAGTTAACGATGCCACAAAAAGTATTAATTTTTGAATGGAAATGAAAAAAATATTTTAATACGTCAGATGGCAAAATAATTAAATGTTAACGAAATATTGGTAAAATGGTTTTTAGCAAGATATAAAAATTTTTGGCCGTTTAAACTGGAAATTTGGTTTTAGGCGGCCATGTTGCTCATCCAAGCGAGATGACTGTAAGTTAAAAAGCCATTGCTTATAAAATCGGTTTGTATTACATTTAGAACATATAAGATATTTAGAAAAAGTGTTTATCAGCATAATTTCTTTAACGACAGTGCAGCAACTATTAAAGAAAGCAAATTTAAATGACAGAAAATTTGAAAAAATTCCATTCTTAGTGACGAGAATTTGGATTGGATGATTGGGTTTTACGTCGCACTAGTGCTGCGCAGATGGGCAATTGGCGACGGTCTGGGACACACCCCTAGAGGTGGTCTGGAGACATGCCATCACAATTTTGATCCTCCACGGAAAGGATGGCTCTCCCGCTTCGGTGACCCCCAGAGGTATAATTTTTTAAAAAGGATAGTAATCTAAATTATGAGTACATTTTTCATATTATAAGTCTTATTTAGAAAAGTAATATTGATAAATCCAGACTTTAAATGTTTTCCTACAATACCAGAACTGTTTATAAATTCAGTTTGTCAGTCTGTAAGAATTCTAACTTACTGATATATACTTCGATTGCAACAAAATATACGTATGATCTGTTAAGTTATAACTTCATTTTCCCTGTTAAAAATTGAGTGAATCGCATTTTAAAATGTCATTTATAGACTCTAGCTCGTAAAAGTAAAATAAATAAATGATTGATTAAAAATATTTAATGACAAAATAAAAGTATTGCATTACAGGTAGATAGTGACTTTCACAAAAATTTATCTTTTCTTTCCTTTCCTTTCTTTTTTCCTTTTTTTTTTCCTTTTTTTTTTTTTTTTTTTTTCAGTCCATTTGAAAAATATTGAAAATTTAACGGGTTGGGGAAGATGCTCCTACATGTACAAATAATTTTTCCCAGTAGACTATTATTATTTCAAATAATTCTTTCTCTTATAGAAGACTATAATATTATTTAGATAGTAATTTCACAATGTTTTTTCAAAAATGATTCTCATTCTGCATATCTATACGACATTTTGACCTGTACTGTCAGATTAAAAACTAAAGATAGATAAACGGAATGGAAACCCCATTTGTTGTGTAAGAATTTTACCAAAAATTGATAGGCACTAATTTATGTCGAAGTATATATAAATTTTATCTAGAGCTAGAGTTTCCAAAAACTTTTTATCACACACATACCACAGAGATACACATTCTCACAATCACACAGATAAGACAGAAATTTTCAAAAGTTGTCAAATCGTATGTTGTATCTCGTAAAACAAGAAAATTCATAGAAAATAGTAAATCGAAAATTTTTATGAATCAACAATTTCTTAGAAAGAAGTAAAAATGTAACTTAAAGTAAATAGCTTTGACAATTTCAGAGGAAATCAAGGAGTAGATTTTTTTTTCAAATAGAAACCGATTTTATATGTTTTTGTAATTGGAACTAGTTGGCATAGATGGACTCTGCTCAGTTCCCCATCATATTTATGTTCTCATAAATTTCTAGTGCGAGACATATTATAATCATGTTAAAAGAAATGAATTTGACCAAAGCTTGATACAGCGACAGAATGAAATCCCCGCCTAATAGGCTATCCACCGTTCACTTCGATATATTTATCTTATTCTAATCTATTATTTATTTTATCAGGGTCGATTCCGTTGTTTAGTTTTCATGCTACTATTTCCAATGCAATAATCCTCAAAATTCATATTTATATGAAAAATTTGCAATTTCGCTATGTTGATAAAATTGTAAATTACGATTAATTTACGAAATATTCCTATTAGAATATTTGTATTCAATTATGTTCAAACAAATATCATGAATGTAATTTTGAAGTTGTCTAATGTATTTATGATCCTCAAAATGGAAGTTTATGATCAATCTTATACTATTAAGTGAGCAATATTTGTATATTTCACTGTTCTCGAAAACGGTAGCTCGGACGGTCATGAGATTTAACACAAAGGTGCCCCCCGAAGGGTCATTGTGCACATCAAAGTCAGATTTTTGAATTTTTCATTAGTTTTTTCTTAATTAATTAAAATGTGAAAATAATAACCTTCTAATTTCTGATAAAAAAGCCATTTAAATTTTAACATTTTATCCATAATTTAATTGTTGCCATTTTTTTTTCGACAAAATAATAATAATTTAAAAAAAAAAAAAAAAAAAAAAAAAAAAAAAAAAAAACGTACATTTATTTAAAATGAGGAAAATAAATCAGAAAGATTAGAAATATCAGTCGCATCGTTACAAATAAGATACCAAATGAAAGGAAAAAATTTTGTAAATCCGATGCATTAAACAGCTTATCAATCGGATGATTAGTTTTTTCTTAATTAATTAAAATGTGAAAAAAATAACCTTCTAATTTCTGATAAATACGCCACATACGCCATTTAAATTTTAAAATTTTATCCATAATTTAATTGTTGCCAATTTTTTTTCGACAAAAAAAAAAAAAAAATAATAATAATAATAATAATAATAATAATAAACGTACATTTATTTAAAATGAGGAAAATAAATCAGAAAGATTAGAAAATAAATTAGAAATATCAGTCGCATCGTTACAAATAAGATAGCAAATGAAAGGGAAAATTTTTGTAAATCCGATGCATTAAACAGCTTATCAATCGGACAATAAGATTTTTTAAAATTAACTAAAGTATGAATTTTAGGTGGCAACAGCAGAAGATTGTATGGAAACCGTTAGGAGAAAAAAAAGGAAAAATCTGCTTCACATTAAGTCACATGATTTTTAAGTGGGATTAAAAATTGCAGTTTTCAAATTCTTTTAAATTTTCTCTCACGAACACAAAAATATAATATACAGCCTGTACTCCACAAGACCAACTTGCATTTCAAATTTCATCAATTATTTTGGTTAATAAACAAAAGTTGTTATTTTTTCTTTTTCAAATTAAGTTTTATTCTATATTCGAAAAGATTTATGTGATCATAGATATAATAATATATATAGATCTATCATCCCCATATTATCGTGCAAAGACTTTTGATGCCGAAAAAAAAGCTTTGGAATCAGCCATTAAGGGGTATTGAAGGAAAAAAGGAAAAAAAGAAGAATGAATTTGAAACTATATCTGGAGCTTTTCATTCACCTTTAGTAAATAAATTATTAATGAATTTTATTTGCTAAAACATTCGTGTGTATTCCCGTGTTTATTCACTCGGGGAAAGACTGCCATATTTTGGTAAAATCGCCGTCTTTTCCCGAGTGAAAAGGAATCACTTTTTTCTCCCCAATGATCAATCTATATATTATTACTATATCTATGTATGTGATACGATACATTAATAATTTGGGTTATAAAAGTTTTTTTAAATAGATTATTTAAACTCTATGAACCATATTTTTATTTTATCAGTTTCATTAATAGATACTGCTGGGCGATTTTTTAAATTTTGGTGTTGAAGTACACCAAACGTTTTTCGACAAGAAGTTTAATATAGCAACAGCCATTTTAATCTAAGTAGCGCATCAAATATATAAAAACATAAATGATTTATTTTTGCACAAAATTTACAGAACAAATGCAGTTTTAAAGATACGAAATTTATTTCAACAAGCACTATTTTAAACCTAAAAACCATTAAAAATATAAGCAGAATATAAAGGTTTCTTGTGTATAAACAAAAAAGAGTCTGATAAAATTATTAGCAAAATAGTCTTCCCCTTTTCATACAAAAAAAAAAATCCATAGCTAATATGGCGACAAAAATTCAAAAGCCTCCAGTGGAGCGACATAATAAAGTTGTGTAACACGATAATGTTTACCTATTTATTTATTTTTTTATATAATAATCACTATGCTAATTTATCATACAAACAAATGAGCCTCTGTGTGTTACTGCACTTGCACGCTGTCGAACAGAAATATTTGAAAAATTCAAATTAATATTTAAATAAATAAATAAAAATATGTTTAATGGGAAATATATATAACCATAAAAAGATTAGTTGTCTAAAATACGGCAGAAATAGCGCTCATAGCATATTGTTACAAGGGATTAAGTCTTATTGTTACAATGGATTAAGTCTAAAATGGTGACAAAAATTCAAAAGCCGCCAAAGAGAACTATATTAAGGCTGTACTATCAGGTTTACAACCCATGAATTATACATAAACACAAAAAATTAATTGTCTCATGCGACAGACGTAGCCGGTCACAGCATATTGTAATATTTGGCGTGAAATTGCTGTCATTTAATGGTTGATTGGATAAACAAAATAAACATATGAAATAACGTAAAAGCAAATATTATGTTGTCTAAACCCAGTTACGTTTGAGTCCAGTCCGAGTATAGTGTTGTTCACATGTAACTGGGATTCAAATATAAAAGGGAAACTCCAATTTTTTCGATACTATCTATTTCGAAACTGTTATATAATAAGCACCTAAATGGAAGCTCATTGGTAAACTATTGTCGCAAGTAATAGGGACAAGCGCCGAGTTGCAGTGGATGACCAAATCGCTGCCGAATGCAGCAGGGACCTGGAGCGAGCTTTTGAACAATTTCAGTAATTTATTTCATTTTATTTTTATAAAGCTATATAGAAAAGAGTTTCCTTTAAATTTAGTGGCCAGCGAAGCGGGCAAAGCCTGCTAGTTTTGCCTTATTCTGACATGTTAAGTAAATCGTAAATTCCAAATAACTTACGAAATTTTTAAATTGGAAAAATCATAGTGAATGATATTCATGCCAGTATCCTAAATAATATTTCGAAAGTGGTTTGACATCTTTACGATGAAAATATCCCTCAAGATTGACGTTTATGTGAAATTTTGCTCCATTCTGCCATGTTAAGAAATTCGTAAATTTCCAATAACTTACGAAATTTTTATATTGGAAAATTCACAGTCATTAATATTCATGCAAGTATCCTAAATAAAATTTCAAAACTAGTCTGACATCTTTACAATGAAAATATCGCTCAAATTTGACGTTTATGTGAAATTTTGCCCTATAATCGCATGTTAAGAAATTCGTAAATTTCCAATAACTTGCGAAATTTTCAAAGTAGCATATTTATAGTTACTGATGCTCATTCCGGCATCAAAATTGATATTTTAAAACTGGTCCGACATTTTTACAGTAAAAAGTTTCCATTTAATGCACGTTTAAGTGAAATTTTGTCCTATTCTCCCATGTTAAGAAAATCGTAAATTTCTAATAACTTACGAAGTTTTTTAATTCGAATGTTGCAAATGAATAGGGTTCTTGCCAGTATCGAAAGTAATATTTTAAAACTGATCTGACCTCTCTGCGATCATGAGATAGCGTGTAAACAGACTAACAAACTAACGGACTAACGGACTAACACACTAACGGACTGACACACTAACAGGCACCCTATACAGACAGACACGATACAAATTTTGTCATTTTCGAATTCCTCACACCTGAAAACGTATAAAAAAGTCAAAAAACCTAGGTCGAAAATTTTCACGATTACCTAAGTTCCCAATACCTATATTATAATGGGGAACTAAAAATTTTTCACGATTACTTAAGTTCCCCATACCTATAGTATGATAGGGAACTAAAAATTGGTTTTAAATGATAGTTTGCTTGTCACAGACGAAAAACGTTACAAAAGGTAAACGATTCTAATTGCTTTAATGAAAACCAACGAAGGGTTTTGGGGGATTGCATATAGATATCGCCACGAAAACGCGTTAATCGTAATATGAAAAAGTATATTTGTCAGGCAATGGTTAAAATTTATCAAATTCTAATAAATCCATAAACCTTTGTTTTCATTTTTTACTTTCTCCTATAAATAGAGTGAAGTATTGAATTCATAAAACTTTTTATTTTCTGTTTTCGATGAATTTACACGTTTAGAAATGTCCTGAACACGATTTGAAAGATTTTGAAAATATCTATCTACCTGTTCGTTTGTCTGTATGTCAGTCTGTGTATGACAAAACCTTTGTGGCGACATGTAGATGAAGAATTAATTATAAGCATTTCATGAAAAGATATATTTAGTTTCACCTGGACATAAATTGGTTTATCAACTTTTGGTACAGATCATGCAATATGTGACGTTGTCATTCTGTTTTTTTTTTTTTTAATGTGGCACTGTAAGACAATACTTCGCATAAATGTGCACAATTAAGTTTATTTTTAACTAGTAATTGTGAAATTGAAAAAAATTATTTATATTCGTAATACTCAGTCAGGATAAATGTTTTGTGTATGTAGGAGCATTGTTCTTCTTCCTCTGATCCTCATTATTTCAATATAGATATTTTTTTAAAGAACTCGTCGATATCTTTAAAATGAATTGTTAAACCATGTATTCGTGATATTTTGAAACAAATTTACTGATTTTTTTTTTCCAATTTTAACAAACAAACAAAAAAGCCATTTTTATTCTTTATTTTTTTTTCCCTCGTTTTTACAATACAAATTGTTGTAGCAAACTGTGTTGGTCTACATTGCGTGAATTAGTATAAGAAAATACAGAAATTTTTTTTATAATAGCTGTAACATACTAATTTTTTACTGACACTATAATTATGTTTTCTTATAAAAATAATTCGATTCACTCGCATTTCTTCAAAGCGGGTAAAAGAAATATCCCTCGGGGTTTACAAGACTACCATTTGTGCTTACAGAACTGTGGAAAAAGTGGGAAACATGTCCTTACTATCCTGATACAAATCATTCATACTTACAGATTTATTTACCAATTTGTGGTCATTTTTTTTTTTCTTTCCTAAAATAACTCTTCCTTTTACTGATTGTTTCTATTAGGTATATCGAAACATAATTTTCAAATACGTGTGGTTCTCTCAACTGTACAACAAAAAAACATTGTGTAAGTTGGTATCGAAATGAAATTATAAAAGACATTTGTTTGAAAGGTGAAGGAAGTTGGTACCAGGAAAAATATATTCGATAGATTTACGTTAGTATATTCATTCATGGCTTATTTCTTTAATATCTTAATACTTTAATGGTGTCTTCTATTGTTCTGGATTTATAAGATTAGTTTCATAACTGGTTAATTTAGTTTACAACAATTCCTAACAAATATAACTGAATGAAAGAGCTTTTGATTGAGCTTAAAATAACATATATTACGCACTCATCAATAAATATGAAATTATAAACATGTATGACTGTAATTGCATTTTTTTTTATTTTTTTATTTATTTTTTTTACTTTCACTTACCCATATATGGTAACTCAAGTGTTATTTTTGGATTAAACTTTCGAAATTGCATTTTTGCTTCATTTACATATTTTTATGTTCTCCGAATCTGATAAACCAGGCTTTTAGCGTTTTGTGTGTATGGCTGCGTATCTGTCTGCATGTGTGCGTGTGCTTGTTATTTAAAAAAAATTAGCAGAAAGTACAACCTATTACATCAATATCATATTGGGTTGATACTTGAAACTTTTCAATGAGATCGTCAAAATGGTTCGTGTACAGGGATATACAAAATTATTTAAATATATTACATCTATTAGCAAAATTTTCGTCGGTACAGTTTAACATCTTCGGACTGTACTTTAAAAAAAAAAAAAAAAAAAAAAAAGTTTATTTTGTATTTACAAAAAGAATATTTCACATAGAATATTGTATGTAAAGTATTTATTTTTCTTTTACTGGGCTAGGCAAAAGAAATCTGATATATTAGTGCTATGTTTGGAAAGGGCTCCAAGTTCATTTTAAGGTTTGCCATGCATTTTTCCTTTTCTGTACAAAATTAAAATACACTGCTTTGTGCGTATATAATTTTTAGATAAAATGCAGAACTACGCGAAATTACTTCAATAATTTTAGAAGAGTTCTGTAAGCGACGGTACTCTTAACAATTTAAAATATACTATAAATTTAATAACAGTCTTTTAAATATGTTTTATAAACGTAACTACAATATTCAAACAGGGTATTGAGAGTTGTAGTAGACCCCCCCCTCCCCCGCCCCCCACATAAAAAATGTATGTCAACTGAAACTGGATCTAAAATTAATTTTAAAAGATTTTAAAATGCATCATAAATGATTAAGTACAATACTTCTTATCTCACTAGTTAAATTATACTAATATGTTTATAACAATGTATAGTAAGATAAATTAGTATGACTTACCGATTTTATTATTACTTTGTCCTATATTCAATAGAAGAAAGTACAAGATTAGTAAAAATTTCCAATTTTCGGTTATCAGTAGATTTACACAATATTGAGTGGTCCAAAAGATGATTTGTTCCTGTTTAAAAAAAGTTTGTGTCTCAATGTGTGTAACAAAAATTTTGTGGGAAATGTATCTCAGGAACTAATGCACAAAATTTCATATAAATTTTCATGTAGTTGCACCGTGACATAAATTAGTGCCTTTCAACTTTTGATGTAAATTGCTCAACAGCTTGCGCTCCTATACTACGATTTCTTCCACTTAAGGGAACGCTTTATCTTAGGTTCTATTGCGGATAATTAAAAAAAAAGATATATAAGAGGACTATTATGAAACATTAGGCTGATTCAGTTTGGGTGCATATCGGTCGATAGGTGGTGTTGATAGGCTACAGTTTTCTATGTGAATAGGAAGGCTATATTTCAGATTCTATTGTATATGATTGAATAAAATGTAGTATATGAGAGGGCGATTATGAAAAATTATGGTGATTCACTTTCGGCGCATAGCGGCGGATAGGAGGCGCTGCTATTCTGCAATATTCCCCGTGAACGAGAAGGTTATAAGCCTGATTCTATTGTATATAATTGAACAAAACTTAGTGTATGAAAGGGCCATTATGAAACACTATGCTGATTCTATTTGGGTGCATATTGGCCGATGCATGGCGCCACTCCTCTGTAACTTACCCCGTGAATAGAAGGGCTATATTTCAATTTCTCTGGTATACAATTACGCAAAACTTGGTATATGAGAACGCCATTATGAAACACTATATTGATTCAATTTGGGTGTACATCATCCGACTGGCTGTTCTGTTATTGCTCATCTTCTGTGATTTTACATGGCTACATGTCAGCATCTGTTGATTACAATTGCACAAAACTCCATGTATAAAATAGTGAAAAACTATAATTAAACTTTTGTGCATGTTAAACAGTAAGTAGTACTGTTATATAGTATGATATAGAAGAAAGGTTTGTGACTAGAACGTTTTTGCTTGTTACTGTAAATCGCTTTTGTTTGTTAAACAGATATTTAAGACACATGCATACGTAGATTGAAATACGTAGTGATAGCTGATTAATAAGTCCAAAAGTAGGAGTTTTTCTTCTATGACTTGCAAGAATCTCTTCCTAAAAGATTTTAATATAATCTCAAATTGGTATTGGTATTGGTATTTTCGATAATATCATGATTAAATCTTAACTGTCAATTTAAATTTAACTATGCGAAAAGTAGTCACTGTAAGTATTTTATTTGTATGCAAGCTAAAAATTATATTTAAGCCACGTTTTATTTACAAATCTCCACTGGTATTGAAAACATTAAAAAGTGGTGTCAGAAATATAACGTTAGGAGGTATGAAAATTTTCTGTATTAACTTAAATAAAAGTTAAATCTGAATTAATTAAAATATATTTAGTCCCTGAAATTTTGATAGGTATACCTCTTTATTTTACAATATTGCTGTTAAAAGGATGTAATATATTCAATGAAATATCAACTTGAAAAATGTCTTCTCTTTACTGGCATGGCACCATTTTTGACATTCGTAAAAGCATCTGACCCATTTTTCACACTGAACGATTAAACTATGTTAATGCATAATGTTTACTACGATTCTGGTCATTTGCTCACATACGGAAATGCAATACACTTTTTTTTATATTTACCGTATTGAAGAAGATATTCAATTTATGCATTTTAGAAACATTTATATAAAAAGTATTATAAGCTATTAGTATTAATCTAATAGCTATTATAAGCTATTAGATATCAATCTAATAGCTCATAAAAACTTGAAATATCTAATTGAACTCTTAACTTAACAATTTTAATGTAAAATACAACTATAAATTAATTTCTGAAAAATAAGCATCCAAAAAATGTTTGTAAATGATGTAGGTGCATAAAATGTTCATAAAATATTTATATGATGCAAAGCACAGGAAGTGTCACCAAAAAATTGGTCAAATTTCGGAATGAAGTGTAACATTTAAAAAAATTTTCTAATGTGATCCTTATAAAACTCTACCATAGAGTTAATTAAATATAAAAGTTACAAGCTTTTTACAACAATATTTCATAATAGCTATAAACTTTGTTTCTTTTTTAATACATCACAGTATTTAACTCTGTTATTCTTTAATTGAACTTTCCACGTAAGGAACATTATATTATCTATACATTACTATCAATATAATGTTATTTGAAGTAAATAAATATTAATAAAAACTTCTATCATCCCCTCTCTTTATTTTCCTTTCTTTAGAAGAGAGATAAAAACTGAAATCCAATTCATTCTATCGACGATAACTTTTTTAATTTCATGATATTTGCTTTGAGTTTTCATATAAGTAGCTCACTACATTTAGCAAATAAATTGTGCAAATGAAATTTTGTTACCGCTTGCGCATGTGCAGTTTAAAAAAATATTTAGTAAAAATGATTGTATTTCATTAGATATTTATTTTTTTTATATTCTGATTATTGTATGTTGTGCGTAATGTAGTATATCAAGTTTGCATTGAATTTAATACCTTGCTTTGCATTGAATTTGATACCCTGCATGTTATAATAAAAAAGGGTATGGGTGGGGGGGGGGGGGAGGCAATTTGTTGCATTCTTTCAAAGAAATTTTTCATATCCAACAATATGTGTGCTAGACTCATATAAAGGAATACAGGTAGTTAGAAGAAGCCGCATAACCAAATGCTGCAGCTAGAACGCATTTCAAGTATTTCTTTTTACAGCACGACCCCCAAATATTCAGTTTTTTTATTTCCTTAATTTTTACTGGTCACCTTTTTCTTTTCGGAACAAAACTTTCACGGAAATATATGAGGTATTACATGTTCTTTATACTCCTGAGTTTTCAAGATAATTCGGCAAGTATGTTTTAAAATATTTAGCAAAATATCTGAAATCGAAAGTGTTTATGAAAAGGTAAGTATATATTCACGGACCTTTCTAAGAAAGATTTTTCAAAAATAAGGTTTAATTTATTTCACTGCACGCCTATGATATAATCAGAAATTGTTCAACGCATATTTTCGGTGTTATAAAGATTTTTTTTTATTTCACTATATGCAAGTTTTATGCTATACAGAGCTCCACAAAACCAACCTTTCTAATTCTTTCTCCTCTGAAATAAAGCTATATTTTTGTAACCTTGTCCTTTTTAGATAATGCACAGTACTACACAATAGCAACTTGTTGTGCATTTTTTAAATAAAATTTTAAAGATAATTTTAGATAGTTTTTCTCATCCATATTAAGAAACAACATGTATTTTATGGTGCCATTACGGAGGTTAAATACCTTGAAGTTTAAACAATATAGCATATACTTACTGTTAGAAAGTGTGTATAATATTAATGCGAACCGCACGGATTTTTTTTCTTTCTTCCTCCCTCCCTCTCTCTCTCTCTCTCTCTCTTTTTTTTTTTTGTGAATAAACCTTCCGTGATATCTTTAAGGCTTTTTCCTTTTATAGTGAAGTAAAATAAATAAAGTCGAAAAATTGCATAAACTAGAAAATTTACCTTTTTTTAAAAAAAATATATATATATAATTAAATTTGTAGGAATTTTACAGATTTTCTTTTCATAGAGAAAATAAAAATAAACTTTTATATAAAAATTCATATTTCATAAAAAAGTTATCATGATTACATCGGAATTGTTATAAATCTGTGTATTAATGAATACAAAACTAACGTTTTCAGATTTGAAGAAATAGAACATAACTAAACCGTTCATCCATATATTTCTACAAACAGATATCAACTTAATCATTATAGAGATTAATAAACAACAAATTTTTTAAGCGACCGATCTCCTTCAGATTCTCAAATAGCTCAATACAAGAAATACTCTCTTCAGAATAGAAAACCTATTTTTATTTTCTTAAACCTTTAGAAATATATCTATAAGGATTTTTTCCTTTTTAGGAAAGTGAAATAAGTAAAGATGAAAAATTTCCTTTTACTTTTAAATCTATTATATTGAATATACATTTTTGTTTTTTCTATTTATAAAGAAAAATAATAATATTTTAAATAAAATTTATATTTATAATAAAAATTACAGTAAATGTATCCTAATTAACATAAATATGTTGTGTGCATATTAAGTAATCTCATACCTAAAATAAATCATCAGTATTTATCAATCAGAAAATATGTATTTATCAATCACATTTGATAGCCCGAGGTTTAAAATTCCCGTCGTTGAGTATAAAGGCTAGTTTTATTACCTTTTCTGTTGATATAGTTGACACATTTTTTAAGGATCTTTGTCTCTTCTCTAAAATTAACGTCTTTCAGTTGTAAAAAATGGAATATTACTAAAACATTAATATACAGGGTGATCCGTTTAAAAGAGTACCCGTGGGTTTTTCTTATAGCCCTTAAATATGACGGATGTGGCAACTATTCTAACATTGAAGTATGATTGCTTCAATCTTGTTTAAGTTTGTGAGACAATTTCTAACACTGTTGGATTGTTACAACTTTATTTGTGAGGTAAAACAGAAATGGAGACGCACAATTTTTTTAATCCTGTAATAATTTTATTTTTGAAAAACATAATTTAATTCAATTTTTTGACATTATCATTCCTCACAGAAAATGTTGAAAATGTTCGCCACCATTTTGAATGCAAACATGAACACGTCGAACCAGGTTTTTGACACACTTCGCAGCATTGTTGGTGTTATTGACGAGATTTCTTCAGTTACGATCTGTTTTAATTCATGGATGTTTGCAGGACTTCTCTGGAAAAGCCTATGAAATGATAATGATAATGTAAATGTAATGTAGGAATGATAATAAAAATTTTTAATTAAATTTTGTCTTTCATAAATAAAATTATTACAGGATTAAAAAAATTGTGCATCTCCATTTCTGTTTTACCTCACAAATAAAGTTGTAACAGTCCAACAGTGTTGGAAATTGTCTCCTACACTTAAACAAGGTTCAAACAATTATAGTTCAGTGTTAGAATAGTCGCCACATCCGTCATATTTAATGGTAATAAGAAAAACCAATGAGTACTCTTTTAAATTGCTCATCCTGCATATATTAATATGAAGAGATGTCAACTTAACTGTTGCTGGCTTAACAGAATAGAAACTTTTTATGCGAATTATTTCCTTCATATACTTAAATAGCTCAATAAAAAAGATATTGCTTTAGGACAGGAAACATGCTTATGTAAATCTGAATAATGTATGCTAAATTCGTCTGTTTAGTACAAAGATTTTGAAATGTGCTTAAAAGAAGTGTTTTACATAGACCACAATGTGTTGGAATTATTTTGTGAGCCCCTGTACATAAACCAATAAAACAGTTTGTACCATTTTCAACAGGAAACATGCCTATAGTGCACCTGAATAACGTATATTAGTTTTAAAGTACGCTAACATTATTTACAGAGATGAGAACGAACACTGACAGATGAACCGAAATCACAGTTTTTTTTTTCAACTTTTGTAGTAAGTGTTAGAAATACATAAGACAGCTAAAAATGCACGCCTTCAGCAATTTCTTGTGAGGAATATTTTTGTATAGCCATGTAAACGAATTATTACTTTTAATCATGCAATTTCTGTAGGAAGCTTTTTATTTTATTATTATTATTTTTTTTTTTTTAATTCTTTCATCCAAAAAATGTAAAATATAACTTAGTTCCTATATCTTTAGCGCAGTATAAAACTTATTGAAATTTTTTTGAAAAGAACTAAGTACCTCTCTTCTCGCGCAATGTATCCAAATTATTTTGAGAGAAGCTTTACAAACCAGTTTTGCTACATCTTTGCTTTTCCTATTAAGCCTATAATTAAATCTATGGGATTTCCTTTTTTTTTAGAAAAACTATCAACAAAAAAAAAAAAAAAAAGTAAATACGAACACAGAATTGTTATAGTCCTCTCATAGCTGAACTAAATCACAAGTGTTTATCAATCGAAAAATATTTCATTAATAACCTGAGGTATAAAATTCGAGGCATTGAATTTAAAGGCATGCTTCCAGATAATTACAATGAATATTTCACTGATACATTTTTTGATGATCTTTGTTCCTTTTACAAAACTAACATCTTTAGATTCGAAGAAATGAAACTTTACTAAACCATTTATCTATACATTTCTACGGACAGAACGCAAATTAACTATTATATAGCTTAATAAAATAAAAATGTTACACGCGACTAATCTTGAAATATTCAAAAATCGCAATACAATAATACACTTTCTAAAATAGAGGAAAATGCGTTGTTTTTATAAACATTTCATGATATTTGTAAGTATTTTTACTTTCTTCTATATTCAATAGAAGAAAGTATTGGATTCGTAAAAATTTTCGACCTCGAGTTTTTGATGGATTTACACGTTTTGAGAGCTGTAGAACACGATTTGACCATTTTTAGAAAATGTCTGTCTACTGCACAGAATTTCATACAAATTGGTATGTAGTTGCACCTTGACATAAATTAGTGCCTATCAACTTTTGGTAAAATTTGTTTTACAGGTTGCGTTGCCATCCCGCTTTTTCTAAATTTTTAACATGGTGATATAGGACAAAATTTTGTATAAATGTGCATAAAGAGAATTATTACTTTCTTCTATCTTCAATAGAAGAAAGTATTGGATTCGTAAAAATTTTCGATTTCGGGTTTTTGATGGATTTACACGTTTTGAGAGCTGTAGAACACGATTTTACCATTTTTAGAAAATGTCTGTCTGTCTGTCTGTCTGTGTGTGTGTGTGTGTGACAAAATTTTGTGGCAACTGTATCTCTGGAGCTACTGCACAGAATTTCATACAAATTGGTATGTAGTTGCACCTTGACATAAATTAGTGCCTATCAACTTTTGGTAAAAATCGTCTTACAGGTTGCGTTGCCATCCCGATTTTTCTAAATTTTTAACAGGGTAATATAGGGCAAAAATTTTCAAGATGGGTATCTTTCGAAAGGTCTCGTCAGTACCTTTTAAACGAATGGTTGAACTATAAATCTGTGATAATTTAAAACAAAGTTATCGATTTTTTTTACTTTTTACGAAAAAAAACTTAAATTTTTTTTTTTTTTTTTTCTCTCCCCTTAATTTTATCAAACTCCCACGGTTTCCGTGTTCTGACAAACTTAAACTAATTTTTGCTTTTTTCATCTAATTTTGTCAAAGTCCTACGGTTTCCGTGTCTTGACAAACTTTAACGTATTTTTGCATTTTCCCCCTAATTTTGTCAAAGTCCCACGGTTTCCGTGTTTTGACAAACTTTAACAAATTTTCGCATTTTACCCAAAATTTTGTCAAAGTCCCACTTTTTTTTTTTTTTTTTTTTCTCCTCTTAATTCTATGAAACTCCCACGGTTTCCGTGTTCTGACAAACTTAAACAAATTTTTGCATTTTTCCCCAATTTTGTCAAAGTCCCACGGTTTCCGTGTTTTGACAAACTTAGAATAATTTTCACAGTTTACCCAAAATTTTGTCAAAGTCACACTTTTTTTTTTTTTTTTTTTTTTTTTAATTATTGTTACTGAGTGAATTTGTATAGGAAAATATAGAAGAAAGTCTCGTGGTGGCCACAACATACTAGTTTTTTAGTAATCATTATGAAATTTACAAGAATTATTTATAATAGAGATAGTCAACTGGGAAATTTTTTTTGTATGTGTAGGAGCCTCGCCACCCCCCCCCCCCCCGAGGGGAGTAAATTTTCAAGATGGGTATCTTTCGAAAGGTCTCGTCAATACCTTTAAAACGAACGGTTGAACTATAAACCTGTGATAATTTAAAACAAAGTTATCGATTTTTTTTACTTTTAACAAAAAAAAACTTAGATTTTTATTTATTTATTTATTTTTTATTTATTTATTTTTTAACCAAATTTAACCAAACTAGGTATTTAGCTGGCCCCTGACATAAACTGGTGCTGATTAGATTTGGGGATCAATCGCTCAGCAGGTGACGCTGTGATAATATTTTTTTCTAAATTTTTAACATAACAGTATAGGACAAAATTTCGTATAAATGTACATAATGAGAATTATTCTTAACCTGTGATTGTAAAATTAATATGAATTATTGATAATAGTAGTAGTTAACTAGTAAAAACATTTTGTGCATGTGGGGCATCGCTTTCCCCCCTGGGGGGAAGTATCCCCGGGGGGGGAATTTTAAGATGGGTATCTTACGAAAGGTCTCGTCAATACCTTTAAAACGAATGGTTGAACTATAAATATGTGATAATTTAAAACAAAGTTATGGATTTTTTTTACTTTTAACGAAAAAAAACTTTGAAAAAAATCGTAATATATATATATATATATATATATATATTAAATATTGTTACTGAGTGAATTTGTATAGGAAAATATAGAAGAAAGTCTTGTGGTGGCCACAGCATACTAGTTTTCCTTTAATACAGAAGAAATAAAATAAAGGTGAAAAACTGCTCTAATTAATAATATTTACCTTTTTTTCTGAATCTATAATGAATCTATGATTTTTTTTTTTTTTACCGAAATAAAAAAGAATTTTTTTAATTCAAAATTAAATTTCTTATAAAATTTATCGTAATTTTAATCCATTAACATAAACAGGTTATGTGCGTATTAATGAACATTATATCTGAATAAAAAAAAAAAAAAAAAAAAAAAAATCGACCTCTAATTGCTGATTTATATGTAAAATGACCTAATCCGAATATGACTGCCATTTGTGGCCATGAATTTGATTTAGTGAATGAAAAAGAATTAATTTAACACTTAAAAACAAAAAATATATATAATGTTTAATAAATAAAATTGATAATAGATTAAAAAAATATAAGAAATGTAATGCATAATTTCATTGGCAAATCCATCCCCCTCCTAAATTCTCCCCTTGCAACAAATGTTGATGTTTTAGAATTTTTCAACTTTGTATCCCCTCAGAAGAATTTTAACAGTTAAAATAACCCTAACCCCCTACTAAAAATCAAATTTAGAGCCATAAAATTGCCGGAAAGTGATAAAAATAGAGTGCCGTCCCTAAAAAACGGTGGGTGATAGCGCAAAATGGATGTTATATTCAGATTCAGGAGGTCATTTTACATAAGAATTTGCCCCAGTGGTGTTGGGGCAACTTTCATGCCGAGCAGGGTCATCAGTGTCTATCGATCGGAAAATATTTTGATGCTTAAAATTCAGGACATTGAATCTAAAGGCATGATTATAACCTTTATTTACTAACGGTACTTTAAAGTACCATTAGTTTAAAAAAACATATAAAATGGATTTTATAGAAGAATGTTAAAGGAATTTATAAGAATTGAACAAACATATCTCACTTTAATCTTACTGAATAACACTGAACACTGCATGTAGAAGTTTTTGTTTGAGAAAATTTTTTCATAGAGTACTCTCGCTGTTTTTGCTTGATATTTTTCATGACCTTCGCGTGTGTTACAATTAACTCCTGTACTACTTCAAGAATCTACGATTAGTTTTAGAAAAAATCTGGTGTGAAACAATCACACGACCTCTATTACCCACTATTACACGTATTTTATGCATGGAATTTTTGGAATTATCCAGTAAGAGAAGCTTGATACACGTGTAAAGACATATAAAACAAAATTTATATAGCAAGTTAAAAAATAAGAAGAAGAAAAAAATGATGGAATTATTTTTTTAAACATTAATTTCTGAGAACTGAAACTCAACTACCTAATCAGAATGACCGTTAATTTTCCTGTAATAACCACGTAATATATGAGAAAGTGTATCGAAAATGTAAAAAATTTATGTAAAAAATGTAAAAAATTTATGTAACAATTTTTAAGGAAATCGTTAGAGCCGTTTTTGAGATACCAACATTTACCAAAACTTGAAATACTCAATTATTGACAGAAAAACAATAATTACATACAAAAGGATATTTAAAAGGGAGTTAATATGGCGAGTTTGAAAAAAAATCCGTTTAGCCGTTTTTAAAGGAACGCACTTGCGAGACCTGAAATTGAACTATTTATAAAAGACGTCTATCAAGTTTATTGAACTAACCAACTATATTATTCGAAAGGACATCTAATAGAGTGCTTATATAGCAACTTTGAAGAAAATCGTTTGACCGTTTTTGAGATACGGACTTACGTCCTACTTCCGGTTTCCAATGACCAGCTTCCGGTTTTCTAATTTTCATTAAAATTTGGAAAATTTATCTGTATACACCAGATCTGTATCATTTCTGAAGTTTCGTAGTTATATCTTCGGAGATATATAGTCAGAAGATTCCACGCATACATACATACACACATACATACTCACATACATATATACATACACACTGACAAATTGCCAAAATCTACTTTTTTGGATTCATGAGGCCTTAAAACGTGTAAATCAGGTGAAAACGCAATATCGATTTTTTGGACCGAATATACAGTACTTCCATTACCTGCGGTAGTAGGGTAATGGAAGTAAAAATATAATAAACACTTTTTAAAAAGAGCACTTTTTTTTTTACACTTTTTTAAGGTCCTAATACTTTTTTCGTCCTCTGTGTACCAACTATAGATTAAAAGTACCACCTCATTAATTACTATGACAAATCCTCATTAATTACTATGATAAGGTGATATGCAAAATTTTTATTCCATACATCTTTCCAAAAAATACCCTTAAATAAGTAAAAAATACATTTCAAATTCATTTTTTGTCTGATTCATAATGCGGTGGATATGGGGTTAAGTGATTACAATAAATATATCATTGACACAATTTTTGGATGATCTTTGCTCCTTCTGCAAAACAAACGGCTTTAGATTTGAAGAAATAGAACATTACTAAACCAATAATCCATGTACTTTTACGGACAGATGTCAACTAAACTATTATATGGCTTAATAAAAAAGGAACTGTTTAATCGACTGATCTCCTTCAGATTCTTAAAGAACTCTGTACAATAAATACTCTCTTTAGAATTCCGATCATGTGTCTCTGGAAGTGAATTCAATCCGGTCTCGCTAGGATCCACGAGCAGCAGAATTTCCGCGTCCAATTAAATGACGAGATCAGACAGCATTCCATTCAGTTCACTTTGCAGAAAAAGAAAAGAAAGGATAAAAAATGGAGCTTAAAAAGAACATCTAAAGAAATATTTTATTTAATCAGATATCTTAAAGGAAAGGGGAGACAAAACTGTTCTGAAATTGAAAAAATAATTCACTAGTTTTTATCTCACTCGTGGCACGTTGAAATAAAAGTATTTCAGGAAGGAAGAGGGAAAATAGTGCTAAATAAACACTATATTATCTGTACCTTTTTTTTAATTGCATAATTTTAATGAAAGAATGAGTGTTACTCATGGCACGTTATACTTTATGTCCCAGTTTTGATTCCTGGACAGGTTATTTTTCACTGTGAATAAAATTATTAAACTTTCCGGGTCGAACTTAGATTACGCTTGTCAGTTTAAGTTTTTCATGATTTTCTCCAAAATTCAAGTGAACAAGCAGAAACCTTTATGCAGTGGATTGCCCTTACTGCCAATACCCCCAAGAACAATTTTTAACTCCAAATCTTTGGATCTAGTAATTGTATCTTCTAGGATTTTTACAATCATTAATGCTGAAATATATCTGTATTTTAAAAGAAATCTGAAGTCGTTTTTAATTATTAGTTACAATTGAAAATAAGTGTATTTGCCATGGTATACCTATATAGTGTACTATATTTGAATAGATAAAATTAACAATTCTCATTTAATTACCTCGAGTATTTAAAACAAGTAATTTATGATCATCACAAAACTTTCTTCTATATCATTAGTTATAGCAGTACCACCTACCCATTAACATGCACAAGAATTTAACAAACATGGTTTGGTGTAATTTTATTCAACAGATGCTAAAATATTTCCAATTGGATAATAAAAAAGAAAAAATAAAAATAAAAAAGGGTGTAATAGTTTTGCCATCTCTCGAGCTTTATGCACCACAATACAAATTCCCATGGTTTTGTATAATAACTTTCTTAAGATATTATGTCTCGAGTGAGTGCACAAACTATATGTCGATCATGAAAAACAACTGTTAAAACAAAATAAAATTAAAATGTTGCATGAGCAGTTTATCAAATCTTATGTATTAAAATTTAGTTAGTATACATTTTCGATAAAAGCATCTTACTTATGAAGTTTGGTGTAGATTTTTGCAATGGAAGCTGAGATATAGCTACCAAACACACCATAAAAAGTGCGAATAAACAGCGCTGTCTGTCTAGCGATATAATCCAAATAAATATGTATCCAAAATAAATCAGCGTAGCATATCATAATAGCTATCTCGCATATCAAGTTTTGTGCAGTTATATTCTATAGTAGCTAATATACAGTCTTTTAAATTGAGAAAATTGCAGTATGGCAGCTAACGATTTAAATCATCAGCAAAACGATATAAATAAAAATCCTATTAGCATCAATTTATATCAAAAAGGTCCAACCAAACATAAATGAAATCCTGCAAATTTTTTTTTCTTGTAATATAGAGTTTGGTATACTCACAAACGGACATTTTCTAAACATATTAAAATTGTATTCAGGACATCTTGGAAAGTGTAAATTCGCCGAAAATCATAAGTCTAATATTATTTAGAATCCAATTCTTTCTTTCTGTGTATAAAATAGAAAAGATTAAAAATCATACAAAAGAGTACATTCATGTGTTTTATTTAAAAAAAAAAAAAAAAAAAAAAAAAAAAACTTTCAAAAGGAAATCTTCTTTGAACATATATTTATTGTAGTTTGCATTTAATAAAATACATAATTATAGTATATATGTCTTCCTTGACCTCTTTTTATCGTGATTCATTTTCCTTATTTTTGTTTCTTTGTAAAAAACAAATGTGAAACGGTTAATATTAATGATAAAAATTATTAGCATTTATTTGCATCTAATCTTTAAATTAAAAGTTAATATAAAAAGAAAATTAACAGAATATTAATGATTACTTTCTAAGATAATCTATTCTAAGAATACAGTATGATGAAACATTAAAATTTAAATTTGACTTTCTAATTTCAGCAGGCATCCTCCTAATAAATCCTTTTTATGTATACTACAATGAAGTGGTGATTTTCGGATTATGTTTTGTAATCCAACCTGGCGCTGCATATAAATGATAGCTTCTTTCTTACTTGGACACAAATATCGGATTGTGTTATCCTAACTACAATCTAGTGACCACTGGAGCATTGTCTGCAACGCAGACAATGCCAATATTTGATAGCAAGGACAGCAAGTTCGGTATAATAATAATATTTTATTTTCGATACGAAATCACGTTTTAAATAAAATATATCTGCTTCGTAAAATAAGGATTTTTTTAGTGAGTTTCAGTAGTAAATGAAAAATTACGAAAGTATCATAAACAAATTTATTGAGCTTTAAATAAAATGGTCATCATAAGACGAGAATGTATGTAAAGGGAAAAGGGGAGAAAATATAGTCATGAGAAAATTAGTATTCCTTTTCGTTTGTGAAAAATAGGTCTTACAAAATCTGTTTCAAAATGTAAATAAGTAGATAGACTTTAAATATTTTTTTAGCCAATGATTACTTAAAAACAATTTTGAATAAAATGAATTTATATTTCGTTTCTCATTTTGACTTTGGGAGAATATGGCTCTGTCTCCACAACTGGTTCTCCCCATAAAAACCAAATCACCCACTTGTGGACAGGGAAGTGCATTAAAAGCAGAGAAGACATATCGGAGTGCACCCATAAAAATATTATGTGCTATTAAAATATTAAAATTTAACACAATAAATGTATACTTATTCTATTCATATAAAAGCAGGGATACAAAAATTATCTCAAAATAAGTACATGTAAAGCAAGCAAAATTTGTCTTATTTTATTAGAATGTTCAAAACATATCGATAAAGTGACAAAAAGTTCGAACAGTGTCATTTAAATTGATCCTAATATAAATGATGGTTTTAAACTTTCATAGTTAATTTTCATAGACATTAAAAGTGGAGTATTGTAACATCGACCTTTAGTACAAGATAAATCTAAGGACGAGTTATCTTATTTTAAGAGGTGATACACTTACATTCAATAGTATAGTTCAAATACATTTTTTGAAAATTAAAATTATTTTGGAACATAAAAAAAAAAACTGTGCTCTGAGAATAAATAAATTGCACGTAGGTTCTGAATCATACAAACGTTACTAATATTAAAACAAGAAAGAAAAGTATACGATTCGTTTAGATTGTGAAACATATTCCAATTGTACGTATCCTTTATCCTTAATTTTCACTTTTTTTTTTCTTTGTGATGATACCTTAAAAACATTTTGTTTTTAATAAAAGAAAAACAAATATCACAAATATTACCATTAAAGCTTTACTTTTAAAGAAAAAGGTGCAAGGTAGATTTTTTTTCGTGCTAACCAATATATTATGCAAAGCAAATATTATCTACGTATCATGCCGTATATTAAAACTTTAGCATAATCAAGGAAAAAAAAGAAAAAAAAAAAAAAAAAAATTCTATGCTCTGAGAATAAATAAATTTCACGTAGGTTCTGAATCATGCAAACGAGCATTCGTTACTAATATTAAAACAAGAGAGAAAAGTATACGATTCGTTTAGATTGTGAAACATTTTCCAATTGTACGTATCCTTTATCCTTAATTTTCACTTTTTTTTTCTTTGTGATGACACCTTAAAAACATTTTGTTTTTAATAAAAAAAATAAATAAATAAAAAATCTCACAAATATTACCATTACAGCTGTACTTTTAAAGAGAAAAGTGTAAACTAGATTTTTGTTTTTTTCTTTGTGATGATACCTTAAAAACATTTTGTTAAAAAAAAAAAAAAATCTCACAAATATTACCATTTTAGCTGTACTTTTAAAGAGAAAAGTGTAAAGTAGATTTTTGTTTTCGTGCTATCCAATCTATTACGCAAAAGCAAATATTATCTACGTACAGTCGGTAACAAAAGTATCCGACCGAACACTAGCAAAAATTCCCATATAAAAAAAAGTAGAGTTAATACTGTTTTGTTAAATAATCCTTGTCAAATCCTGTTCTTAGTCAGTCTAAGAACATGATTCGACAAGGATTTATTTAACAAAACAGTTTTAACCAGGGTTGTCAAAAACCCGGGTTTTTCTCAGAAAAACCCAACCCACTTGGGGTTTTGCGGGTTTTTCCGGGATTTTGTGGATTTTTCCGGGATTTTGTGGGGTTTTGTTTGAATACATTTGCATTGCAATATTAGATATATGTTATTTAGCATATTAGTTGTAATACACCTAATTATATTAAACTACTAATTAATAATTAATGTAATATTTATCTTAGAAATAAAAATTGGTTTGATTCTAATATTAAAACAGTGCTAATTAGTAAGATTAAGCTATATTTTATTTTAATGTATGCTTATTCAAAATAAATATTCTTAATGACAGTAACTGATAAAATAAAATAATTTAAATTCTTAAGTACAATATGTATCATTTAATTTTTTTATTATTATTATACTAGGGGGCTCTGCCCCCTGCTCGCTCCGCTCGCCAACCCCCGAGGTAGGTTTCACCTCCCCCCGACTCGCTTCGCTCATTAATCCCTGCGGGATTCTACCCGACTATTCGCAGCTTTGCCTTTCATTGAATTGGAATATTAATAATACATAACACAAGAGAGTTGAACAATATTATAGAAATCCACCATATTTGGTATCGCATTGAAATACACAATATTTAATATTATATCGTTTATAATATGTCAAAAATCTGTTATAATGTTCGACAATTTAATAACAATTTGCCATTATTTTGAGAGAGAACATTAAATAAACAACCATAGCACTAATTATTTAGAACAGAGAGAAATTCTTGACATCTAAATCATTTAGCGTTACAACTTTAGTATATGATTGACTTGTTAAATTTTTGTAACTGTTTGACGATGAATTTTTTTGGGTGTTATTGCTTGATTAAAGAAATTATGAACTTATTTTTTCTAATGCCTATATTTTTTTTACTATTGAATTTTTTTAGTTAATTTAGGACAATATGTAATACTCTGCATTTATTTCCAGCGTACAGCAAGGTTTAAAATGGTGCTTCCAACACTAAAGATACAACTTTTTAAAGTGCATTTTTTCTAGAATATGATTTAGTCAGGTTGAAGATAAATATCTTATGCGATTATTGCAATTATTTTAAAAATTTCATTAGTAGTAGTACTACGACAGGACAATTTCTTTCAGATAGCGATTTTGCATTGTCGCCACTTATTGTATTACACTCTGAATTTGCCAAGATGCCTGTCAATATATGATTTTACCATTTAATTTCTTAAACTGTATTAAATACTAAGGAACAACTTTAGTATCCCCACAACGGTATTTGGCGACTTTTTGTTGGCGATTATGGCTAAATCATAAATGATACAATCATAACCTAAATCATAAATTATAAAACATAAAATCATAAATCCAGATAAAACATAAAATCAAAATAAACACATATAGGCTGCCATATTATATCGCAAACAGTCCAGAACGACATCGTTATCGTTGAAAACGATGCCAAATAATAATAATAATAATAATAATAATAATAATAATAATAATAAATCGCCAAATTCAGCTGTAGGGATATACTAAAGTTATATCAATACTAAGTTAAATCGGGAAAAAAAAAAAATCACATTTTTCGAAATCTACCTATAAGTGAAAAATTCATCCTTGATTGTATTGTAAAAACGGAACAACTATAGTATTTCCCCTCAGCTAGATTTGGCGATTTTTCGTTGGCGATTATGGGTAAATTCTACTTTTGAAGTGGTTGCCATGGATTTCTAACGTAAACAAAACCGAAATATGTTTTTCAGAATGGCATCATTAAAATAATTCATTGAACTTATTTCTAATAATAACAAAACAAATATGTATTTAAAATTGACTTACCTTCTTGATGTTTATGAATTTCGTTATGCTTTTACATTCCATACAGTTATTCAGTTTAAATGCTATTTTATATTTACCGGTAAAATATGATTATATAAATTAGAATGTCGTTTAACATTTTTAACAAAAGGAAAAAATTATTTTTAATGTACATATATGTACATTTATTTATACTAGTATCGCCCAGTGGTCGAAACTCGACCATTTTTTTGCAAAGCGAGGCAAAGCAAAGTTATTGACTTGTCCTAAACGGAATGCAGTTGTAACACAGCTGCGGCAATTGTTTGCCGATATTCACTCTAACTGAGTCAGCAGAGTTTTACTTAATATAACTATTTCTCTCTGTAGATGTTAGCATTTCCTGAAATGAGAGAAAATCGCAACGTTGAAACGCCCCTTGTTGTGTGATACAGCCCAGAAGCTAATAGGTACCAAGTCAAACCAAAGCCCAACCAAGTATCAAATTCTGTTAAATTAATTCGATTGGTTCATAAAGTACAGTGTTTGAATAAAAAAAAAAAAAAAAGATATTTTTCAAAAATGGTCGAATTGAGTTCGGGAAATTTCAAAACGTGTAACTTTATCGAAAACCGAAAATCTAAAACTTTTTTGAATCTTATATTTTCTACTTATATATGCAGAGGAAAGAATAATAAATCCATTTTTAAAAAAATAAAAATAAGTAGTCAATTTCACTTAATTAAAATGCAAGGAAATCTCAAAACGTGTAAATTCATCGAAAACCGGAAATCAAAAGTTTTTATGTATCTTCTACTTGCTTCTTCTACCCACAAAAGCTAGCAATAAAGACACTTTTTTTAAAACTAAGTAACCAATTTCAGTTTAAAACGTAAAGAAAGCTCAAAACATGTAAATTTAGCAAAAAACGGAAATCGGAATTTTTTCCGTATCGTCTACTTATACATGCAGCAGTTAGTAACAAATCCATTTTCCTTTTATTTAGTATATTAGTTGAATATTTATTGTTTAAATATCACCCTTTGAAATGAAATGTTTATGTTTACATTCGAAACTGGAAGTTTGCCATTTTTCTTCTGGAGTTTTGTGATTTTAAATTAAAATTTTATCAATTTTACAGAAAATCTTTTTCATGGCTAGACAGTGACGTCATCACTTCGCTTGCGTATGGTGATGCTATATTATAGAAATTACTGTGTCTATGGTTTTATTTGAGCTTTATGAAATTGCCAGATTTAACAACTTTCTACTTTTAGGTATTTTTTAATGTAAAGCAATACGTGTATAAAAGGGAAAAATGGGGGAAAATGCATACAAAATAAACGTATTTTTAAATACCTTCTTGACATCGTAAGAAAATAATATTTGTATTCGCACCTTCCGGCTAACTATACCTTTCGAATGATACCATTTTCAACCCTCTACTCCCATAATTAATATGTTAAAAAGGGACAACAAATTTTATGCTTGCCTATTAATATATAGATATATATAAAAAAAAAAAAAAGGAACAGCTTTACTATACGGCACCCATTGCTTATTGCCGTTGCCGATGTTTTGATCACGTGGTATGATGGTGTTTTGATTCAGTTTGTGAGTCGGTACTGCGAATCGGTTCACAACGTCGTGAATCGAATCAAAATCTCATGAAACAATACTTTTCATTATTATGAAACATTTTTTTTATGTTTCACTATGTTTTCTGCTGTTTGCTCGCTTCGCTAGCATTAAAACCGAAAAAAACATCACTGGACGCCCCTAATTCGTGGAGCATGAATCAGTAAAAGCATGAAAATTCATGGAGCCGCGGTCACTATGTTTTCTGCTGTTTGCTCGCTTCGCGAGCATTAAAACCAAAAAAAAACATCACTGGACGCCCCTAACTCGTGGAGCATGAATCAGTAAAAACGTGAAAATTCATGGCGCCGCGGTCACTATGTTTTCTGCTGTTTGTTCGCTTCGCGAGCATTAAAACCAAAAAAAAAAAACATCACTGGATACCCCTAATTAGCGATGCATGAATCAGTAAATGTTACGTTTCGATACAACAGAAAAAAGTATCGATACTCTGATTCGGGTCTCGAATCACTGTCATATCACGCGATCAAAACATCGGCAATGGCAATAAGCAATGGGTGCCCTATAGTAAATCTCAGCCAAATCATTATATAAAACGGTCGTATTTTATTTTTTACTATTGATTAATTTTGTTTATAATTTATTATTAATTTGCATGGTAATAAAAAAATGACCAAACGCTGGTTGCTATGGCTTAAAAAGTAAACAGCATGCAGGTTGCCATATTGTATTGCAAACAATCCAGAACGACATCGTTATCGCTCAAACCGGCGCCAACGAAAAATCGCCAAATCTAGCTGAGGGGAAATACTATAGTTGTACCGTAAAAACGAACTGCCGGTTTCAAGTATTCGAGATAGACCATCAGCATTCATAAATTGGATGGCTTTTGAATATTTGTTGACAATATTTTCTGAATAAGTGTTGATGATTGCTCCTGAATACTTGTTGGCGATATCTGATGAATAATTATTATTGTTGGCGATATCTACTGGATATATATTGATCATGACATCTTAATAGTTGTTGGCGATATCTCCTGAACTTGTGTTGATTTTGGTCTGAATATTTGTTGGCTACAACTTCTGGATATGTACTGATTACACCTTCATTTTTTTTACATATATATTATGTAATATTAAATTTAGAAAATAAAAAATGAGCGTGGAGAAGGAAATTTAATGATACTGGATAATTTAATTTAATTTATAAAGACATCAATGGTACAGGAAAACTACTTCAGCCACTTTCTTTCTAATAATGAACAGAACGAAAAACGGATATTTTACCTGGAGATATTTTATACATTTAGACCAAATAAAAAATTTTCTTCTTTTTTTCCCTCGTGAATTAAGTTGAAAAATATTTAAAATAAAATTGAAAAAAGTCGTTCTAAAACAATGGTATAGTTTAACCTCTTGGCGAAATTTCAAATTTGGTACCGAAGTAGCTTAGACGTTTCTCGCGAAAATCTTGACATGCATAATTGCTATAGATAATTTAAGTCATCGTCAAAATAAATGAAAAATTTAAAGTCAGCCAATGAGGTCCTGTATTGGCTGTAACTACAATATTTTAGCAATGCAGTTACTACACTCCTTTATATATATATTAAAAAAAATGTCCTGTTGTATTAAATTCTGTTTTCTGCAGAGTATTATATCAATGCTTAAAAAACAAAAATAGGTTGCGGATTTTATTATTATTATCATTATTATTGCACTATTTTATAATTAATCTCTATAGGAAGGCATGGCTAGAGTTAAAATGGCTATTGTGGTTGCGTAAATGAATTCCTTGGCGAAAAACGTACGAGCTTCATTTCTAAGTTTTAAAAATCGCTAAATTGGTCATAGTAAAGATCTATCCTATTAAATATGTTTTGAGTTAAAAAACTAAATCTTTATATAAACTAATATAAATTTTTATCTCATAAATTCCATTTTAAAAATGTCTGCGCTTAATCTCTAACTCTATACCAATAATTGTTTAACATAATCATGGTATTCATTACTAAATCTTTTTCGCCTAACGTTAAAATAAAGGAACAACTTCAGTATATTCCCACAACGATATTTGGCGATTTTTTGCTGGCGATTATGGTTAAATCCTAAATCTAAAAATCATAAAATCATAATCTAAATCATAAAATCATAAATCAAATGATAAAATCATAATCTAAATCATGAAACATAAAATCATAAATCCAAAATAAACAACATATAGGCTGCCATATTATATCGCAAACAGTCCAGAACGACATCGTTATCGTTCAAAACGGCGCCAAAGGAAAATCGCCAAATTCAGCTGTGGGGATATAGTGAAGTTATACAATAATATAAACTAAATTAAAAATATAAACTAATTTTCGTTTCATCTTTATTAAATTTTTACGTAATATTTTTAAAATATCGGTTATTTTCAAATGTTTTGCTGTTCTAAATATTTTTTTCTTCTCTCGAGCATCTCAAAGATGCCAATTATTCAATTTTTCTTATTTACACCATTGATCACATTTTAATTTTCCTGAGGAAAGTGACGTCAGAGACACAGAAAAAAACGTCATAAGAGAAACTTTTCCCTCCGGTGGCAAATAGAGTACCTTTATAAACCCGCGTTTTTACTTAATAACTTCGTTAATTAAAATGATAGAAATTTCTAAGCAGATGAAATGCCTTCCTTAAAGCAGTCGGAATACACTGATATATCTCATGACGCGGAGAACCCTGCCCTCCGCGAGAAGTTGCTGTCGCAGACAAAAAATATTGACGCCAACGACAGTTACTTTTTTTTTTTTAATATATAGAGAAAAATAAGTTGCACTGTTTTATCTTTTTTTTTTTTTCTTTTAAGTATATTAATAGTTGAAATGGGTTATCCGCGATTGTAATGAAATGCTCGCCCTCTGGTGGGCTAAGGTGAAATTATCACACCACTGAAAGCTTTCACGCTGAAACAATGATAGAACAACAAGAAAGAACAATAATAAATACACGTGTGGCTATTATATTTACTAACAACTGCAGTTGGGAAAGCGCCATCTATCGATCATTACAAACGCGGATAGAAGAAAATTTTATTAGATTTATAATTATGTTGCTACTAAAATTAAAATAAAATTATTATAAAGTTTTAAAACTAAACAATTTATTTAGTTAAATATCGATTCTGGACAACATTTATGTTCACTGTTAAACAAAAATGTCATTCAGTTTTACAGGAAAAGGAAAACTGAACCAATTATAGAAGATAAACTTGCTTTTATTATATTTATAACTGTAGTTAGTTTTTATGTTTAATACTATTTTCTAGAAAATTAAAGTAAGAGTTTTTTCTTAGAAAGTAAGATGTTTTCTATACTTTATAGATGGGATTTGTAAATTATAAATAATTTTTAACAAAAAAAAAACCACTTATTTGCCAAAACCCAGTGGGTTTTTGTTGGTGGGCCCGCCCAGAAAAAACCGGGCGGGTTTTTCTACGCTGGGTCCATTTTGCCAACCTACTTTTTTTATATAAGAATTTTTGCTAGTGTTCGGATACTTTTGTTACCGACTGTATCATGTGGTATATTGAAATTTAGCATAATTAAAATAAATAAATAAATAAAAGAAAAAGTAAAACATGATACAACACAATTGAAAATACATTTAGAGTAAATCATTAATGATAATAATTTCATATTCTATTAGAAACGTACTTTCGCACATCTGGATAAAGTACGTTATTCTTATTGCATTTTGAACAGGTTTACAATAAAATAGTCTCCAAAGAAATAAGTTTCATAGGCCGTAATATATCTGAATTTTTTGTTGATCACTGTACACAAACAAGTGTAGTGCTATTTATAACATTTTCATAAGAAAACACGCTACAGTGAAACTGAATAACATATTTAAGTTCAAGGCATTCTAAAAATATTTAGAGAGCTAAGAGCTCGGACAAACGGACTGTCAAACAAAGTGCTTTTAACTTTATTGGAAAACAATAAATAACATTTGATACTACTTTATTTGTATCTTATACAGATTGATTTATATATTATTTTGTAAGCATTTTAAACGGTCGTTATATTCTGCGTAAAATTATTTTCCTGTGACGTGTACAAGTGTCATCCTTACAGTCAGTTTATCTGTTTTTACTATATTGTGATAATATATTTTTAGTTTCCAAGCCAACCGTAAAAATAGATTCCGTGCACGAGCCTTCGGAATGATTAAAATAGTTTCGATATATGGAACAGAGTTTTGCAAAATACGCAATTCAAGGTATTATTTTGGATTGACGTTTTGGGAATTTGTTAAAAACATTTTCTATTTATATTTCCTAAATAATATCCTTTATATGTGTTTTTTAGAAGTAGAAAAAAAAAAAAAGAAGAAGAAAGAAAGAAAGAAGATAAAGACAAATCGTATTTATTCTATTTTCCAAGCTTATGTTACATGCGTGCACGATTAGTTAGTTTTAAGAATAATATATTAAATACTATTTGACGCTTTTTTTTTTTTTATAAATAAAATGTTAACCTTTCATTATTTACGATTTTAATTCCTTTTTCAATGTGTGCATGATACTATGTATTTTATTAAAATCAATACAGGTTTTCAAAAGAAAAAGTCATACTCTAAGAATTTTCAGCCCCACCCCCACAAATATATATATATATATATATATAGTCGGTAACAAAAGTGTCCGAACACTAGCAAAAATTCCTATGTAAAAAAAAATACACTTAATACGGTTTTGTTAAATAATTCCTTGTCGAATCCTGTTCATAGTCAGTCGAATAACATGATTCGATAAGAATTTATTTAACAAAACCGTACGAAGTGTACTTTTTTACATAGGAATTTTTGCTAGTGTTCGGACAAGTTTGTTACCTACTGTATATATATATATATTTTTCTTTATTTTACTCTTGAATTATGTTATTTTAAATTAATTTAAAAACTTTTATAAAATATGTCAATATTGCCAGTTAATCAGCTTAATAATATCTTGGTATATTTTACTACAGTCGGTAACAAAAGTGTCCGAACACTAGCAAAAATTCCCATGTGAAAAAAGTACACTTCATACGGTTTTGTTAAATAAATCCTTTTTGAATCATGTTCTTACACTGGCTAAGAACAGGATTTGACAAGGTTTTATTTAACAAAACCGTATGAAGTGTACTTTTTTTACATAGGAAATTTTGCTAGTGTTCGGACACTTTTGTTACTGACTGTACCAAGTGATCGCTAGTAGATTTTGATCTGTAGTGTTTACCAAACACTAACAACTAAATTATTGGGCATCGTTGATCGTCAGGTGAATGCTGATTTGCGCAGGGCAAATGTATTGGATTGGAAGGTACAGTCGGTAATAAAAGTGTTCGAACACTAGCAAAAATTTCTATGTAAAAAAGCACACTTCAAACGGTTTTGTTAAATAAATCCTTGTCGAATCCTGGTCTTAGTCAGTGTAAGAACATGATTCGATAAGGATTTATTTAACAAAACTGTATGAAGTGTACTTTTTTTACATGGGAATTTTTGCTAGTGTTCGGACACTTTTGTTACCGACTGTACATTTACAGCTTAATTTAAAATACACTAGCCATCAGCCTTATATAGTTTATTGGGGACTTTCTTGATTTCAAGAAATATTGAAAAATACTGCATAATATTTTTCAGGATGCTTCAATGAAACTTAAAATAGAAAACAATTTTTTACATCGATGTTTAATAAATAGTTGATATTTCTACAAAGTCACTCAATTTATCATCAATAGATTATCATTTTTTCGCTTTTTATGTCTCAATCAAGTCAAAAATTTTAAGGGGGGGGGGGGGGAGTACAGTATAGCTAGCAATCTAAACCTGGAAATGAGGAAAAGTTACGGAGTTTACATTATTGAAAGGAAAATGTCAAAGAATTTGATTGAAATCTATAAAAATGAGGTAAGTTTGTTTAAATTAAAAAATAAATAAATAAAGTAAAACATAGATAAAGTAAGATATAGATAAATAGTAAATTAAAACATCTGATGGGAAACAACCACACGACTTCCATTACCCACTATTACACGTATAATATGTATTTTTTGGAGATAATGTAATCAGAAAACATAAAAGTGACCTAAAGAAGTAGAAACATTTTTTTTTCCCGATAAGAGAAACTTTATACACATGTACAGACATTTAAAACGAAGATTACATATAGCGAGGTAAAAAATAAGAAAAAAAAATGGTAGAGTTATTTTTTGAAACACCAATTTCTGAGATCTAAAACTGACCTACCTAATTAGGATGACTGTTAATTTTCCTCTAATAACCACGTAATACCTGAGAAAGAAATGGTTTTATATAACAATTTTCAAGAAAATTGTTAGAGCCGTTTTTGAGATACCAACTTTTACCCAAACTCAATTATTGACCGGAAAATAATAATTACATTAATAATAAATCCGTCCAGCCATTTTTAAAGGAACGCGCTTCCGAAACCTGAAATTGAGCTATTTATACAGGACGCCTATCAATTTTCCTGAACTGGCCAACTATGTCATCTGAAAGGACATTTAATAGAACATTTAGATAGCAAATTTGAAGAAAATTGTTTGAACCGTTTTTGAGATACAGACTTATGGTTCCACTACCGGTTTCAGATGTCTTTACTTGCGGTTTTTCAATTTTCACCAAAATTTGGAAAATTCATCTGTACACCAGATCTGTTTCAATTCTGAAGTTTTGTAGTTCTATCTTTATTAGTTTCGGAGATATGATAGCCAGAAGATTCCTTACATACACATACATACACACTGACCTATTGCCTAAAACCACTTTTTTGTACTCAGGGAACCTTAAAACGTGTAAATCAGGCGGAATCTCGATATCGAATTTTTGGACCGAATACAATACTTCCATTACCTACGGTAGTAAGATAATGGAAGTAAAATATGTTTTTATTTCAAAATATATTAAAACTTCAATTCAGCGAATGTAGATATATATCCGTGTATGCAAAACTTCAGCTCAATCGAATGACAGGAAGTTCGAAAAGTTAGAATTCGAGCGAAATGAATTCTTTAAGAAATGATACATAAAAATGATTTAATAAATAAAACTAAGAAAAGATTAATTTAATGATCTGGTGTGACAATCACACGGCTTTGTCTTACCTTGCATTTATGTATTCTAAAGACAGATATGCAGATTACAGAATACTGCATGTAAACCTACCTTAAAATAAATTAAAACTAGGTTTAGAAATAGTTCCCTTAAAAAATATATCTGTGTGAGGAGTGGGAGGTGTGGGGGCTACTGACACACTGAACCTCCCGTTTGAATATAGTACCTACATTTATAGAGAATTCAAAGTTGTTATTAAAGTAAGTTTATTCCAAATTATTCAAATTATTTTCCCCCGCACCACTTCTTGAAATTTATCAATCTTGATCTAACTTTTCAAGTAGCAACCTGATATGAACTTCAAAATACAACACATAATTTGCCTGCAATTATTTATTTTAAGTTACGCTGATAACAAACATATAAAAAAATCAACCGTAAAAAACTTGACTTTAGTATTAACTGCACCTCAAAACACGTAATTATACAAAAACAAAAAGAAGCTTTGAAAGTTTTAACATACAGACAAACCAAACCATTAAAAACTTTGTTTTCGGTTGCAGAGGCCTTTAAAAGGAGTTAAAAAAAAAAAAAAAAAAAAAAAAACTCAAGTTCCAAATATTGTCTCAAAGAACAATACTTTTCCTTCGGTAAGTAATATCGATAAAAGAAAGTAAAAAATCGAGATATTATTAAATTTAACTATATTATTTCATCATATGCATATTTTGTCTAAATATACTGGATACATCCTTCCTTTCGGAATCGTTCTTAAAAATAGACTTCTAATTGCAAAAAAAAATTCTTAAATGAAGTACGTAACGATGTCATGTAGTAGAAAAATTCACATAATCAATTTTGTAAAAATTACAGGATCTAAATTATTATATAGTACTCAAGTCCTCATTGTTGAATTTTTAAAAATAATCTTAATAGACTTACAAAAAATAGATATTCTTTAATTATTGAAACTGATCGAGTTACTTCTGAAAATTTTAAGTGAATTTTTGGGATCATATTAAAAAAAAAAAGAAAGAAAGAAAGAAAAGAAAGAAAAAAGAAAGAAAAAAAATTTTTTTTTGGAATATCGAAATTAAACAAAGAAATAACTCAATAATTTTTTTTTTAATTCAACCAGAACAAAAAAAAAAAAAAAAAAAAAAAAAAAAAAACACTAGAAACCCTTGCAAACTAAGATATTAACCCCTTACCTGTCGAGGAAATCTTACGAGATTCGTTTCCCTGTGTCATCGTTCCCTCTCAAAAACACTGTCAAGATCACTTTCTATGTTCTTTTGTTGCATTGTCAATCCATGTCAGAAATTTCACGGGTAACAGTACAATACACAGGATCGTACTTGAGAAAAACGTATACATGCGCTTGGGAACCTTCTTGTACCTTGGTAACTGCCCTAGGTACAACACCCTCATTGTACCTGGGGCCAGACCTCATTGTACCTAGGGCCATTCTCTTAAATTTAGATTTCACTTTGTAATGAATAGAAAATAAGCATATAAACATGTATTTTATAAAAGAAACAATATCAAGTAATATACTTATTTATCATATAATAATTATCATGTTGTTGCCTTAATTTGAAACACGAAATTTTTCACTTTTTTTTTCTTTGAGATATTCTAACAGGTTTGTTTTTTTTTTTTTTTTTTTTTTTTGCCCTTCAATTTCTTTCTTTTTTCTTTTTCTTTTTTTTTTTTTTCCTGGAGTGTCTCTTGGATTTCTAGATCTCTCTGGTTTTCGGTCACATCTTTTCTTTGATGTGGGAGATCGTGCTTTAGGTAAAGGTTTTGCTTAGATTCGTACCTGTTAAAGCATGACACACGAAAAGATGTTAGATGTTGAAGGTTTGGAAATTTCAACAGGACACGAAACAGAGACATCCAGTTCTATCATTGTTGGTTCACTTTCTTCCAGGAAAATCTTTTTTTTGTTGTTGTTAATTTATGGAGGGATCTTGTCTTTCAGTCACATTTGAACTTAAATATTCATCCTCAGTGAATGCGTTTTGATTCATTGACCATATACCGGATACACGAAAGCCTGATAGAATGTTTACAGGAGTAAAGGCCGACGGATAGGACTTGCCAACATTTTCAGCAACGTCATATAGAGTGATTGGTTTATCAGGGTCGGCAAGCATCCAATTACTATAGACCGTACTGTGTTTCTTAACACTTTCGCGACCGCTGACGTAGATTCACGTCATTTGAAAACATAAAACTCCACCAGTGGGCACTTTCTTTGCAATTTGTATGTTATTTGTTTCTAAAAAATATACACAATATTCATATTTGTACAATCAGTATACTATGAATGCAAATACTTTGATTAGAGAGAGTATGATTATAATGCATATCCATTTGTAATATAAATGTGAATACGGAAAATTTTGTTTTGAAAAATTGTAACTTATGAGAAAAACACACACAGACAGACGTTACTGTCAACAAGAATAAAACATGCGATTGCGAAAGTGTTAAAAGATCCAAACACACTGGCCCAAGGTACAAGGCAGCTATGTGGCCCTAGGTACAAGTTTTGGTAACTTCATTCAAAATGCTGTCCACTAAAAAATCCACAGGCAGAGAGGACTAACTAAATATCTCATTCATTGCTCAATATAAAATGCAAAATTATACACTAGAAATGAAAGAAAAATATTTGACTTGCTTTTGTAAAATAGCAAAAGAGATGAGCTGCAAAATTTTACTTCAAACCATGTAAATTAGTTTTCTACGTGTAATTTATCAAAATTTCTCCCTCAAAAATTCCGAAGTAGTTGTAAAAGTAGCAATTGGTGTTTTTACTTTCCCAATTGATTATTAAAACTTAAAATTAAATATTATTCAAATAAAGTGGGGTGGCCCTAGGTACACGAGTCTCCCCTATATATTTAGGTATGTTACTTATGGTACGCCTAGTGATAGACATTTTGTTTATAAAGAGTTTTTCAGTTTGTTAGAGTTCTTTATAATATTTATTCATCATCATCATCATCACGTGCTTTGGAAGTACCTACGGCTGTCGAGACAGCCGCTTACCTTCACCAGAGGAAGACAAAATACAGAAGGAGGGCTTGCATCATCAAGAGGATCGGAACAAGATCTGAGTGGGTTCCCAAAGAACCCTGGCGTGATGAGTTGATGCATTCAGCCGCATGACAGAAGAGAGAGGCAAGGCAGAGCCGATCTGAAAGCTGTGAGACATATGGCAACAGAGCAAAAGCGCTAAACCTACATTTTTTTTTTTTTTTTTTTTTTTTAGATAATAGTGATAGGCCTAACCAGACTGTTAAGCAGTCATAATACTATACAATTTAGAGTAATACAAAAATAAAGAAAAATTAAAAAATTTAGCCTAGCAAGACTGTATATTTATTAACATGAAAGCAGCTTTAAAATCGATAGTAAACTTGACTATGTAACATATATCAGTTCCAAAGAATTTCATGACAGGAATTAGATCACGGACAGACGATCAAGACAAACCAAATTCTTAAAACACTCTTCAACTTTGTTGGAAAATATTAAAAAAGAAAAATTATTCCAAAATCTACATTTTTATCTGAAACTAACAATACTGATAGCTTTTTGTTTACATAAAAAAAAAAAAAAAAAAAAAAAAAAAACTATTGTCCTAAATATACAACCAAATATGATATTTTAAAAAATATTCCAATTCTTTGTTTCATATTAACTTTGAGTTCTTTTTTCCCATACATCGACTACTCTTTATTCCCATATTTTATTCAAAACAGAAAATTTAGATGAGAAGTCTACGGAAATATATTTTTTTTAAAAAGCAAATCTTCAAAAAATTCCCTTCACGCTAGATTCGTAAAACAACTATAGCACGAAGAAAGCGATCATGCCTTTCCAACTGGAAAGATCAATGTCTTTTTCTCAGGAGTTTAGGTGCTACTTCGGTAGTGTGTGATAAATATGTCTGTGCCCGTGTGAAATATTCACATTTCGTTTTCTATCTTTTATTCTTATGGAGAAAAAAAAAATCTTTTGATGCCATGATGATCTAGTTATATAATAATCCATATATTACTGACCTTTTTATTTCCTTCTTATAAATTAGGCACGTTGATATTTATTGTAAAACTAGTCGGCCTTTGTCCACCAAGCGGACGATATTTCCAAATTAATCTATTTTCAAATTCGGTAACTTGCATATTATAATGGAAAGCTATACTTACCAAATCAAGAATAGTGATCAAATGTCGTGATAGATAGGCAATAATAAAAATTAATAATAATAATAATATTTAAATGAGTTTTTTTTTTTTTTTTTTTTTATCAAAATAACGAAATTCGAGTAATGGAGGGCGGTCAATTTTTTTTTTTTTTTCTTTTAGTGGGGGTCGAGAAAGAAAACGGCGGTCTTTTTCTTTCATATCTTTTTCTTTTTCTTTCATATATAGCATTATATATATAGCTTATTTTATATATAGCTGTTTCTCATATAGCATTATGTCAATTCTTTTAAGCTTATATTATTTATCTCAAATCAGGGATTTTTCCCCCTCAATATATTTCAAAAAGTGACGTCATTTTTTTCTGGTAAATCCTCCTTATTCCATTTTTTTATTCATTCAACCAATTCAAGAATAAATTCACCTTTTTTATTTTATTTGTGAAGCTATGACGTTGGTTTCGAGCGTTATACCCAGAAAACTAGGACTTTCATTATTAAAAAGATGCAAAAAATAAATAAATAAAATTAAATAAATAAATAAATAATGTATGGATAAATGAGTAGAATATCAGAATACTCTTAATCGAGAGACAATTATCTAGAATGATAGACTTCATTCCACTTTCCGAGCATTTAATGCTTAAACAACATTTAAATCGAAAAATTCAGTAAATAAACAAAAATGAAATTGTAGTCGTATTTATCTCAAAGTTTGTTTCTACAATGAGCCGTAATGCATTTAAGTTCTTTTGTGCGTCCCTGTATAAATGGTTAGCACGTAATTTCCAATAATGAGTATATGCTGTAACATAATTCTAAAACATAAAAGCTAACAAAATTGGGAGATATTATGCATTGTGATAATATCGTTACCCGGCTTCCCCTACGTCAGAAACTAACCAGAATTCTGGTTAGAACTAGTTAGTCTTAACTTCTTAATGCATCTTTCCAATTTGACCAACTAATTTTTCAATCTTCCAAGGCAGTTACCAACTTTTCTCTTGGAGGTCCATATAATTTTTCTACACAAGCCTTTCCATGCGAGGGAGCAAGGCTCCGTTCTTCTTTTTATATTCTTGTTACCTTGTCGCCCTCTGTCGTGTGAAAGCTCCGACCTCTGTAATTTTTTTTTCTGTTTATGCAATAAACAACGGAGGAGGTTTAATCTTTAGACACGGGCTCTTTTGAATCTCCACCCTCTCTAAAGGTTAAAATCGCTCAAAACCGCTGCATAGTGGTGAGCGGCCACCTTCCGTCTTAGAATCTTAGAATACATATGTTACTGGAATTGTCTGGACAAAATCATCAGTGAGAGGGAAAATGATATCTTGTTTTGAATTTTAATTTTGATTATCCTTTACGAAGTTCATTATTAACATTCACAGACAATGCTGACAATCATCTACGTTCACTTACAAGGGAACTCTTTGAATTGGTAATCGCCGATTTTCTTGAAAAAAATTCTGGCATAAGATTTAATCATCAATAGCATATTCCTAAAATATTAACTGCTGAGTCGCAATAGATAAGCTATAAAAAATTATTAAAAATGAAAGCATGTCTGCAATATTTCCAAAAAAGCGCCTGTTTGGCGACTGCATTCTTCGGAATTTCATTACAATGAAGATTTAATAGATGTAGATGTTCTTGTAATATATTTAATAATTTAGTTTAATAATTTTGTGATCAGTTAACTGCAGTATATGAATATAACTCAACTTGTTATACCGAACACACTGTAACCGCAAGTCGTAAGCATGTTTACATGTGAGCTTGCTTGCACGTTTGCAGTAAGTATGCGACCGGCATTGAAGTCTTTTTAATAAATATTTCATCTTACCTTAGTGAGAGTAATTTCTCAGTATTAATATGTATATTACTTCAAGTACATTATATTGGCGACGAGTAATCTGAACTCACTTGATTTGAACTTTCATTTGCATTGACGTGTTACGTTACCTACTATAATGAGTAAGCTAGGCCTAATTGGCACATTGCATTCATTTGATGTAGAACAAGATGATTTCAATTTATATATTGAACAACTTGAACATTTTTTTCTTGCTAACGATGTGGAAGACAAGAAGAAAGTATCGGTGTTCATCTCAGCAATTGGTTCAAATGCGTATAAACTTCTTCGAAATTTACTACTTCCAAAAGTGCCGAGCGAGTGCACATATGACGAGTTAAAAATCACACTTAAGCAACATTTTAAACCTGCACCAATCATCATTGCTGAACGTTTTCGCTTTCATCGACGAAATCAAACAGCTGGAGAGTCTGTTTCCAAGTATTTAGTGGAATTGAGACGGCTGGCTTCTACATGTGATTTTGGTGCATTCCTTGATGAAGCATTAAGGGATCGTTTTGTTTGTGGATTAAATAATGAAAATATTCAGAAAAGACTCCTGGCAAAGAAAGATCTGAAGCTATCAGATGCAGTGGAAACAGCGATGGCTATCGAAATCGCTGAAAATGATGCAGCTAATATGAAGACACTTACTCCTGTTGTCAACAAAATTCGACAGAGCTCCTCAACTGCTGCAAAGAAAAACTATCAACCTATGAAAATTTCGAAATGTTTCCGATGTGGAGCTGCTCATGATCCTGCTAAATGCAAGTATAAAAATGCAAAATGCCATGCTTGTGGAAAAGGTGGGCATATATCTCCAGTGTGCATGAGCAAAAACAAGGCGTCATTGCCAGTGTGCATGAGCAAAAACAAAGCCTCGTCAGCAAAAAAGGTGGAAATGGTTGAGTGTGACTCTGAAGCTTCTCTCTTTGCTGTGAAATCCATAAACCAAGTCTCAAGCAAGAAAAAGTATGTAATTTCTGTGATTGCAAATGGTAAACCATTGAACATGGAACTTGATACTGCAGCTGATGTCTCCATTGCATCAGAAGTATGGGTGAAGAATAATTTACCCAAAACTGAAATATTGTCTTCAACTACCAAATTAAAAGATTACAATGAAAAAGAAATCCCAGTAGTAGGTGAAATCCTTGCTGAAGTACAGTGTAACAACCAGTGTCATAACTTACCATTAACCCCTTCCGCACCAGGCTTGCTGTAGTGTAAATGTCTGAAATACCAGATTGTAATTTTGAAATAGTATTGTATACTTTCTTTGGACGTATGCACGTACGTCCATGGTATTAATGGCCATTAACACTAGGACGTACGCACGTACGTCCCTGGAGTGGAAGGGGTTAATTATTGTTAAAGGTGATCGACCAGCCCTTTTTGGAAAAAATTGGTTATGTGTGTTCAAGCTAAATTGGAATGATATATTTTCAGTGTCCTCAAATTGTGTAGACAGTGTTGAAGCACTCAAGAGAAAGTATTGTGATGTTTTCAAGGTAAGTGATCAGCCAATTAAACATTTTAAAGCTGTCCTTAAAATGAAAGAAAATTGTCAACCTGTTTTCTGTAAAGCTAGGCCTGTACCATATGCTTTAAAAAAATCTGTTTCTGATGAAATTAAACGATTAGTAAATAATAACATATGGCAATTAGTTGAACATTCTAAATGGGCAACACCTGTTGTTGTTGTTCCGAAAAAGAACAATTCTGTCAGATTATGTGGTGATTTCAAAATAACTGTAAACAAGTCCCTTGACCCGAATCAATATCCTTTGCCCACACAGCAAGATCTCTTTGCTACCTTGAGAGGAGGAAAATATTTTAGTAAACTAGACCTCTCACAAGCATACCAACAAATTGAATTGGATGCTGATTCTCAAGAGTTATTAACTTTAAATACATTCATGGGTTTGGTTCGACCAAGCAGATTGATGTATGGTATATCAGCAGCTGCTGCAATCTTTCAGTCGATAATGGAACAAATTTTACAAGGCATTCCAAATGTGATATGCTTCCAGGATGATATTCTAATCTCATCAGCTACTGAAGATAAGCATTTTTCTACTTTAGAGACTGTGATGGCAAGATTGCAAAAATACAATGCAAAATTAAATGCTGACAAATGTAAATTCTTTAAGAGTAATGTTGAATTCTTAGGTCATATTATTGACAAAGATGGTATTCACCCCACCCAAGAGAAGCTAGAGGCTATTAGTAAGATAAAAACCCCTGAAAATGTCTCTCAACTTAAATCCTTTTTAGGACTACTAAACTACTATTCAAAATTTATTAAGAACTCATCAACTTTGTTATCTCCTCTGTATAATCTGTTGAACAAAAATGTCTCATGGACATGGTCTGAGGAATGTAATGATGTCTTTGAGCAATGTAAACATCTTCTAACATCTGATGCTGTATTGGCCCATTATGATGAAAATCTTCCTTTACAAGTATCTTGTGATGCTTCGCCTGTTGGCTTAGGTGCAGTTTTATCACACATTGTAAATGGTGAAGAAAAACCTGTAGCATATGCCTCTAGAACATTATCTAAGGCTGAAATGAACTATTCACAAACCGAAAAGGAGGCCTTGGCAATAATTTTTGCTTGCAAAAAGTTTCACCAATATATATTTGGAAGGAACTTTATGTTATACACCTTTAGTTACCATCTTTTCGCCCACTAAGGCAGTACCAACCATGGCTGCTGCTCGCTTACAGAGATGGGCATTGCTATTATCCTCATACAACTATACAATAAAATATAAAAAAGGTAGTGCACATCAGAATGCTGATTCCCTGTCAAGATTACCTAGTGAAGATCAAAATAAAGACCTGTACCCATTAGATATTTATAAAATTTCCCATCTGTCAGAATTACCAGTAACTTCTGTTGACATCGCCAGTGCATCAAGAAGTGATAAAATTTTGGGAGTAATAATTAAATATGTTCAAAATGGTTTTCCATCTAAAAATGAGAATCCTGATCTTAAGCCTTATTTCAACAGAAAGGATGAATTATCAGTTGATAATAATTGTCTATTATGGGGCATGAGGGTAATAATCCCTAATGTTTATAGAAAGCACTTGCTTGAACTGCTTCATGATACTCACCCTGGAATTGTGAAAATGAAAGCAGTTGCTAGAAGTCATTTCTGGTGGCCCAATTTAGACCATGACAAGGATGGAACACGGGCGCAGAATTCATACAACTATCAATGTACGAAAACTTTCTACTTCTTAAATCAACGATATCATAAGTAGAGAAATTCCTTAAACAGATTCCGGTATGAATTCTGCGCCCGTGTTCCATCCCTGTGGCATAGAAGACATGTCTGCGAATTGCGAAGCTTGCCAAGTTACAGCTAAGTCTCCTCCTGTCACACCACTACAATCATGGGTCTGGCCTAAGGCACCATGGGACCGAATTCACTTAGATTTTGCCCAGAAAGACCAAAATAATTACTTTATAGTAGTAGACAGCTATTCAAAGTGGTTGGAGGTAGCAAAAATGTCATCTACAACAGCAGGAAGCACCATAGCTGTATTGCAACAACTGTTTGCTAGATATGGACTACCTCTAGAAGTTGTTTCAGACAATGGACCCCAGTTTATTTCAGATGAATTTGCAGCTTTTCTAAAATCCTGTGGTGTTTTACAGACACTCATTCCAGCATACCACCCCCAATCAAATGGTCAGGCTGAACGCACTATACAGACTTTTAAACAATCACTTAGAAAGATGCAATTAGACTCTAATGATGGTAGTACAGTTACCGCCAAGGTGAATAGATTCTTGCACAAGTATAGATCCTCACCTCATTCTACAACTGGTTTGTCCCCAGCAGAGCTGTTCCTTGGTCGTCCTATTAGAACTGTCTTGGAGTTGCTACATCCATGTACAGCAAGGCATGTTGAAAAAAAACAAAGATGTCAAAAACAATACTTTGACAGATCTCATACCAGCAACAAGGATTTATCCTGTGGTCAGGATGTTTGGGTAAAATCCCACAGGAATCCTTCAAACAAATGGATTTATGGCAGACTAATTAAACCAAAAGGTTCCAAGACATGGCTGATTGAAATAAACAACAAGAAATATTTAGCACACATTGATCAAATTCGCCCTGCTAGCCCGTCAATCCCTGAACGAAGAGATGTTTCCATCCCTGTGGATTTTCCTATTTCATCTCAAGCTTCCAATCAACCAACTTCCATCACTTCGTCAAATACAGAACCCCAACATGAACTGTCCTCCACTCCTGAAACCCAACAGTCTGCAGTTCTTCCTACTGAAGAATCGGAGAATACTGTAGAAACCCAAGTTACAACTGTCACAAACAGACGCTACCCATCACGAATTAGGAAAAAACCAGAAAGACTTGATCTTTAAAATCTTTTAATTAATGACTTTAATTTTTTTTTTTTTCAAAAGGGGTATTGTAATATATTTAATAATTTAGTTTAATAATTTTGTGATCAGTTAACTGCAGTATATGAATATAACTCAACTTGTTATACCGAACACACTGTAACCGCAAGTCGTAAGCATGTTTACATGTGAGCTTGCTTGCACGTTTGCAGTAAGTATGCGACCGGCATTGAAGTCTTTTTAATAAATATTTCATCTTACCTTAGTGAGAGTAATTTCTCAGTATTAATATGTATATTACTTCAAGTACATTATAGTTCTTCTTTCTGTTTGATAGCCAAACGAACTCCATACGCTGTCGAGCACTTGAGAATTTAGAATAGTTAACAAAAACCAGATAATTTACCAGATTGAGATTTACTTAGTCGAAATTCTAAACAATATTTAATATTTCAATTAAATATGCTGTGTCCATAACAATTGCTAGATCATTAACGCCAAGTTTTTAATAACGACATTAAAAAAATATATGATCAAGACGTTTATATCAATTTAAATAAAATAAAACATTATATATTAAGGCACAATGCTGTCTTTTTTTTTTTTTTTTTTTTTTTTAATAAAATGAAAGCATTTCGTATCCGAACACATTTTTCTTATAAGTCTGATCATTTTATTTGGCAGTACGAACCTTCGACGAACAAGCAACGCCACAGAATATGAGTTGTGTGGATCCAGTATCTCATTAGAGCTACGCAATGAGCAATTGGAGACGATCTATGATTCTACCCTAAATTTCGTCCTGTTGGTTGGTTGGATTTAACGTCGCACTAGTACTGCACTATGGGCAATTGGCGAGGGTTTGCGATGCACTTCTGAGGATGGTCCGATGACATCTGCAGGTGATAAATGATATCATTCTACGTACAGTCGGTAACAAAAGTGTCCGAACACTAGCAAAAATTCCTATGTAAAAAAAAGTACACTTCATAAAGTTTTGTTAAATAAATCCTTATCGAATCATGTTCTTACACTGACTAAGAATAGGATTCGACAAGGATTTATTTAATAAAACCGTACAAAGTGTACTTTTTTTACATAGGAATTTTTCCTAGTGTTCGGACACTTTTGTTATCGATTGTATGTTATTTATTTTTAATATATACATCCGATTTGTATGTTTGACTCGACATCCCCCCCCATCCCCTGTAAATTTCATCGAGATGAGGACAGATATAACATAACCGGATTAAAATACAAAAAATGAAAAAAACACCCTGGGTCAGTTGGGGAATCGAACCCATTCTTTTACACTTGAAGGCGATTAGCAAGGGTGACATACTCACTCGGCCACGGAGGGTCTGCAATCGGCATAGCAATTATTTTTAAAACAACAAGATTTCGCAGTTAATAATTCTATAAAATTCCCTATGAAATTCATTGCGCAGCACTAGTGTGACGTAAAACCCAACCAACCTTATGAAATTCTAATGCATATTTTTACAAAATTCTTGAAATTATTCGTAAACATATAAAAAATAAATTGCCAGAAATGTAAGAAGCCATAAAGTAGTAGTTATGCACATGTTTTTCCAATTTTAAATAAACCCTCCGTAAAGCATCAAAATTCTAATAGCACATCTAAGGACCATCTCTAGGAATATATCCCACACTGTCGCCCTTGCATAGCTATAGTGCGAATTAAAACTTAAAACCTACTCAACCTCAGATATCTTAAATATTTTAATTTTGATTTATTTATTTGAGTATTAATTTCAATCAACTATTCTAATAATCAAATGTTCAATCAAATATTATAATTCATATTGGTCGCCAAGTGACCATTGCACAGCACTAGTGCGCTGTAAAACGTAGCCAACCAACCTATAAATCAGATTAGTTTTTAAATCGTCTCAAATTTATATAAATGCACATGCCGAGAGCTTCAGACATTAATTTACTCCAGATTATATATAAGCTGGAGTAATGTAAATGTAACTCTGAAATTGAAATTGCATTATTTTAAATAAATGCAATTTTGAAACATTACGTAAAATAATTGAAAATATTGGATATAACATAAAACAACGTCACTTTTTCTAAATAAGGAAAGGGCATGTTTACAAACAAACGCTCCTTCAATCAATCTTTGCCACTCTCGAGTGGCAAAAGATCAACCTGTATTGGTGGAAATGCCAATGTTATGCCACTTTACCCATAACTTGACTTTGAGTGACGTCACGTGCCCTTTCCTTATAGAAATTTCTAGATTTCAGAAAATATCTTGAGTGTTGATGGGCTTTAACTTCGCACTATAGCTACGCAGTGGGAAATTAAAGACGGCCTTATATTCAAACTTAGGGATGTTCCGGAGACATGACATCTTAATTTTTATCCTCCGCGGAGGGGATGGCTTCCTTGCTTCAGTAACCCCTAGAGCGATAGAAAACACTACCCTCCTATACTTAAGTTCTTTGGCATCATTTAAGGAAGGTTAATGTGATTTGGCGATGACTTTTTTCGTATTTGGCGTTCAAAATGTAAAGTTTAATAATTTTTTGCGGCTTTCCTGTTGCGATTCAGCAGCTAATATTTTTACCAGTGAATTAAGTGCAACATAAACTATATTCTGTAATTTTTTGGAGGAAATCGGTGATTACCACTTGAAAGAGTTCCCTTGTTAGAGTATTGAAAAAGTAATTAAGTTTTTAAATATCTTTTTTACATCTTTTTTTGTGAGGAGTGAGTGGACGAATTTTTATTTGAATTTGTTGGAAATATTGTGTAATAATTCCAATTACTATTTTTTTACTTAAACATTTTCATAAATACATAACATAAGTTTTACTTAGAATAAGGAAATATGTTATAATTCACAATTATATATATGTTATGCAGGGCGCGAAATTTCCGCTCGCCAGCTCGCCATTGGCGAGTGGAAATTTTACTGTGGCGAGTAAAATTTCAGTCTAAATGTAGATAGAATTCTTACAGTATAAGGTGCTATAAATATATATATATATATATATATATCGATTTAAAAACATGGTGACCAGACATCCTCTTTTTAAGAGGATAGTCTTCTTTTTTAACGCTCTGCCCTCTTAAACGAAAAAAAAAAAAAAAAAAAAAAAACACTACAGGACTAAAAAGTCCTCTTTTTTATGTTTTCGTTCTCTGTCCTCTTTTTCACATGAAAAAGATTTAGTCCTTAATTTAAAAAATTTAGCAAAACTGGGAAGTTCAATCGGTTGTTGGTTGTATCGAACGGTGAATACTAACTTTCTTCTGCGTTAGGTTCGCAAAAGAACAACTTTCTAATAAATTTGCTAAAATATATATCATGGTTTATGTCTATTCAGATTCTTCGAATCACAAAGAAGTAAAGATGTTCCCTATATTTGTACGGTTCTCTGCTTCAGATCACGGAATCACTATTGAAATTTTCATGAAATCACTAAGAAGGTGGTGCTCCGAGGGGCGTAGGAAAGGGAGGGGCTCAAGGGGCTCAAGCCCCCCCCCCTTCCTATTGATTATTACGAAATTTCCTTTTAATGCCAAATAAAAGAATCACCAAATTAAAACCAAAATTAATGTGTTATAAAGGCTTGTAATTGGTAATATTTTATAATTAATACTAATAATTAGTGAATATTAATTAACATCTAATTATTAATTAATTGTGTTAAGATTAATTTTGAGTCCTTTTTAAAATGAAATTTTTTGAGCCCCTCCCATGATTTTTGAATTGCTACGCCTTTGTGCTCCGGTTGGTACGCAGTGGGTTGACGGGTGTTCTCACTTTTGCATGAATAATATTCCTCATAAAAATAGGCCCACCAGTGACCGAGAGGTTCTGTCCTCGAAGTTGGTATACGTGAGGCACTGGGTTCGATACCCGGTCGCGCTCGTTGGTTTATCCGTTAGAAATTTTCCGTGGTTTTCTCCAAAACTAGCGTAAATATGGGCTAGGACCTTTTAGAAAGACCCCAACGGAGAACTCTTCAAAAATATGCAAAAGTTAGTTGAATTCAATGAATTCAACTAACTTAGCAATGCCAGATCAACTTTCAAATCTGATATGTACTCTCAAGACAGACATAACGCGGATAGGGCTCTTATTACTGAGAGTGAAAATAAAAAACCTAACGATAAAATATTCACTCTATTTATCGGTGAGAAATCTAACAATTGGTATGTAGACTCAGGTTGTTCAACGCATGTATGCAATGATAGGAATAAATTTCATGAATTTAATCATAATAATTCACGCGTAACAATCGCAAATGGACAGGAGATAGAATCCCTGGGTCATGGGTCTGTGAAATTAAACACCATAAATTCCAATAACACACATAATACTATAATATTGAAAAATGTTTTATATGTACCAGAGATAGAGACAAACCTCATATCTGTAAAAGAAGCTACTGAAAATGGTTGTGTAGCAATATTTGAAAACAAATCATGCAAAATAATGCATGAAGGAGAAACATGCATTGAAGGTTACATTAACAACAATTTATACGAATGCAAAGTTAACTATGATACAACACACACTATAAACATGGTAAAAATATGTGAAAATACAAATTGCATTGATAAATGGCACATTAAATTAGGCCATAGAAACATTAGTCATATAAAACGATTGGTAAACAACAACATGGCAGTTGGGATAAAACTAGACAACTGCAAACATGATAATGCATGTGAAACTTGCATATTAACTAAATTAACGGACAATCCTTATCCCAAAAAGGCTCAGTTTAGGGCAACTAAAGCACTAGAGTTGGTACACACTGACTTGTGTGGACCAATGACAACCCCCACGGTCGGTGGAAAATACTATTTTTTAACTTTTATAGACGATTTTAGTCGATTTACAGTAATATACCTACTGAGAAAAAAGGATGAAGTTTTTGCAAAATTGAGGGAATATATCGCAATGACATCAAATAAATTCGGACGAACTTTGCATGCAATCCGCTCCGACAACGGAGGAGAGTATACCGGGACAGAATTAAATGAATACTTAACAAAATTAGGTATAGACCACCAATTCACTGTTCCCTATTCAGCTTCTCAAAATGGAACTGCTGAACGTAAAAATCGTACCTTAGTTGAAATGGCACGTTGTTTATTAAAAGATGGCAATTTACCAAATTCTTTCTGGGGGGAGGCAATAAATACCGCAGTTTACTTGCAAAATAGACTCCCAACATCTTCGTGTGAATTGACACCTTATGAATTATGGACAGGTCGAAAACCTGACTTATCAATGTTAAAACCATTTGGTTGTCGTGCCTATGCATACGTACAAAAGGTACACAGAGGAAAATTAGATAATACGGCACAGGAAGGCATATTCGTAGGGTACGACAATAGAAGTAAAGGATATAGGATCTGTACAAATGGCAAAAACATAATTATTAGTCGAACCGTAAAATTTGTAGAAAATTACAAACAAGCGATACTTAAATATGACACATCACAAAACAATGATGAGAAAAGTGATAATAAAAATCCATCACCAAATTTGCAAATAATAGACTCAGAGATAGATGAAACTAATGATAGTGTTGTGTCAGATAATTCTCAAAATACTCCACGTAGATCACAAAGATCTAATAAAGGGGTACCACCAGATAGATTCGCATTCACATTACACAATGAAAGAATAAGTGAACCAAAATGCTGGGATGATATAATAAGTATGGAAAACCCTGTAGAAAAGGAAAATTGGATCAATGCTACATTAGATGAAATAAATTCACTCAAGCAGAATGACACCTGGGATTTAGTTGAGGTTTCACCAGGGATGAAAATAGTAGGGTGCAAATGGGCATTCAAAGCAAAATATAACAGTCAGGGCCGTGTTGAAAAATACAAAGCTAGGCTGGTTGCGAAGGGCTTTTCACAAAAATATGGAATAGACTACGATGAGACTTTCGCCCCAGTGGCGTCTCACACAACTTTGAGAAGTTTTTTGGCAATGAGTCTTTATAAGAATTTAAGTCTTATATTGATATCAAGACTGCATTTTTACACGGTAAATTGAGTGAAGATGTTTATATGCATCAGCCAGAAGGATACGTGGTATCCGGGGAAGAACATAAGGTGTGTAAATTAAAAAAGGCAATATACGGGCTAAAGCAGGCCGCGAGAGCATGGAATTTAAAATTGAATGAGTCATTACTTAACTTAGGCTTTATTCAAAGTCAATTCGACAAGTGTCTTTATAAACGTAAACAAAACGATGTAACTACTTATGTACTTGTGTATGTCGATGATTTGTTAATAGCGGGGAATGATCAACAAATAAATGAAATTGTAAACAAACTAAAACAAGAATACCCGTTAACAGACTTGGGAGAAGCAAAACAATATCTTGGGATAAATATTAATCGCCCTAATGAAAATACAATGACTCTTGATCAAACACACAAAATACAAGAACTTATAGTCAAATACGGTTTAGAAAATTCAAAACCTACAGACACTCCTATGGACACAGGTTACATAAAATTAAATGACGAGGAAAACCTTTTACCAGAAAATACACAATATAGACAGGCTGTAGGCGCATTGTTATATATTTCAACCGTGTCACGTCCGGATATTAGCGCCGCGGTAAATATTTTGAGTAGAAGAAATGAGCGCCCAAGAGCAAAAGACTGGGAAGCGGTAAAAAGATTAATGAGATATTTAAAAAGTACAATTAATCTTAAATTGACATATAATAATATTGAAGAGCCTGTCTTGAGGGTATATGCAGATTCCGACTGGGCAAACGATCCCAGTGATCGTAAGTCTACAACAGGAAATTTGTTCTGCATAGGAGCAAATACTGTATACTGGACAAGCAAAAAACAAAAATCTGTATCAATGTCATCAGCAGAAGCGGAATATATTTCTGCAGCAAGTGCCGCGCAAGAAGTAAAATGGCTTATAAACCTTTTTGAAGAAATTGATATGCAACAAAATTGTCCTATTACACTCTATGAAGACAACCTTTCTTGCATTAAATTAGCGGAAAACGACAAGTTTCGACAGAAAACTAAGCATATCGAACTAAGGTATCATCTGATTCGAGACCTTGTTGAGCAGGGCACAATAAAGATTGAGTATGTAAGCACGGAAAATATGATCGCCGATGTGCTCACGAAGCCTCTGCCGAGACATTCTTTTCGAAAATTGCGAATTTCCTTGTTGAACTGTGATTAAATGTCATCGAGTTTACGCAGGGGTGTTGGTGAGAAATAAACTCAAAATGACATTCTTTCAATAATTACAAAAACTTTCATTTTCATATTATTCTAAAAACATTTCATTTGACTCTTTTATTTCTTCATGCATATATACATCTACATTGTGACGACGCTATGACGCATTTGTTTTCTGATTGGCCGTCTGTGTTTCTATGTACATGTAATAATGTATTTTTCATTTTTTCTTTTCTCCTTCTTCGATGTTCAGTTTTTCATAATAAAAAAAAAGATGTGATTAAAATGATAATACGTGGGTTCATTTTTTATTCCCACAAAATAATGCAACATAAAATAATATATAATTTCCTAATACACAAACCAAGCTAAATGAGGCTGGTTTAATTAAATTGAAACATCATTATTTATATATTTGAAATTATCTTTTGAACAGCTTAGCAGAAAAGATGTTTATAAAAGAAAATAGAAATTGGTTCTTCTTTTCATACATGGAATAAATTCATCTGGTTCTGCAAGCCTCATAGGATACTCATATACAGGGTAAGTGCATTTTACTTACCATATAAATCTTGAATTTAAATATTTGATAAAAGTTTCTTCTGTGAATTCTAAAAATATTCCTCATAAAAATAGGCCCACCAGTGACCGAGAGGTTCTGTCCTCGAAGTTGGTATACGTGAGGCACTGGGTTCGATACCCGGTCGCGCTCGTTGGTTTATCCGTTAGAAATTTTCCGTGGTTTTCTCCAAAACTAGCGTAAATATGGGCTAGGACCTTTTAGAAAGACCCCAACGGAGAACTCTTCAAAAATATGCAAAAGTTAGTTGAATTCAATGAATTCAACTAACTTTTGCATATTTTTGCATTTATTTGCACCAGGAGGACATCCGTATATTATTAATTTAAATTAAGGTGTACTGGTCCAAATCCATCATTTTAGATAAAAATATTTCCACCACTTAAAGTAGCTTTTGAATCGGTTTTTATAATCATTTTCATTCAGTTTTGTGTCCTCTAAAATGACCTCTTTTTCAAAATTGAATGTCTTCAATTTTCTTACGAAGTAAAAAAAAATTGCGTAATTTCTCCTCTTTTTTTAATAAAAAATTCTGGTCACCTTATACGGAAACTAGTTGGCATAGGTGGACTCTGCTCAGTTCCCCACCATATTTATGTTCTCATAAATTTCTAGTGCGAGACATATTATAATCATGTTTAAAAAAATGAATTTGACCAAAGCTTGATACAGTGACAGAACGAAATCCCCGCCTAATAGGCTATCCACCGTTCCCTTCGATATATTTATCTTATTCTAATCTATTAATTTATTTTATCAGGGTCAATTCCGTTGTTTAGTTTTCATGCTACTATTTCCAATGCAATAATCCTCAAAATTCATTTTTATATGAAAAATTTACAATTTCGCTATGTTGATAAAATCGTAAATTACGAATAATTTACGAAATTTTCCTATTAGAATATTTGTATTCAATCATGTTCAAACAAATATCATAAATGTAATTTTGAAGTTGTCTAATGTATTTATGATCCTCAAAATAGAAGTTTATGCTCAATTTTGCCTTATTCTGACATGTTAAGTAAATCGTAAATTCCAAATAACTTACGAATTTTTTAAATTGGAAAAATCATAGTCTATGATATTCATGCCAGTATCCTAAATAATATTTCGAAAGTGGTTTGACACCTTTACGATGAAAATATCCCTCAAGATTGACGTTTATGTGAAATTTTGCCCTATACTGCCATGTTAAGAAATTCGTAAATTTCCAATAACTTGCGAAATTTTCAAAGTAGCATATTTATAGTTACTGATGTTCATTCCGGCATCAAAACTGATATTTTAAAACTGGTCTGACATTTTTACAGTAAAACGTTTCCATTTAATGCACGTTTAACTGAATTTTTATCCTATTCTCCCATGTTAAGAAAATCGTAAATTTCTAATAACTTAAGAAGTTTTTTAATTCGAATGTTGCAAATGAATAGGGTTCTTGCCAGTGTCAAAAGTAATATTTTAAAACTGATCTGACCTCTCTGCGACAATTTGTTCTTGAGATATCGTGTACACAGACTAAGAAACTAACGGACTAACACCCTAACAGACCCCCTACAGACAGACACCATACAAATTTTGTCATTTTCGGATTCCTCACACCTGAAAACGTGTAAAAAAGTCAAAAAACCGAGGTCGAAAATTTTCACGATTACCTAAGTTCCTGTACACACAAACTACGAACAACAATGCCATACTATGTATAGCAACAATAAATCTGATTATAATTATGTTCTTTACTATAAGTAAAGGAACAGCAGAAAGTATTACTATTAATCACATCCAATAAGTTTTTAGAGTAAAGCTTAAATATTGTAAATGCATATTTAGCTGACTCTCATTATCCATGAAAAATAAATAAAAATAAGAATAAAATGATTTAGCGCTATCTATCCAATAATCTTATCACTTTATTTATCTTGCTGGAGACAACATAAATGATAATTCAATTTATTTTTATGCATCAAATGACAGTTAGTAATAGTACGTATAGTGAATGACTATTATAGTAAATAACAATTGTACCTTGCTCATTAATATTCATGATAAATATCAAAAGTTTAAATTTCAAGTGTAATCATATGAATGATTTACAATGTAATATTTCTGTTTTGCAAAACATTTTAACTAATCATTTTTTTTAGTTCCCCATCATACTATAGGTATGGGGAACTTAGGTAATCGTGAAAATTTTCGACCTCGGTTTTTTGACTTTTCTACACGTTTTCAGGTGTGAGGAATCCGAAAATGACAAAATTTCTATGGTGTCTGTCTGTAGGGTGTCTGTTAGTCTGTTAGTGGGTTAGTGTGTTAGTCCGTTAGTTTGTTAGTCTGTGTACATGATATCTCAAGAACAAATTGTCGCAGAGAGGTCAGATCAGTTTTAAAATATTACTTTCGACACTGGCAAGAACCCTATTCATTTGCAACATTCGAATTTAAAAACTTCATAAGTTATGAGAAATTTACGATTTTTTTAACATGGGAGAATAGGACAAAAATTCACTTAAACGTGCATTAAATGGAAACTTTTTACTGTAAAAATGTCAGACCAATTTTAAAATATCAGTTTTGATGCCGGAATGAACATCAGTAACTATAAATATGGTACTTTGAAAATTTCGCAAGTTATTGGAAATTTACGAATTTCTTAACATGGCAGTATAGGGCAAAATTTCACATAAACGTCAATTTTGATAGATATTTTCATCGTAAAGATGTCAGACTATTTTTGAAATATTATTTAGGACACTAGCATGAATATTAATGACTATGAATTTTCTAATATAAAGATTTCGTAAGTTATTGGAAATTTACGAATTTCTTAACATGGCAAAATAGAGCAAAATTTCACATAAACGTCAATCTTGAGAGATATTTTCATCGTAAAGATGTCAGACCACTTTTGAAATATTATTTAGGATACTGGCATGAATATCATTGACTATGATTTTTCCAATTTAAAAAATTCGTAAGTTATTTGGAATTTACGATTTACTTAACATGTCGGAATAACGCAAAATTGGGCATAAACTTCCATTTTGAGGATCCTAAATACATTAGACAACTTAAAAATTACGTTTATGATATTTGTTTGAACATGATTGAATACAAATATTCTAATAGGAAAATTTCGTAAATTATTCGTAATTTACGATTTTATCAACATAGCGAAATTGTAAATTTTTCATATAAATATGAATTTTGAGGATTATTGCATTGGAAATAATAGCATGAAAACTAAGCAACGGAATTGACCCCGATAAAATAAATTAATAGATTAGAATAAGATAATTATATCGAAGTGAACGGTGGATAGCCTATTAGGCGGGGATTTCATTCTGTCGCTGTATCAAGCTTTGGTCAAATTCATTTCTTTTAACATGATTATAATATGTCTCGCACTAGAAATTTCTGAGAACATAAATATGATGGGGAACTGAGCAGAGTCCACCTATGCCAACTAGTTTTCTAATCAAACGCTTATGTAGCTACATATTTATAAACAATGTTATAAAAATTTAATACAAGCTACTAAACCAAGCAATTTTTTTTCATAGTTCCTAATATCTACTATGCATAAAACATGATCCATTTTACAGAATTTACATTTTCAGAACTATTTATTGGTTAATTGTAGGGAGGGGGGAGGGGAACGGGTATGTAGACATTCATTAAAAAATGTGCGACGGCGATGTTTGGTTTCCTAAAATAATAATAATAATAAAATCTCATATTTCTGTGTAAATTATGTTTGTTTGTATATGCACTTGCATGTTTGAATGTTAGTGTAAAGCATAAATGTCCCGCTCGCAATTTTCTTGCATTTAATTTATCTTGCAGAAACTGGTCTTCATAATTTACTGACTCTTTGATGACTGAAACCCTGCTGAAAGAGTTTTACTTTTTCAGACAGTTTCAACAGGATCCATGTTGTTGTTTAAATTGCGTATATATAGAAATGAATATAAAAGTATATATTGCACACACGTTAAATTACCACCAGAATTCGGAAATTTCACTAGATTTTTACTGCAGTAATTTGTACTATACATAAAAAATTATCACCGCTAGAAGATAAAAAAACTTTTTTTTTTTTTTCTGTCACTGTAAAAATCTTACATTTTTTTCATTTTCTTAAAGAAACAGACTGTGATACGCTTAGAAAACGCGCACCAATTTTGTAGCTTACCAATGACACCTCACTCTGAGGTAAATGTTGTTTATTCAACAAAAATTTGGTTGGGAGTTGGTACAACAAACATTTTCACTTAAATGTCCTCCAACAAGAATTGCCATTGAATCAACAAATTAATTTTAACGATATTTTTATTTCCATTACCCAATTACCGTAGGTAATGGATATATTGTATTCGGTTAAACATTTCTGATAGAAATTTCACACTGAATTACATGTTTTAAAGTCTCCTGAGTGCAAAAACGTGGTTTTTGGCAATTGGTCAATGTGTATGCGTGTATATATGGAATCCTCTGACTATCATATCTCCAAAACTAATAAAGGTAGAACGACGAAGCCTCACAAGGGAAGTATGAGTCAGTAGAATTGCTATTGAAACCAAACCAAGTTTAAATTGGTCGAAAGACCTATTTAAACATGGTCGAAAACATAGGGTAGAGTGCAAATTTGCTGCAACAACACCCATGGGAGGAGATATGACCCCCTAATAGTTTTAGTTATATCTTTACAAAAACCAATAAAACACGAATCCTTGTAAGAACGGGTGGTGCAGTGGTAGCGTGCTTCTCTGATGATACGGAGGTCCTGAGATCGATTCTCCGCGAGGGCGTTTTGTATTATTTTTTTCCCCAATTAATTTTATTTTTACGTTTTTAATTAAATTAAATTGTTAATTTAAGAGAAAGTATTTACTATATCAAGAAGATTTTTTTTTTTTTTTTTTTTTTTGAGTATATAAAGTTATTTGAGTATATATTAATATAGTTTTTGAGTATATATTAATAAAGTATTGAGCATGAATTTAAGAAATATATATTTTTATTTATTTATTTCGAAAAAAGAAAATAATGTTTAAAGCTATGAATAAAATGTATAATATTTATGATTAAAAGTAGAAAAATCTTGAAACCATACGCATTTTTCACAATGAGAGCATGAAATATAAGACGATTGATCACAATTATATAAATTACAATTCTGTACACCATCAGTTAGTGTACGTCAAGAACATTTGTTAAATATTTGTCTTCGTGAAGATTACTATAGATTTGTAAAATTCATATTTATCCAGATTTTGAATTGTTTGAGATGTAAACTAATTATAAATTAGTGGAATCATTTTGAGAAAATCTGTCGTTGTGTTCAATTTTATTGTCAGTTCTTCAAATACCACCAAATTTGACAGTTGAATAATGAAATATTTGAAACAAAAGTTAAATGCGACGTCCAATAGTTAATCAACAGCCTTTGTGCATTCAGGATTTTTCATGCAAAAAATTGCATGAATAATAATACAATTGAGAGCAGACGATTAATTCTTGCTATTAATGACGTTGATAAAAAATAGTAATTAAAAAATTACATAAAACTACAGCACAAATCATTAGCAAAATTTTTCTAAATGTAATATAAAAGTATTTCTCGTTAAATTATTATTATTTTTACTTTCCGAACACTATAGTGAGAAAAGTATTGTAATCATGTCAAAAATCCGAATTTGAGATTTTGATGTTTCTATACGTTTCGAGGTCCAATGAGTCTGTTTTCACTATTTTTGCGATGATGTAGGTATGTGTGTGTGTATGTATGTGTGTATGTATGTGTGTATGTATGTGTGTATGTCTGTGAGTGAACACGCTAGCGTCTAAACGCTTTGTTCAAATAAGCTGAAAGTTGGTGCGTATATTGTAAGTCACCATAGTACGAACCCTATAGATTTTGATGAATCTAGCACTTATAGTTTTTTTACAGGGACACAAAGAAAAATCCTTTATCATTATGGCCTGGGACCAAATATTTAAAAGTGCGATAGCATCTAAACGCCTTATTCAATTGAGCTGAAAATTTATATGAATATTATAAATCACTGTTGCACTAACTATAAGCATTTTGGTGAATCTAGCATTTATAAGTTTTTACAGGGACACAACGAAAAATTCTCAAAGTTCAGTAGCGTTAAATAAAACATCGTGTAATATAGGGAGAAAAATACTCAAACACTCTATTATGATTTTCTCTCTTTTGTTTGTTTAACAACTCCTCTTTCTTTACTTTATCCACAAAACTGCTAATTACTCAATGTTCGGAAAGTCGAGTGGAGTCATTCCAGATTTTTTTTAATTTAATAAATAAATAAATAAATTGGTTAAAAATAAAAAATTAAATTGTCCGCGCTGAAAAAAACTTTTTTTATATATATATAATATTTTCTTTTACATTAATAAGTTAATTTAATTAAAAATGTAAAATTAAATATTTTAGTTAAAATAAAAAATTAAAATACAAAATGCCCTTGCGGGTACTCGATCTCAGGACCTCCGTATCACAAGCCAGGCACGCTACCACTGCACCACCCGTTCTAACTTTATTTTAAATTATCGCAGATCGATGGTTCAACAATTTGTTTTAAAGTATTGGCAAGCTCTTTTGAAAGGTTTCCATCCTGAAAATTTATTCCCCTCGAGGGGTGTACTTCCCCCATGGAGGAAGGCGATGCTCCTACATATACAAAAAAAAAAAAAAAAATCCCAGTTGACAATCTCTATTATAAATAATTCTTGTAAATTTCATAATGATTATTAAAAAATAATTCTCTTTATGCACATTTATACAAAATTTTGTCCTATACCACCGTGTTAAAGATTTAGAAAAAGCAGGAGGGCAACGCAATCAGTAAGATAATTATTACCAAAAGTTGATAGGCACTAATTTATGTCAAGGTGTAACTACATACCAATTTGTATGAAATTCTGTGCAGTAGTTCCTGAGATACAGTTGCCACAAAATTTTGTCACACATACACAGACAGACATTTTCTAAAAATGGTCAAATCGTGTTCTACAGCTCTCAAAACGTGTAAATCCATCAAAAACCCGAAGTCAAAAATATTTACGAATCCTACCTTTCCTTGAAATATAAACTTTTAATATGAGCTATTTATTTATTAATTGATTTATTTCTTTCATATTTCTTTCTTTATTTCATTTTACTTCATTTTATTTTTTGCTGATAATTTTTTATTTAAATCAATTAATTTTTTAATGATAATTAAGTAGTTAAAAAGAGTTTGTTGATCTGTAATGTCACATTTTTATACTTTCTTTTGATAATAATAATAATAATAAATGTAAAGCACAAAATAACACAGGATAAAAGTCTAATTGTATTAATGTGAAACACAACAGCTTAAAAAGGGATTTTTTCAGAGACATTGATTAAAGAAATATTCATCTAATTCTGATTCTTTACAATAATATTAAAGTTTCTCAGATTTTATCTGCATGCATAATCCTAGTCTTCAAATAAAAAGCTTTTCCTTTTTAAAAAGAATTTAAAAATAGTAGTTCATATACTGCATTAAATGACTTCATTAAAATAATCAAAAGTAACCATTCGTCAAACAAGATGTATCAATCCATCAAAATTATCTTAGCCTCTTTTCATTCTCATTAAAATTGAGAAAAAACTTATTCATGAGATCTCCCTTCTATTTCTGACCAAAATATTTAATTTTTTTTTTTTTTAAATATCAAACTAAACACGATTCTAATCTCGAATTCGATATTCATTTATGGTACCTTACGAAAATCGAATCATGAACCTCAATCCATCATCGGAGAAACATGATATGCAAAAGATTTCAATCAAGAGACACCTGCTTTGCCGATCTTGTGGCTTCAGGAGAGGGTGGGTTCACCAAGTTCACTGACTTTAATTGGCCTGATGCGGGCTAAACAGGGTCGATACGATGAGAATAGCCTCTCTATGTTTTACCTCCTTGGGCTCTAATTTCAATTCTAACAAATGAGGACAACTCTTGACATTCTGATTTTCTGGAGAATAATCTTTCCCTTTTATGAATCTCGGCTTGAATAACGGATGACATTTCAATAAAGATAATGGTTTTTGAAAAGTAAATTACCCATGATGTTAGAAAAACAGTTATCTTTAATATGCTGTAATGGTCATGCTTACAATGAGCAAATTAACTCTAGTTTGTAGTTTGAAGTAAAAGTAAAGATTTTTTTTTTTTTTTTCATCGCGTCCTTGGAAGTCTAGCACTTCTTCAAGTCAAACAACATGATATTTTTCGAACTCGGCCCAATTTGCATTTCAGTTTCAGTCCTAATTGGCTTTAATTTTTTTTCTAGTTGATCGGGTTGAATCTCTGTTGTTTTTTAAGCTTTGGAATTTGTGGTGAATAATAATTCTTGCGTATCGGTGTCGTCTTCATCCAATTTTTCAAATAAAAATGTTTAATAGTTCATAAACTAAAGAATTATTTTTTAATACATTGAAAAAAAATCTGGAGTGACTCCACTCGACTTTCCGAACATTGAGTAATTAACAGTTTTATAGATAAAGTAAAGAAAGAGGAGTTGTTAAACAAACAAAAGAGAGAAAGCCATAATAGAGTGTTTGAGTATTTTGCTCCATATATTACACGATGTTTTATTTAACGCTACTGAACTTTGAGCCCATGATCATAATGATGAAGAATTTTTCGTTGTATCCCTGCAAAAACCTATAAATGCTAGATTCACCAAAATGCTTATATTTAGTGCAACAGTGATTTATAATATTCATATAAATTTTCAGCTCAATTGAATAAGGCGTTTAAATGCTATCGCACTTTTAAAAATTTGGTCCCATAGGCCATAATGATAAAGAATTTTTCTTTGTGTCCCTGTAAAAAAACTGTAAGTGCTAAATGCACCAAAATCTATGCAGTTCGTGCAACTGTAACCTATAACATGTGTACGAATTCTTTGCTCACATTAATAAAGCGTTTAGACGCTATCGCACTTTTAAAAATTTGGCCCCATAGGCCATAATGATATAAAATTTTTCCTGGTGCCCCTGTACAAAAACTATAAGTGCTAGATTCACCAAAATCTATAGGGTTCGTACTATGGTGACATACAATATACGTACCAACATTCAGCTTATTCGAACAAAGCGTTTAGACGCTAGCGTGTTCCCTCACAGACATACACACATACATATACACATACATACATCATCGTAAAAATAGTGGAAACGGACTCAGGGGACCTCGAAACGTATAGAAACATCGAAATCTCAAATTCGGATTTTTGACATGATTACAATATCCTCACTATAGTGTTCGGAAAGTAATAAAAATTCTGTGACTGATATCTAGAAACTAAATTGTGTCTCTAATAAACATAGTTTCATGTTTCTTTATAAATTCTAGTTCCTTTTGCTAGCAAGTTCTAAAAATCACGATTAGAATTCTAGAGCGTTTTCATGGATACAACTTATTTAAAAATCTCTGCAAATAAATTCGAACACAAGAGATGATTTTTAGTAACTCTAGTCTTAGTTTATGACCCAATTCCAGGAAATCAAGCAAAAATTTCTCGCAATACAAAGGATTCATAATATTCATAATATTGTTTTCCACTTTTGAAAAGTGCAGGCTAAAGATTCTCGATCATTAGGTCTGTTCAGGTTATTTGTTTACCTTATACGCACAGCTCGTAAATATATATTTCTAGTTTAAGGATTCAGAAAATGAGTACTTATTTGTTCTAGATGGTGGCAGTATATATTTTTTTTTCTCAGTGTATAAAATCGAATATATACATGCACATATTTCATCATAAGTAGTTAAATTAATATTGAGAACTGTGTATATACTATATTTCTATAAATGCATAAAAATGGATATTAAACGTTTTCGGGTTACTGGCCTGTTCGAGATTTTTTTTTTTTTTTTTTTTTTTAGTCGATAATAGATACTACATCAGTAAAATATAGTTCGGCTTTAAGATATAGCGTATTAGATTCTTCAAGAATTTCTGGTAATTCGCCGGTTTCATGTTGACATCAAATGGGAAGATTTGCAGTCAGGTTGATTGTATCCAATTCATGCTGTAATGCTTGAAAACGGTTACGATAGAAAGATATGCTTAAAAATATAACTGTGCTCGATTTTTTTTCCCTCACAATTTTCATTAAGGATTCTTATAATTATAAGGGTAACAAATTGCTGGATGTAATATAAATATGGATATCAATTGTTTCCATGTTATACTCGTGCCTACATTATCTCACCAAACGAAATTCGTGCTTTATTATTTCGATTTTCTCAAAAGAAAGAAAGAAAGAAAAAAAAGAAAGAAAAAATAAATTCCTTTATAAATTTAGCATTATTTAGCTTTGAATTGCTATGGTGTTAACGCATGAAACTTCCTAACTTTTTTTTTTTTTTTTTTTTTTTTATTCTCGTATCTTATATATTAATAAAATTTATGAAAACTAAAGTCAGTCCGTCTGGCCGTTCTATCCGGCCGATTTCCTTCATTTTTTTTTTAAATGAAAGGTATTTAGACACAGATATGTCATCAATCATTGAAATTTACTCAACTTCCACCTTACTCAAGTTATACTCAAACTCGATTCTTCCCTGTACATTACTTATGGGACACATTGACTCAAGCAATTCGAATACTCATAGCTCCTCTTCTAATGAATGGATCTTGATCGTTTCACTCTCAGAACATTCAGTGGATCAAGCTCTTTCTTTTGAGCTATTAACTGCTTAAATTCGTTGAGATTGAGGAAAGTTATGCTTGCACAATCAACTTTACATTCAATTTTTTCAAGATTTTCCTTCACTCAAACCTCTATAACTAGAGTTCTAATTAACGTAGGCTGTTGACACAAGTCTAAGAACACTCAGTGGATCAAGTTCTTTCTTTTGAGCTATTAACTGCTTAAATTCGTCGAGTTTGAGGAAAGTTATGCGTGCAGAATCAACTTTACATTCAATTTTTTCAAGATTTTTTCAAGATTTTCCTTCACTCAAACCTCTATAACTAGAGTTCTAATTAACGTAGGCTGTTAACATAAGTCTAAGAACACTCAGTAGATCAAGCTCTTTCTTTTGAGCTATTAACTGCTTAAATTCGTTGAGTTTGAGGAAAGTTATGCGTGCAGAATGAACTTTACATTCAAAATTTTCAAAATTTTCCTTCACTCAAACCTCTATAACTAGGTGTAGAAACTTGGTTGAGGTGTCTAAAAAAGATCTCGGTCTGTAGATATGTTATGAAAAGATAAAAATATAAAAAGTCGAACGGTCCCCCCCCCCCTGGGGGGACAGGGGTTAAAAACACGTTTACGAGCTTAACTCAGCTCCAAATTACTTTACAGTGAAGAAATTGTACATATAGGGACTAGAGTCAAATACTAAAAAATCACTTTCTGCGAATTTGGAATTTTCGATTTTGAAGGTGGGAAAAGGGGGAAAAATAGATTTAGAGGTGGGGGAAAGGGGGAAATTAGTTTCAGAAGAAAACCCGTTCCAGACCCACACATGTAGCCCCTCATTTTAAAGGTCTTGAAATTTCATGTCGATTGGGGGTGTTTGTATACAATATAGTGCGCCCCCTGGTGGGGGAAAATGGAACAAGGTGATTTTGTTGTTGAGCCTATCATGTTACACCTTATTTTAAAGGTATTGGTATTTCCTGACCGTTGGTGATTTTGTACAGAACACGCTGCACCCCCTGGCGGTGGAAAGTGCAACTAAATGATTTTGCAGTTGACACCACCGCGTGACACCTTATTTGAAAGGTCTTGGAAATTCAAGGCGATTGTTGATAAAGGTCTTGAAATTTCATGTTAATTGGGAATGTTTGTATACAATATAGTGCGCCCCCTGGTGGTTAAAAATGGAACTAGGTGATTTTGAAGTAGACCCTATCATGTTACAACTTATTTTAAAGGTCTTGATATTTTTTGCCGGTTGGTGTTGTTCGTATAGAACACGCTGTGCCCCCTGGTGGTGGAAAGTGTAATTAAAGGATTTTGCAGTTAACACCACCATATGATACCTTATTTGAAAGGCCTTGGAAATTCAAGGAGATTGGTGATATTCGTATACAACATACTGCGCTCCCTGGTGGAGGAAAGTGGATTTTGCAGTGCGTGCGTAGCATGCCTGCTATACGGTGCTGCAGCCACAGGCAGCGGTAACACGAGTCAGAGGTTCGTTCGGTTCAAGGTTAATTTTTGAGAATTTTTTCATGTTATTAGCGGCCTGCATATACGTGCCGCAGGAACTGGGTCACAAACCCGAGTTCCGTTCGGTCTGAAATAATTTTTTTTGTTACAAATGATTTTTTTTTTTTTTTTTTTTTGTGATGTTTTCATTTAAAAATAGAAATTCAAACAAAATCGAGTTAAAAATACAAAACCATACAAATTTAAGTTGCATTTAAGGTTATTATCATGGGCCCGGGCAATGCTGGGCGGGTTCGTTTCGTTCCAGGCACAAGGCAGAGTTTCGTTCGGTTCAAGGTAATTGTTTTGTTACAGATTATTATTTCTTTCGTGATGCTTTCCTTTAAAAACAGAAATTCAAACAAAATCCAGTTAAAGGTATAAAATAATACAAATTTAAGGTTCATTTAAGGTATCATGGGCCAGGGAAACGCCGGACGGGTCAGCTAACATATAGTCTTAGTATTAAACGAAATAGAAAATGAAAGATAGCATCTGTTTATTTGGAGTACTTTGTAGAAAGTGATGTCATATATAGTATTTCTATTTATAAGCATTTTTCAGATTTTCTTTTAAGCGAAATGTAGTAAATTATATTAGATGAAGTACATTTAAATAATGATGCGATGATTTTTGAAACATTACGGACAATAAAGTGTCCGTCGAATTCGACGGGTTCCAGCTAGTTTATTATTATTATTATTACTATTATTATTATTATTATCATTACTTTCGAGAAATTAATGTATTTCAATAACCTGAATGGGTGTTGGCGAATATAACTTGCAGAACTTCGAGCTTTATAAATAAAATTATTGCACTTTTGCATGTTGTAGTATAATTAAATATTCAAATGCAATTATTCCTTTTTATATGCATCGTCTAACTGGATAAGGAACGACAACGATTTTTACATTAACACAAATGAGCACAACTGATGAATAAGTAAAAACAAATTTTACCGAATGAAATATAATGCACCACTTTATGATATTAGTCTCATTAATTTCACAAAACTAATACGATAAAAATAATGCATATATATATGTACTTTGAAAATTCATTTTATCAATTCCAAAACTTCAAAACACTGTCTTGATTAGGCCAAGTTTCTCTCACCATAATATCGTGGGTCCCTTTGTTATTTAAATGACAAAGAGCCTCCCACTCTTTTAACTGTTGTAGTTGCTTTTATAAAATGCCTTTAAAAGAAATTTCTACGTTAACAGAAACGACGTCTTGCATTCAAATTGCCTGCAAAGAGTTTTTTTTTTTTTTTTTCACTTTATTTTGTTAACGTTGTTATAAATAAGATTTGCTTGCCATACGATCTTAAAACTGAAACTTGTGTAAATATGTGTTTCAGCAACAAGTATCATTATTCTTGATTTAGTTTAGGAAAGCAATATTTTATATATATACAGAAGGTGTTCACACACTTTTGTAACGATTTTGCAAAGATATATATATAACCAAAAACAAGAATTTTATTTCGTAATATGTTCAGTCTGATAGCCCTTTTGTTAAACTATCATATTAAATCTTGATTTCACAGATAGCAGAGTCTTTATTAGAACATCAAGGTTGATTTTGTTCCACTCCTCTTCCAAAACTTTTCATAGTCCATCCAATGTTTTGGGATGCCGCTTTAAAAGAGATTGTTTTAAAAGTCCAAATGTACAATAATCCATAAGAGACACGTCAGGGGACTTTGGTGGGATGCATATAAAGCGAATAGCTTCATTTCCGGTTTCATTTTTCATATTTTCAAAAAAATAGAGTAGTAAATTTAAGAGGTATGACTTGTAATCTTATCCTGATGAAACTCAACACATTGAAGATTGTTTGGGTTAGGTGATAGAATTTATTTTTTGAAAATAGGCGTTAAAACATGTTTATGAGAGTAATCTGAGTTAATTATGACAATTTTTCTAGTGTCCTTATTTTAATTTTTAATAGGAGGTGTATGTATCTTTGCTGGATATCAATTATTCCCTTTTTTTCCAGTTAAAAGCAAACTTTGACGTTTATTTATTTTTTATTAATCATGTCCTTTATTTTACGTGTAGAAATATTAAAACTATGCTTTTCACATCCTTCTTTTATAACTGAATAAGAGTATTTCTCGGAAAGCTAAAAAATATAGCCTTCAGTCCATTGTTTATTTTCCAGCGGGATTTTAAAGCATAAAATGTTTTTAATGCTGCAGAAGACAGTTAAATCTTATTACAATTTTATGTCAGTCACATTTTTACTTTAAATTTTAAATTTAAATCCAAGGAGAAAGTCAAAATCGTTACAAAAATGTGTGAACACCCTCAGTATATACAAAATGTAACGCTTTATAATGATCAATAACATTTATACCCTTTGTTGGGATAAAGTGGGTAGATATAGCACATTTTTTTGCATTCATCACTTATTTTCACTTGAAAAAGATTAAATATGCGAAACACTTTTGGTGCAATTATGCGATGGACTTATTGTTATCACCATTAAAGTATTTTTATTTATTTTTTCGCATATTTAAAAAACTAGATTTTTATCATTTTTAAATACCCATTTTACCCTAAGGGTGGACTAAAATGGTTAGTGATTAAACAAGAAAGAAAAATCATGCAGTACGCATTGATTAGTAACACTTTCCAACTGTACGCAATTGTTGTATCGAATAACTATTAATATTCTTTGCCTACGTTATCGCACAACAGACAGAAGGCCTGAAAAACATACAGATAGACTAATTGATTTTAAAATTACTCTTTGGCATTTTGGAAAGTGTTAAAAAGTCTTAACGCAAAAGAAAATGCAGCCGTTAGATTATAATTACAGCTTTTAAACTCTCTGAATATTTTACTGTAGCGCTGTAAATCTGAAAGTTAATTATATCATATTCTATGCAAAACAATATTTTAGAATATTAATAATACATGTCAATGTTTTTAAGATTTTTGTAGCAGACAGTTTTTTAAATATAACTTTTAAAAAATTCTGTCCTAAAGCGTAAAACAATGGCTTTTTTTTTTTTTTTTTTTTTGTTGTTGTCGTCTCTGTAAACAAACTAGTTGTACAGGACCTATTAATGCCATTTTAAATAGGGAATATTCCATAGGGAACTTGAGTGTATCATTTTTAAAAAAGTCTCAAAATATTCACGGATGATAGGAGCCGGAGACAAACAGATAGAAAGGTAGACAATCGGACAGACAGGTGCACAAATTGAAGTCAAATTCCCACTAAAATTACAAGAAAGTGTTAAAATGCTCATGTAAACAAAAGTACAATTCCAGTAAATTTTTATTAATACCTCTTAATGTAACTGATTATTTTTGTGTGGCCCTGTAAATCTAATACTAACCATACTATATTACATAGAAGGCATACGCTTTTGTGCATACGAACGAATAATATATTTCAATTGCATTAAGCTTTGTGGAAAATAAAATTATTAAAATTTGGTTTATAAAAATCACTCTCATGCAACACAATGCTTTTGAGTACTGTCAAGTGCCCCTGTACACAAACCAGTTACAAATGTATACTCTATTTTACATAGGAAACATCCGATAGGGAATTGAATAACATATTAAAATTTGATTAAAGTTTCTATACATTAAAGGTATTAAAATATAATTTATAGAAACTCCTCACATAGAACACAAAGCTTTCGAATACTTTTGGATGTCCCTGTACACAAACCAGAAGAAGTAGCCATTCCATTTTCAATAGGGAACATCCGATAGTGAACTTCAATAAAATATATCGGTTTAAAGAAATTCCATAAATATTTACGGGAATTAGAGCGCAGAAAACAGACAGAGAGACAGACAGACGGTCAGAAGAACAGTCAGTCATATACATAAAAAAACTGAAATTATATTTACACTAAAAAAATAATAAAAGTGTCACAAACTTTTAATGTAAACGAAAGTACAATTCCAGCAATTTTTTATTAAAAGCTCTTAGTATAACTGAATATTTTTGTGTCACCCTATAAATGTAATGGTAACCATGCTATATTCTATGCAAAGCATTCTTTTGTGCATATAAATAACGTATTTCAATTTCATAAAACTTCGTGGAAAGTAAAGTTATTAAAATTTGATTTATAGAAATATCTCACAAAGAACGCAATGCTTTGGAGTACTTTTGAGAGTCCCTGTACATAAACTAGTGGTGGTATGTAATCTATTTTATATAGGAAACATCCAATAGTGAATTTGAATAACATATTTCAATTTCATGAAGATATTGTACAGTAAAGGTATGAAAATATGGTTTATAGAAATACCTCTCATAGAACACAATTCTTTGAAATACTTTCGGGTGCCCTGTACGCAAACCAGTAGAGGTATAAACACCATTTTCAATAACAAACATTCGACAGTGAACTTGAATAACATATATCAGTTTCAAAAAATTCCATAAATATTTACGGGAGTTAGAGCGCGGGCAGACAGACGGACAGACGGACAGATACACAAATTGATATCATATTCACACTTAAAAAAATGTTAGGAAGTGTTAAAAACGCTCAATGTAAACGAAAGTAGAGTTCTAGCAAATTTTTAATAATAGCTCTTAATATAACAGAATATTTTTGTGTCACCCTGTAAATCTAATGCTAATCATGCTATATTCTATGTTAAGCATTCTTTTATGCATATAAATAACATATTTCAATTTCCTAAAACTTCGTGGAAAGTAAAGTTATTAAAATTTGATTTATAGAAATATCTCTCATAGAACGCAATGCTTTAGAATACTTTTGAGTGTCCTTGTATATAAAACAGAGTTGGTATGTAATCTATTTTATATAGGAAACATAATAGTGAACTTGAATAACATATTTCAATTTCATTAAGGTATGTGTACAGTAAAGGTATAAAAATATCATTTATAGAAATACCTTTCATAGAACACAATGTTTTGAAATACTTTCGTGTGTCCCTGTAAACAAACCAGTAGAGGTATGAACTCCATTTTCAATAGAAAACATCCGATAGTGAACTTGAATAACATATATCAGTTTCAAAAAATTCCATAAATATTTACGGAAGTTAGAGCGCGGGCAGACAGACAGACGGACAAATACACAAATTGGTATCATATTCACACTTAAAAAAATGTTAGGTTAAAAACGCTTAATGTAAACGAAAGTAGAATTCTAGCTAATTTTTAATAATAGCTCTTAATATAACAGGATATTTTTGTGTCACCCTGTAAATCTAATGCTAATCATGTTATATTCTATGTAAAGCATTCTTTTGTGCATATAAATGACATATTTCAATTTCCTAAATCTTCGTGGAAAGTAAAGTTATAAAATATTATTTATAGAAATACCTCTCATAGAACACAATGCATTTAAATACTTTCGGGTATCCCTGTACACAAAGTATTAGAAGTATAAACTTCATTTTCAATAGGGAACGCCCGATAGTGAACTTGAATAACACATTTCAATTTCATTAAGATATGTATACCTTAAAGGCATGAAAATATGATTTATAGAAATACCTCTCATAGAACACAATGCTTTGAAATACTTTCGGGTGCCCCTGAACACAAACCAGTAGAGGTATAAACTCCATTTTTAACAGGGAACATCCGATAGTGAACTGGAATAACATATTTCAATTTCATTAAGATATGTGTACAGTAATAGTATGAAAATACGATTTATAGAAATACCTCTCATAGAACACAATGCTTTGGACTACTTTCGGGTGTCTCTGTATGCAAACCACTAAAGGTACAAACTCCATTTTCAAAAGGGAATAACCGATAGTGAACTTGAGTAACATATATCAGTTTCAAGAAATTCCACAAATATTTATGGGAATTAGAGCGCGGAGAGACGGACAGACAGACAAACCGAAGCCATTAACACTTTTCAACCTTGTTGGGAAGTGTTAAAAATGTTAGAAAGTGTTAAAAAGGCTTAATGTAAACGAAAGTACACTTTTAGCAAATATTTATTAATAGCTCTTTATATAACTGATTATTTTTGTGTTACCCTGTAAATCTAATGCTTATCATGCTATATTCTATGCAAAGCATTTTCTTTTGTGCTTATAAATAACAAATTTCAATTTCATAAATCTTCGTGCAAAATAAAGTTATTAAAATTTTGTTTATAGAAATATCTCTCATAAAACGCAATGCTTTGGAATAATTTTGTGTGTCGGTGGTATTTGCTCCATTTTATACAGGAAACATCCGATAGTGAACTTGAATAACATATTTCAATTTCATTACGATTTGTGTACAGTAAGGGTATGGAAATATGGTTTATAGAAATGCCTCTCATAGAACACAATGCTTTGAAATACTTTTGTGTGTCCCTGTACACAAATCAGTGGTGATGTTTACTCCATTTTATACAGGAAACATCCGATAGTGAACTTGAATAACATATTTCAATTTCATTAAGATTTGTGTACAGTAAGGGTATGGAAATATGGTTTATAGAAATGCCTCTCATAGAACACAAGGCTTTGAAATATTTTAGGGGGTCCCTGTACACAAACTAGTAGAGGTATAAACTGTATTTTCAACAGGGAACATCCGATAGTGAACTTGTATAACATATTTCAATTTCATTAAGATTTTTGTACAGTAAGCGTATGAAAATATGGTTGATAGAAATGCCTCTCATAGAACACAATGCTTTGAAATATTTTTTGGGGTCCCTGTACACAAACCAGTAGAGGTATAAACTCCATTTTCAATAGGAAACATCCGATAGTGAACTTGAATAACATATATCAGTTTCAAGAAATTCCATAAATATTTACGGGAGTTAGAGCGCGGAAAGACGGACAGACAGACATACGGACAAACAGACAGACAGACAGACAAACAAACCCAAGTCATAAACACTTTTCATCCTTGTTGGAAAGTGTTAAAAATGTTTATCATTATTCAAAAGAAATTAAAAAATACTTTATTTTGAAACAAGAAGGAATTCAAGTAACAATAATTGCATTTTACATCAAAAATATATAATAATCCCGATTATTATGCCGTGGATCCTTTAAAAAATTAACATGAGGACTCATAATTAAATATCTGTCACCATTTTACAGGAAAACATAAGTTCCAAATGTGAAAAGGTTTAGATATTTTACAAAGAAGTCATCGCAGTCCTTGTCAATAATATGTCCGTAAATTTTTTTCATTTAATCTACCATTACCGAACTAACTAGAAATACTGCAAAGGAAATTCAAATTGAACACTGGTTTAGAAGCAGCTTTGGCAAAATTCAGTTTTGATTTAAATGTTTTTTCTTTAAAACTTGTGAATTCTCTTTATTCGTATCTAAAGTACAAAGCTTTTTTTCTTGATGTGTAATGTTATTTTCTGTTTAAAAAGTCTTCTGCTGCAACAGATTCAGTCACCATTTTTCAACTTTTACCTTTGCACTTTAGTTATTTGTTTTTTTAATCTCATGGCATTTTATAAAGCTTCTTTTGTTTCTTGTGACAGAAGTGGTGAGATGACTCAAGTAAAATACTTTAAATTAGAGGCCTGTACAGCATTATTTCCCAATACAGTTCTGACTGAAAATTATGTTACATTGTCTAAACTTTTGCTTATGTCTTTCTCTGTCAACGCAATTCTGTTTTTACCAGTTTCTTTGTTAAAAGAATAAAGTCCTGCTCTTTTAAACTATTTTATCATATATTCCCTCTCCAAACTTCCAGAAAGTTGTTTATGCAGGTTAAAAATGTAACTATAGTTACTCATTGAATACGACTCTCTCTATACAATGTTTTTAGAATTATTCTCCCTAAGCGAATTACAGAGGCAAAAACACAACTTCCAGAGGTTGTAAAACATAAGATGTATTTGTAAGTAGAGAGAATGATTATATTATTGTTTATAGCTAATTTTAACTCCCATCATTTGAAAAATTTGAATAAAAAGCTAAGACTAACTCAACTCATTTTACCCCACCACACAAAAATATTTTTTATAAATCAAATATTCTAAATATTTCTTATCTGTTTTTTAAAAATCTGTATTTCAGATTTTCTTCTAACTGAATGATTAATAAATTTTGTTAATAAACTAAATGAAATGTTACTTTAAGAGAACTGTTTTCGGTATATTAAAAACAACTAAGCATTCTTAAAAGAAATTAAATGTTATGTGTGTTGCCAAATTTAAAATAGAAATTGTTTTACAGAAAATAAATGTTTCCAACAAATCGACCAAAATATTTTATATATTTAATGTTAATTCATTACACCTTAACTCACACTGAATAAGCAAAATTAAAAAAATATTAATTTTACACCTTTACCATTTTACTCCACCAGACCATATTTAAAAGGGCAATTCATAGACTTCTAACTCACACCTCTAAGAAGCCACTTGACACCGACTTCAATTGCCCTAGAACTTTGGCATCAGTTATAGCAAAACTTAGAACCAAGCATTTCAGAGGGATGAAGGTCCTCCCGGACAATACCAGAACATATGTTCTCTGTAGAAACTACCCGGATGCCATGTTAAAACCGAGACACATTTTCGAGTGCCCAGCACTCACCCCACATGTTTTGAAATTGGGATTGGTACCACTTGAAGACAATATAAGAGCTGTTCTGTACAACCAAGAGGCTCCAAAGTTGGCAGCCGCAATCGTCCAGACTTTTGGTGTCATCTAAAAATCCATGGACACGAAAACAACAACGACATGGAATACATTAATAAAAAACTAAATCTAAAATTAAACTAAATCCTAGGAAGGGGGGGGAGAGAATTTAAACCCTCGCATCCTATTAGGTTGTGTGAATCCCTGGTTGAAAATACGTATGAATATTAATTCTTTATATCACCGTTTTGCATATATGTAAGTAACGTATACAAAATGCCAATGTCATTATCAGACGCGAAATGTACATGGAATTGCTTGAGACGGCATTTCCTTCTTTTAAAGATTTGAAATTATTTTTTAAATCTTAAATAGGAGATTTTTTTAATTTTTTAATTTTAATTTTATTTTATTTTATTCAAAGATGCATATAAGCGGAGGTGATTCCCCCTCTTCTTAGAGGCTCTTTTATCAGTGCTTTTTCAAAATTTAAAATTTTCATTTCTTACACATAGATGTCCTTCTGTATTTCTGACTGAAAATATTTCTGTCAACACTAATACTTGCTTTTCATAGGTATTCTTTGTCATTAGAAATATGCCTTTATATTTTTAAGAGTTTTTTAGTACAATAGGTAAAATGAAACAAATTCTCCATTAGTTTAATATTTAGTTGCCAGCACTGTTACGTATACACTGTTAAAAATTTCAGTTCAAACTTGAACCATTATATGGAATAAAGTTGAAAGAAATACAATAATATAGTTCAACCTCACTTTTAAGTTTTCTACTTCTTGCGATTGAATTTAAACTACACCAAAACTTGGAGCTACCATACATCCACCCACAAGGGAAGTATGAATCAGTAAAATTCCTAGAAACCAAACCATGCTTAAATTGAAGAGCATGGTCGAAAACATAGGGTAAAGTGCAAATTTTGCGCAACAACTCACCCATGGGCTAAGATAAAACCCTAGAAATTTAATCTCTTTTATTAAAATCAACGAAACAGAAGTAGTGGGTACACTGTAAAAAATATGTCCTATTTGCTGCCAGAAATTCTCTGTAATTTGAGGAAATACGTTCTGACAATATAATTTTTTCGTAAATTACGCATTTTTTCTCAAATTACAGAGAATTTCTAGCAGCAAATGGGACATACTTTTTACAGTGTAAGAAAGTGTGGCGCAGTGCTAGCGTGTTTGACTTTTGAGACAAGAAGCTCTTAGTTCAATCCTCGTCTCGGTCGAAATTTGATTTTTTTTTTTTTTTTTTTTTTTTAACATAATACCAATATTTGGTTCAACATAAAGTTACCAAATCATGGTAAAAGGTTAAACTATCGGGTGGTTGCAGCTACCTTAGTACCAAGTTTTGGCTCAAACTAACACCAAATTTTTAACAGTGTATATTATATGTACAGTCGGCAGCAAAAGTATCCGAGCACTAGCAATAATCGCTCTAAAAAAAGTACACTTAATACTGCATTGTTAAATAAATCCTTGTCGAGTCAGGTTCTTAGTCAGTCTAAGAACATGATTCGACAAGGATTTATTTAATAAAACAGTAGTAAGTGTACTTTTTTGAAATCAGAATTATTGGCTAGTGCTCGGATATTTTTGCTGCCGACTGTAGCATCAGTGTCCTATTAACATACGGGGAGGACTCTGGATACGCGTACTAAGTGAGAGCTCATATGAATAAAATTGTATTATAAAAATCATATATTTTAAATACAGTAAGTTTATATTTGCTATAAACTAGTGCTTAGCAACTCAGTTTAGCCGTAGTACATACATGAATAATACTTTTCTATACTTATATGAATATGCTACTTTTTTTGTAATATAAAAGTTTATTTTCATGTGCATATTTTTACAGTTTCAAAACTGAATTTTGGCCTTTTATAAGTGAATGTCAGGTTAATGATCCCCGTTTGTACACCCCTGGGAAAAAAAGGCATGGGCCCCGTTGGTCAAGGTCTGTCTATCACTGCATACCATAAATCACTAGAAGCTTTACAGATCAGAGTGCCTATCAATCTGAGAATTCATCCGTTTCGATTGCGAGCGTTGACGCATATATAAATTTATCCATCTACTAATGCTTTATAACAGTTATCAACATATGGAAAAAATCTGGTGTGAAACAACCACACGACTTCCATTACCCACTTTTACACGTATTATATGCATTTTTGAGAGATAATGTGATCAAAAAACATAAAAGTGACCTAAAGAGAAAATCGTTAGAGCCATTTTTAAGATACTAACATTTACAAAAAATCAATTATTGACAGGAAAACAATAATTACATACAAAAGCATATTTAAACGTGAGTTAAAATGGCGAATTTGAAAAAAATCCGTACAGCTGTTTTTAAAGGAACGCCCTTGGGAGACCTGAAATTGAGCTATTTATACAGGACGCGTATCAATTTTCCTGAACTAACCAACTATATCATTCGAAAGGACATCTAATAGAGTGTTTATATAGCAAATTTGAAGAAAATCGTTAAAGCCGTTTTTGAGATACGGACTTACGGTCCCACTTCCGGTTTTCGATGTCCCACTTCCAGTTAAACTCAATTATTGACAGGAAAACAATAATTACATACAAAAGCATATTTAAACGTGAGTTAAAATGGCGAGTTTGAAAAAAATCCGTACAACCGTTTTTAAAGGAACGCCTTTGCGAGGCCTGAAATTGAGCTATTTATACAGGACGCCTATCAATTTTCCTGAACTAACCAACTATATCATTCGAAAGGACATCTAACAGAGTGTTTATATAGCAAGCTTGAAGAAAATCGTTTGAGCCGTTTTTGAGATACGGACTTACGGTCCCACTTCCGATTTCCGATGTCCCACTTCCGGTTTTTCAATTTTCACCAAAATTTGGAAATTTCATCTGTACACCAGACGTATTTCAATTCTAAAATTTCGTAGCTCTATCTTTATTAGTTTCTGAGCTATAGTAGCCAGAAGATTCTCCACATACATACACACACACACACACACACACACACACACACACACACACATACACACTGACCAATTGCCAAAAACCACTTTTTTGGACTCAGGGGACCTTAAAACGTGTAAATCAGGTGAAAACCCGATATCGAATTTTCAGACCGAATACAATACTTCCATTACCTACGGTAGTAGGGTAATGGAAGTAAAAAGAACTAGCAAAAACATAAGACATGTGCTCGTTACAGCTATTTTTTTCCCCCTTAATATTGTTGTTCTTTAATACTATCGTCTTTAACAGTGTATTTGAAATCATGAAACTTCTATAATATTACGAGTAGTGAAACGTATAATTAGCCATTAGAAATATAGAATGGTAAATAAAAGAAAAAGATATCATTAGAAAAACAACTTTTGACGATCATTTCATCAAACAAACGACGTTAATCTTCGGACTATTTCCGGAACATTTCATTGGCAAGGGCAACTACCTCTTAGGAGATCTTCTAAAAAGAACCTTGACACTCGAAAACACATCTTAAGCAGAATGCAAGCAGTAAACATCCAATTATTTGCTCACATTAAAAAAGAATGTAAATATATATCATATATATATATATATATATATATATATATATTCCTTTTATGAAGGCATTCGCTTCTATTCCCATAAATTTAAAACGGTCCTGATGAGAAGGTATGTATATATGCGTTAGGATGATTCTAGATAATCCGCTATAAATATGTAGAGAAAAATATTAGCATGCAATGAGGAAGTATCGAACAAGTTATAGATGGATAATTTATTCATCACGAATTTGCAATGATAAAAAAGTTATTATCTAAAAGGAATAATCTTCAGCGAAAGAAATAATAAATAATCTACTTAACTGGACAAATAGTGCATTCTTTTAAATGTAATAGGAGTCATTATCTTTAATGTCGCACCATAGTCACTAAAAATCGAAGTATCATACTAAAAGTGAATTCAGGGAATTTATGACTAAGAATTATTACTTATACCGATTTGGATTCGAAAAATTTGTCATTCGCTATTAACATTACAAAAATAACAATCCTGGAAACACGTAATAAGTGAAGTACGACTTGATATACAAAATCTAGGGACAACATATCTTTCCCTCTCGAGGATCGGAAAGTGTTGATACAGAAACATAGCTCCTGAATAGAGGAATTAAATGCTTATTACCGTAATTTAGTGAAGATAAACCGCGGGCTATCTTTAAAAAACATTGATTTTTTGGGGGACTGCGGCTATCAGTGCGGGCTATCTAATGATAATGGCAAATTCCGTCGTCCATACTTCTTGGAACAGTCGATCTTCCCCGAAAACGGAAGTTTAGTATTCGAGTTTCTCGAGCACTCATTCACGCTTATAATCTCTTATTTATTAACTAATAATCTCTTATTTTGATTAATTTGCATATACGTCTGGAGTTCGCCATCTTGTTCCCTCGTTTTTGATTTTTTGCATCGTATTTGTATACTGGCTTTAATTTTGGTTTTATTTTATTTTTATATATATATATATACAGCGCCTTTTAAAGTAATTTATTACTTTTATTTATAATCAATTATTTTTATGACTGTGTATATATGCCCGGATTCCCACATCTTGTTCCCGTGTTTCTCATATTTGTTGCATTACATCTGCATACTGGTGTAGTTTGATTTTATTTTCTTTATACCGAATTATTTTTAAAATAATTTATTATTTTCATTTATAATTAATAATTTATTATTTCTATTAACCTGCGTAGGTGTCAGAAGGCTGATATTTATATATTTTTCCTTATTTCTGTACTGATAAGTATAAAGGATTTAAGTCCATATTCTTGATTTTTCAGGAGACGAAAAATAAAGATAAAATAACTAAAAACTAATAAGCAGAATCGATTAGGAAAAGGGGATTATGTTGGTTTATACGCTTTATACCATTCAGTGATTATCAATCTTCATTTAATAAAGGGAAAAAATTGAATTAAATATTTATACCAAAGATTAATGCTAAATTTCTGATTTGAATCTTTTTTTACCAATGGATTTTCTCAAAGACTAAATGACATGGATTTAAATCCTTTATACCAATCAATAGAGAATTTTTTTCTGAGTCTGACTATGTACTTAACTCAAAATTGACATTTTTGGACTTAAATCCTTTATACTTATCAGTACAGATTTATCTGTCACACCATCGTAACAATGCTCGCATAAGCCGTGGCTTACCTTCCGGTGCGGTTTATCTAAGAGCATTTTTTTTTCAGAACATTTTAATAGGCTGCGGCTTATATACACTAAATTACGATACTATAGACATTTGATGGATTCTCCGAATCTTTTTTTTTTCTTTTTTACAAGAGTGAAAAGAGGCCAAGCCAATATTCAAACCTGAAACCTCTGGGTTAACATCCTGAAGCTCTACCAATTGAGATATTCTGGTCAATATCTCACTCATTACATGTATAAGCCAAAAGTCTCAGTTTTAAATCCGTCTTGGTTACATTTTGGTCTTGTAAAAACCAATTCTGCCAATCCATCAAAATTCTGCAGTATAAATGGTTGAAATTATTATACTAATGTTTCATTCCATCTAGAAATTGCGTATTTAAATAAATAAATAAAATTTCATCCTATAAAAATTATCCTATAAAACAAGAATGTGTCTGGATTTTTATTTAATAAAACAGGTGTATGTGTATTTCATCCTATAAAATAAGACTGTAATAGATGAAAAAAAAGAAAATTTACTGCTTTTATAGGAGCAAATTGCACGGGTCAGATAAGAAATAAGACGTTAAACCCGAGAGGTCCCAAACAGAAATCTTGGTTATTTCTCGCTTTTGCAAAAGTTAATTTGGCCATTTTATCAATAAGTACCAACAGTTGAAATTATTCTTCCAGTTATTAAGTGCTCAATCGTTTAATAAAAATAAATTCTTCAATATTTTATGGAAATTTTTAATTTAAAATAGAAATGTTTCTTTTTTTCCTATTATCTATTTATTTATTTATTTATTTTAATCTTTTATCATTTTTTTTAATCTTTTTTATTTACTTGTTTTTTCTTTCGATTTCTTTAATTCCCGTCATATAGCATTCGCGAAATAGTTTTGCATATAAGTGTATTTATAAGAACTCAGAAGCTTTTGATTATTTAGTTAATTAATTTTCGAATCAATTTATAAATACTTTTAAGTGAAAATTTTCTAACTTATGCCACAATATTTCCTTCTTTTTCATTCATTCTTTCTTTATATTTATCATCTGTCTATTTCTCTTTGTGACTTACTTTGCTCCTATCATAAAGCATGTACCCTTTTTTTTCTACCTTTCTAGGAACCGAGCTGTTTTTAATTAATAAGTTAATTGATTTTCTAATAATTTTATAAATATTATAGAGCTGATTTTTTTTAAACCTGTGATTGGATTTATTATTATTATTATAATTATTTGTTTATTTTCTGTTTAATTTTTTACCCCAGCCACACAGCAGGAACTAAATATGTTTTTCTTCTTTCTAGGAGCCGGAGAATTTTCAGTGATTAAGTTAACGGATTTGATTGAAAATTTTATGTATCATGTATAATTTCCAAGATGAATACTACGTAAATTGTACAGCAAACAGAAATTACAGTTTTGTGTTCAAGATCACTGCTTTCATTATTGTTACTATTTTTATTTTATCTTACTATAATTTATTGTATAAGACATTTTGCTTTAGAAATATAGAATTCACAAACTATGTAATAAAGTATGATAAACAATTCACAAAACTAATGATTCTTTAAGATTGCGACAGTTATTTTAATAGAAACTTCTGTCAAAAAGCAGTGGCGGATCCAGAACTTAACTTTTGAGGGGGGGGGGGGGCTAAGATTTTTCAAGATGCTATTCTAGATCAATGAAAAATTTACCATTGTAATATTCAATTGTGAATGTCAGTGTTTTTTTGGGGGGGGAGGGGCTTGAACCCCTAGCCCCCCCCCTTAAATCCGCCACTGGTCAAATGGGGGTGTGAAATAGGTATGCAGTGTCAAATATAGACTGTTTTCCAGAAAATTTGTGTATTACTGAAAACGTCACTAATTTCATACGAGAAGTGTTTTAAGAAATTGATAACAATAAAAATCTCTAAGCACGGGAGGGGGGATCCTAGAATGAATACACCACAATGTGCGGATAAAAAAAAACTCGTTAACTCTTTGGGCTGTAAATGTCGAATGTGTTGTAAATAACCGAACGATTGAATTTTCAAGAATATCTAGTAAAAAAAAAAAAAAAAAAAAAAAAAACATGCAATTTTTTTTAGCATAACATACTATAAATCTGCTTAAAAGACATGCACATTAAATTAAATAACCTCGTTTGCCCAATCCTGAATCGAAGCAGGGCCACTCGCCTTAGTAGCTTGAACATTTCCAGCAGACCATCGATTCACGTGTCCGACTGTTCATTAAAAAACAACTAAAATCAAAAATAGAGCTTTGTACACAATCAGATCATGTAAAGATACTCTTTTGCAATATTTGGTACATTTAAGTTTACCATTTTCAATGTAAAAATGTTATGCCAAGCATACACATAGGCATTTTTTTTTTTTTTTTAGTAGAGATTAATCAACTGTAAATGTGTAATATTAACACGGATAAGGCTTTCGATGTTGAAAATCATTTAACAATAGCTGATATGCAGAGAAAGAATATTGAATCAATTTTCTATATTCACAGTTCTCTTCTTATTAGTTTCTTTTGATAGTAATATCATCACACTTATCACTAAAACTTCTTAGTTTTGCTTTAAAGTTTTTTTTTTTCCTTTTACCATCCAATTTTCAATTACTCCTTCTCATTCTTGTATACTCATCATTTAGGTGATGGATTTATCTTAATAAAAACTTGTTGACAAGTATTCAATGTTTCGGTTACATCAGCACATCAGCTTTCTTTCTTCTTCTTCCTCTTTTTTTTTTTTTTTTTTTTTTTTTTGTGACTTTCAAACGAAAATAATTGTCCTGTTATCGTGACTTACATAATTCATAAGAAAGCTTAAATTATCTTAAATCTTGATTGACTTTCATAGGTTTGAAAGCCAAAATCTGATTAACCTTTTCGGTTGCGAAAAATAGGTTGAACGTTGGGTAATATGATTTAATGCTCGCTAGCTTTACAATAGTCCCTTATCACGAATATAATTAAATATTATTTTTCTATAAAAATCTATATTTTCAATTGAAGAACTCTAGCTCGTAAATTATAAAATTTAAATGTATGTCTGGGCTTGAACTCAATTAAATATTATTATATAAAAACTGTTGGATCGAATTCACAGATTTTTAGACTGTGTGTTCATAATCACTATTTATAACCAACTATAAATTTCTGGTAAATTCGATTGAAAATTAGCGATAAAAATAAAAAATGATTTTATACTTCGGTCTAGAAATTATTTGGTTTACAATATAAGATCAGTTGGAAATTTTAAGGTTTATAGCTCGCACAATATATAAAATGTGGACTCATGACTAGCTTTGATATTAATTAAATATTGTTTTTCTATAAAATCTCTAAATTTTCAATCGACTTTAGAGATTTATGAATTGTGAACTCTCGATCACTATTTATTGCTACTTTTTCATTTTTATTAAAATTTGTCCAATATTCGTGATTTTTTAAAACAGCTTTTTTATACTTCCATATAAAAATCAAATGACTTGTTTAAGATGAGTTGGAAATTGGAAGATTGGGAGCTCGCAATTTTTTTTTATATCAATGCAAAGTGGCCTTGAAATCTAACATTTTAATTGGTTTAAAAATATCTGTCATATTTCCATTAACTATAGCTAAGAACCATCCTGATTAAATCAGAGTTCTAATAAATAATAATAATAATAATAATAATAATAATAATAATAAAAGCCGCATTCACATAGGTTTATTCACTTGGCAGCTAAAATACACATAGACAAAATCTCTAAATTTATTACCCTCTTTTTTGGTCGGGCATTAAAAAGATCAGTAGAAATGCAATTTCATAAATCTTATAATAGTAATATTATTGACTTCTATTATTATTTATCAAACACTTTTTCGTGAACATATAAGCTGAATTACTTTTGTTTGAATATATATATTTAAATACTTGAGAATCACCAAGATCTTACCATTTTATAAATTGATTAAATTCGCTAAAATTTTTAACATTTTCCTTTTATGTATTGGGAATTGGTTTTAGTTAAATGTCCCGAAAATACTACTATTAAATAACGATGGGTAAAAACTTTGCAAGCAAGCATCCTAAATTAAAAAACTTCAAACTAGACACATTGTGTGGAATTAACCCTTTCATTCCTCGGGAGGGATGCCAACTGGAATCAAAACATTTAATCTTTTCTTTCTTACCATTTAAAACTTCCACTGATACAAAATTTTGATTGTATTATACATATATTTTCCTATCCAAAAATATATGTTTTATAGATGGTTTCACTATCTCTGTTCATGAATGAAAGAATATTTTACTCATTTCTGATAAAAATGTCGGAATCAGTTTCCTTTGGAATGAATTAACTGTTTCAAATATCTTTTATTATCGTTTTAATGTTTATAATTTGTATTTTGATTAACTGTAACATACATTTCTTTTAAAATTTTGATACTTTTTTTACTGAAAAGTTACGACTTTAAATAACATCAGTGGTTATATTAAGTACCAAACAAACAAATCTTCGTTGTTTTGTTAACTGTATTAATTCGTACTCTGCTATTACTCCTATTTTTTTCAAAAAACATTATTATTATTATTATTATTATTATTATTATTTACTTTTGAAATATATTTAAGACTAAATATTATGTATAAAAAAAGAATGTGAATGAAAGAGTTAAACATATACAGAAAGCGATTATTTTGATTGTATTAAGAAGGTGGTAACGTTATAAAATGTTTTTTGTCAATAACTGTCTTAGAGTTGTGAAAATTTCCATATATCTTCTATATAAATAAAGGGAAGTGCCTGTGTGTGTGTCTGTCTGCGCTCTGGTGCTCACACTACTAATCGCAGAGCCTCCAAATTTGACATATTGGTACCTGGGAACCTAGAGGTGTGCACCTCATCGAGATTTTTTCGAATTTCGAATTTAAACTTTTTAAATTCACGTTTTTTCGATTTTAAACATTGTCTTTTATGCTTCATTTTTCATGAATTTATTCTTCGATTGTAATCGTCTGCGTATCTTAGCAATGGCTATTACGCAATTCATTTTTTATTTAATACATTCATTTGAAGGCGATTTTCTTTTCTTTTTTTTCTTTTTTTAATTATTATTATATTTATTGAAAATCAAATGGTAATGCATTAGAAATAAATTGTTACGTTTATGTATAAATTTTATAGTATAGCAACTTTTTATTTTTCATTTTTTTAATTAATTCCTTTAAAAGAAAAATCTTTTATATATATATTTATTTATTGGGTGAAAAAACAAAATGGTAGTTTATAGTAGAAAGGATTAAACTGATTAAAATTCATTTGTTTTTCATGTACTTAATTCCTTTTAAAAGAAAATCTGTGGGCAAAAACAAATAGAAATACAGTTAGGCCGTTCAAAATCGGTACAGATAGGTTTTAGAGGCCTGCAAGTCGAATGAGGATATTTTCGAAAGTGTAAAGTTATTAGGAGGGCCGGGAAGGGGGAGGGTAGGGCAAAAAAAAATAAAAATAGAGTTAGATCGTTCAAAATTGGTATCTAGAGGTTTTCGATACTTACAAATCGATTGCGGCTATTTTCGAATTTGTAAAATTATTAGGACGGGTGGGAAGGGAGCGGTAAGGGGGGGGGGGGTATGGGTAAAAACAAATAGAAATACAGTTAGGCCGTTCAAAATTGGTACAGATAGTTTACAGAGGCCTGCAAGTCGAATGGGGATATTTTCGAAAGTGTAAAGTTATTAGGAGGGCCGGGAAGGGGGGGGGGCAAAAAATAAAATAAAATAGAGTTAGATCATTCAAAATTGGTACATAGAGGTTTTCGTACCTACAAATCGATTGCGGATATTTTCGAATTTTTAAAATTATTGGGAGGGGCGGGAAGGGGGGGAGCGGAGGGGCAAAAAAATAAAAATAGAGATAGATCGTTCAAAACTGGTGCATAGAGGTTTTTGATACTTACAAATCGATTGCGGAAATTTTGGAATTTGTAAAACTATTAGGATAGACGGGAGGGGGGGACGAAGGGGGAAAATAATAGAAATAAGAGTTAGAGCATTTTGGGAATTTTTTCTGAAGGCAGTGAGAACCCGGAGCGACATTTTTTTTAATCAGCTTTTGTTTCTTTTTTTTTTTTTTTTTTTTCACGTGATAAAAATTAATGCAATTTTTTATTTTTCATTTCAAATTAATTCCTTTAAAATAAAAAACTTTTTTTTTTTTTTTAAATATTTATTGGGGGAAAAAATGGTAGTATATAAGTGGAAAAGGATTAAACTAAAATTTATTTGTTTTTCATGTATTTAATTCCTTTTAAAACAAAATCTACTTTTTATTTTGTTTTGTTATACTGGTCGGAATCAAATCGTAATACAGTGTAAATAACGGGGGCTATAAAACACATGGTTCAAAAACAAAAACGTATATTAGATGCTGAGATACAGTCATCTTTAAATACTTAGTTCTTAAATAACAGAAGATCCACATGTCGTCAATAAATACCCAGATTGAAGTGTCCGGGAAAAACCTTTTTACAGACAGTGGGAACCTGAACGCCCCCCCCCCCCGATGTAGCACGGGCGGAAAAAAGAGCTGCCGTAGGCAGCGGGACTCGAAGCAAGGTCTAGAGCAATTTCAATGTTTATTTATTTATATATGTATAAATTATTATTTTTTCTTTTATTAAGTTTTTATTTATAATGTGATGTAAAAAATAAATACTGATCCAATTCTTTTGAAAATCCATTTAAATATAGTGACCAGCGAAGCGGGCGTAGTCTGCTAGTTTATATCTATATAAATAAAGAGAAGTGTCTATGTGTGTGTCTGTCTGCGCTCTGGTGCTCACACTATTGATCACAGAGCTTCCAAATTTGGCATGTAGGTACCTGGGACCCTGCAGGTGTGCACCTCATCGAGATTTTTTCGAATTTCGAATTTAAACTTTTTAAATTCATGTTTTTTCGATTTTAAATATTGGCTTTAATGCTTCATTTTTCATAAATTTAATTATTTGATTGTAATCGTCTGCCTATCTTAGCAACGGTTATTTCACTATTTATTTTTTATTGAATACATTCATTTGAAGGCGAAATTCTTATATATATATTTATATATATATATTGAAAATCAAATGGTAATGAAAAATAAATAAATTGTTATGTTTATGTATAATTTTTATAGTATAACAACTTTTTATTTTTCATTTTAAATTAATTCCTTTAAAATAAAAATCCTTTTTTTTTTTTTTTTTTTTTAATTTATAATATTTATTGGGGGAAGAAATGGTAGTATATAGTGGAAAAGGATTAAACTGGTTAAAATCTATTTGTTTTTCATGTATTTAATTCCTTTTAAAAGAAAATCTACTTTTTATTTTATTTTGTTATACTGGTCGGAACCAAATCGTAATACAGTGTAAATAACAGCTATAAAACACATGGTTCAAAAACAAAAACATATAATAGATGCTGAGATACAGTCATCTTTGAAATCGTAGTTCTTAAATAACAGAAGATCCACATGTCGTCGATAAATACCCAGATTGAAGTGCCCGGGAAAGACCTTTTTGCAGACAGTGGGAACCTGGATCCCCGGAGCACGGGCGGGAAAAAGAGCTGCCGTAGGCAGCGGGTACTCGAAGCAAGGTCTAGAGCAATTTCAATGTTTATTTATTTAAATATGTATAAATTATTATTTTTTTTTTATTAAGTTTTTATTTATAATGTGATGTAAAAAATAAATACTCATCCAATTCTTTCGAAAATTCATTCAAATATAGTGAAGCGGACGTAGCCTGCTAGTATATAATAATAATAACTATGTCAAAATTTCTTGAAAACTGCTGCAATTTGAATAAATAAAACTGAAATTTTTAAATATTCTAAATATTCTTAACTGCCTCCTGTTAACTTTTTTTTTAATTTTCCGTCAATTTTACGCTATTTTAGTTCAATAATATATATTCTAAATATAGGCAACTTTTTATAATTCTAAAACGATTATTAAACTAAAAATAAATAAATAAAAAAATTTCACCATCCCCTTAAGGAACCTCACATAAAATTATCTAAAATTGCAGAAATATTCATTTGAAAAAAAAAAAAAAAAAAGCCAAAATTGTACAAAAACTGCTGCTTTTTTTTTTCCAAAATTTATTTTTTTACTTATTTATTATTTTGACTATTAGTGTATTCAGACTACTAGATATTAATATTCAGATTATCGGAATCAACCTTCATGAATCCTGCTTTTCTCGGTATGCTGCACATTAATATTGACTCAACGTTGCGTGATAAATTGGTAATTTTATCAATACTAAGTTGAAACAAAATATAAATCACCTAAAAATTACCTTTGATTGCATTAGAGAAATTCTGGTATAGAATTATCCTAGATTAAGAAATAGGGACGATAATACATAAGAAGAATAAAACAAAGCTTTTCGTGTTCGAAATTTGTTTGTAAAACGTAAAATTACACTAAATTTGCAATGATTTTCATATGTGCAAAGAAAAGAAAAAAACCTTAAGAATGCAATAGCTATATGATTAAAACTACCATTTATGTTTCAAATAAAGCCGTAGTCTATAGATTATGTTGTTATTTTAACTACTGAAAAGTTAGAAATGGTTTAAATAATTTATTCGAATAACAACAAATAATTTTTTAATCAACAAAATTTGTATAGGGAAAACTAAATAATACTATCTGACTTATAATGGTTTCTTCATTAAACACATAAAAATAAAACACATAATAATTAAAAGAAATAAAAGTTCAGAGTATTTTTTAATAGACTAATAATCTTTTTTTATAAATTAGTATTTAATACTGCCACTAGAATACACATGTATACAGAGTTACCAAATTTTATTATTTATTTCGGAGCATTTTTAGAGCTCCGTCTCTTTTTCATACCACTTTTCTTTTTAAGTGTAACATTTTCTTTATTTTATCGTATTTATATATTGGAGAAAAATACTCTACAAATAAAGTGGTGTTAAATAAAAGCAGGGCTCTAAAAAGGCTCCGGGATAGAATATAAGAGTTGGCTGTTTGTGTATGGAACAACATTCATCTAATTATGAATTTTCATGAAGTTTATATGAAAAGTTCTGGGATTATTTAATAACAAAAAGTGAAGGTGATTAAATATAAAATAAAGTTTTTTACTCCTTTTCAAAGAATTATTCTTAAAAATTAGGAAAAGCGACTTTTGCATTTTCTAAACACCAAACATCCTTAGAGATGCGTCCCAGACCGTCGCCAATAACCCCTTGCGCAGTACTAGGGCGACGTTATATCCAACCAACCAACTAACCAAAACACCGAATCATCTCGGCAATATCTCGCAGATTATCAGAACTATCGATAAAGAAACCATAATCTCTGAAATACTTCCTCAAAATATCGTTGCGACTATCTCTAGCGGTTTTTTATACTATTGTCAGGGATCATCATTAGGATATCCGATTAATGTCCAAAATCCCTTAATCGGCCCAAAAATGTAAGATCGACCAATAATTCAGAGAGAAGTAAAACTGAACTTATTATTCCACCCACGAAAAATTCCGGAGTTTTCTGCCCTTCTCCGGTACTTCTAAACAGAATGTCTAGCCATGAGCTTTGGCCCATCGTCTACGTCATTTTTGGTAAGGGGCAAAACACCTGTCCCCGCTTGCATCTAAAGCCTGATAATACTCTATGCGAAATTTTGTTAATAGAATTACACATTACCTAAAGTATTTTTTAATTCCATTTTCACATTCGGAAAAAAAAACATTGAATTTATTCTTATTCTTCAAAAACTATTTTTTTTTTTTTTAATTATTATTTCATTTTCGAGCTAAAAATGTGAAAAATGCAATTTTTGCTTTTCAAATTGTTAGGAACATTTTTTGCTTTCTGCTGTTGAGAAAATAGCTCGTAAAGGAACAGGCTGCTTCTAGTCGATGAATGCACTTTATTCAACGTAACTTCTCAAATCAGTACAACAAAACTGTGATTTCAAAGAGTATTCTCGAAATAATTTTAATTGTATGTATTGTCTATTCAACGAATATTCTCGAAGATGTCTAATAAAGCTATCACTGATATTTAAAAAAAAAAAAGAAAAAAAAACTGTTCAACGAATGTTTTGGAAAGAGTTAACGTAAACAGTCACTTGTTCCGCAAAAGTAGAGCAAACAGCATCGAATTTGCCACAGAAAAGAAATTTTGCCTATTCACGAACAAAGATTATTCTCTTGGAACACAATCTCAGAAGTACAACCCCTCAGAATAGCACTTTGGACAATGCTGACTCACATTGGCTTGCAGAAGTCACCTTGCTTCAAAGTAAATGCCATTTATTCTCATTTTGACTGTAAATCTAATTTTAGTTCAACAGCACAACTGATGCAAGGGAAAAGGTTTAATCCGTTGCAACAATACTGCCATCTTCAAAGACTGCAGTTTCTCTATCTCGCGACGCGTCGTGTAAAGATTTGATGCATGGTATAAAGCTAATCTATTCATGTAAATCACTCCCAGCTTACTACTTGGCGACTTCTGCATTCTCACAACGACATCGTTCAGTTTCTTTATTATCATGAAACGCCTTTCCAATTTTTTTGTAACTTTGGGCAGTTACATTTTCGTCGCTTTGGATTGTGAAACTACACAGAGTCACCTTTCTTCAAATGATTTTCAGTTATCTTTGCATTTCGGATGGCGTCCAACCCGTAATTTCGTACAGAGCACTTTTATAGTCAAAAGGAAATATCAGAAAGTGTAAGTCCCAGCCAGTTTTATTCTTGAAAATGTACAGAAACAGATGGTTTAAAAGAGTTTGATCATAGATCTCAAACATGGATTGGACTCAGGATGCAAGGATGGTATCCGAATCTTCAGTATTCCAAAATATCTTGAGTGTTTAGCGAAAAGCGCCGGTCTGAAATTAATACCTTCATCTGAATGAAGAATCATAAGAATTCCATAACGGTATATATATCCAATCCTGTACTGAGATATTCACAACAGTCGACTCTTCGTAATCTACGCAAGGGTAAAGCTTTAGCCATCTTTTGAAATAGTACACTAACACACGGATGTATTAGTTACCATTAGAAGTCTGAGACCACGGTCCTGATACGTCCAAAGCGATTCTCTCAAAAGGAGCACCAATATTATAGCGCTGCTAACGTCCTTTAGTTCTTTTCTTGTTCCACGTGCATGAGATTCCAACAATCTACAACACTTTGAAATCGATCCAAGGAAAAGCGTTCTTTAGTCTTACCAAAATTTTCCAAAGCTACGAAGTTTCTTCCACTTGGGCTATCATGTACGTCATTTAAGACGTCTTGTCCAGCATGAGGGAGTGGCCAAGGAGAGATGAACAGTGATGTTTTCCTGAAAGAATTATTCGATTAACTTTAATTAAGGATAAAAACAGAAAATAGAGAGTTTCAGAAACAGCTAAGGTGATAAGATAAGAATGGTAGAATAGTTCAGAAAATTTTTGGAAGAAAGAGTTAGAAAATAATCTGGTGTGGCATGCACAACTTTCTCTTACTCTGAAATTCAATAAAGACAGATTGGAGATTATGGTTGAAGATAACAAGTACTGTTATATAAATCTACTTTAAAAACAATTCAAACAAGGCTTCGAAACAGCTTTATCTGACAAATAATTCTGTGTGAGGGGGCTACCGCCCCCTCAACCTCCCGCTTCAATATGGTACCTACATTTATATAGAACTCAAAGCTTTTAATTAAAATTAAAGTTTACTCCAAAATATTCATACAACTTTCTAGAGCACCATTCTTTGAAATTTATTAATTTTAATCAAACTTTTCAAGAAACAACCTTATATTAACTTCTAAGTACAACATTTGAATTGCCTGAAATTATTTGTTTTTAAGTTACTCCTGATAAGAGACATAGACGTTAGACATAGGCATAATATTTGTTAAGTTGTTAGTTTTCTTGTACTAATTTGTTAAAAAAACGTTGAATATAGTTAGGCTGACCAGATCAAAGTACCTTTATAATAGAGAAGCATTAAAAATTGTTACAATGATCAAATTATGGATGTATTTTTTCATTCCTAATAAATAAGGACTAAAAATAAAGTGCTATTGATTAATAATTTAGTTTCTACAATTTTTTAAACTTAGAAAAATGCCTTCAAAAAATAGGGCGTCCCCATTTGTCCCCAGAAAATGGAGACGTTTGGTCAGTATAAATATAATGCATTCATTGACTACAACCAGCCTGTTTCTTTATGAACTACTTTTTTTACACAGTAAAGTCGACATTTTTTCAACACTGAACAGAATTTATAGTGTTTTCTAGCATATCACGCACTCATTTGCGATGTATTTGTACCTAAAAAAATACGAACATGTTCACGTTAACACGTTTTTAACAGTAAGGAGTTTTACTACTATTAACTTAAACGCTGTGTATTTCCATCTGACAGCATTAAGATTTCTTATATCTGATACTTAGGAAATATTTTTTATTGTTATAGAACTACAATTTGATTATTTGCAAAGTATTCGTGTACCTTTAAAATACATACACTTAATTACGATAGTAAAAGGCGTATGCGTTTACTTATATACACTGTGCAACATATTCTTAAAAAAAAAAAAAAAAAAAAAAAAAAAAAAAAAAAAACAGAAATCTATGTAACGTAGAATTCGTAGAAAGAAAATATACCAATTTACATTAAACATATGTGTTTTTTAATCCTACGTTTTTATCTACATGAAGTTTATGAATTTTATATAATAAAAATAAACAAGGTTTTCAATATATGGCTCCATTATCTTGATTTCTTGAACTATTTATGTAATGTAATATTAAATCGAAAATTACGTAATGTAATATTTTATCGAAATAGAAATTTTTCATTTCATGTAATAGTAAAGATAATACTAAATAGTTTTTAACCATATTACTAAATATTTGGATAAGACAACCAATATCTAGGCAACACGTTTGACTTGCTTTGAAAATTTCAAGACAAAGGAAATATATATGTGTGTGTGTGTGAACGATTTTTATGCATGCATTTTTGCACAATTGACACCTACGTTGCATGGATTGGCGAACATTTTCAAAAATACTGAATGTTTCACGGATTGTAGCAGCAGCGGGGGCGGTTCTTACAATAGGTTTATTTCAGAATATACTGGTCTATTATAAACAATGGCCTTAATGGCATCCCACAGATAAAAATCAAGAGGCGTTGAATCAGGTGATCCTGGGGGCCTTGGTACGGCCATGGGAACCAGTCAATCTCTGCTGGCTAAAATGAGCAACTTCTGCGTGCTGATCTCAAAAGAGCATTTGTACTGCCACTTATCCATATGCGACCCTGCTATGTGATTGTGATTCCTATTGAAGTTTCCTACCTCCCCTCCAAGTTTGTATATTATATATATATATATTATTTATATATTTTTTATATTTCCCTTTTTAACAAATATGTTCTTAATAAGTACTGGATTACTTAAAAATAAACTATACTTTTACTTTTATAAAATTGTTCCTTAAGCAAGTCATTCACCTGGCTTTTCATTATGTATGTAAAAAGAAACCTTACAATGAAACAAAAATTTCAATCACAATTAATAACTGTAAGCCGTTTAGATTTGAATACCCAGTAATAATAAGGATATAAGCACATCACTTCACGATTATAATTAACACTTATTCCAAATCGTGCACTGTAGTCGTGAATAATCTCAATGTGGAATGCACTGACTGTTTTTTCCATCGAGCTAATTTAAAAATCGTGATTATTATCTCATTTAATATGTACATCGGCAAAAGTGTTCTCTTTGTTTTTATTACAGAAAAATGAATTCGCAAAAGGAAAACATTAATTTTTATTTTTTAATAAATTATCCAAAAGGACTTTCCCCTCCCTCGAAAGAAAAAAAAAAAGAAATAATAATTATAATAATATTAATATATATAATGACCCTCATCTGTCATTCACGATTCCGGTTTACACCGCTTCAAAACAGAGACTTTTGGCAGCCATTTTTTTTTTTTTTTTTTTTTTCCGGTTTGTTCAATCCAACTTACGAAAACATACATATTATTTTCATACATGTTTTGTATCGCACATATTGTTATTTATCCCTTCTAAAACCTTGAAAAACTATTCAATTGTAATGTTTAAATGTTTAATTAAATATAACGGATCACTGGCTATTATAAACATGAACCTATAAATAGAATTATGTAACTTCATGATTATAAACAACGCAATGCCAAATAAAAACAAACCAAAACTGTTGCCATTCAGAAAATACAAATTCCAAATGGACAACTCTTTAATTGCGAATGAACGACTCTTTGACTGTCTCATTAAAAAAAACGCTTAAAATATTTCTTAAAAATCTTAAAATATTTGCAAAAACATATTAAAGTCTTTAAATATTTTTATCAAGCTTCATTATTTGTTTACATTGTAAGGTATGATTGGCGTCGAGTTCAGTACGTAAATGTCGCCAGTTGATTTTAGTTTTGAAATTGGTGTAAAGTTATAGTTGGGATAGAATGTTTGATTGGGCAAGTAAAGGTCACCAGTTGAAATGTGTATTGAAAGTAGGGTAGTCTAAGGTGATAATGTCGAGTCAAGATAAAATGTTCGGTTGAGAATGAGAAAGTCCCGAGCTGGATCCTGGATATTTTGGCGATGTTGTGGGTGAGATAGCTGGTTGGGAGTATAGAGTAGAGGTGAATTTGGGTTAGCATGGAATGTCTGTAATTATTAGATAGTTAGTTAGAAAATACGCAAGCAAAGTGATGACGTCACTGGGAGTCAGTGGATGCAAGAAAAAGATTTCCTATGTTAATCGCCCATTGGATTTTTTGTAAAAAATTATTAAAAAATGAGGAAAATTATTTCCCGATTTTAATTCCCATATTTCGGTATAGATATGTATTAGTTATCGTGTGCATGCGTTAGATTAAGTTGTTTTTGCTGTAAAATTGATAAAATTTAAATTTTAAATTTCAAAACTTTAGAAGAATAAAATAGCAAACTTCCATATTCGATTGAAAACTTAAACATTTCATTTCAAAGGATGATATTTACACAATTAATATCCAACTAATATACTAATTAAAAGGAAAATAATAAATATTCTATCATAATTTGAAGTCAAATTTTTTTTCAAATGTCTAAATAAAGTGTCTGATATAAGATACTCATATGTTGCAGCGAAATAGATTTAATATATCTGTCATCCTTGGCGGAAAAAATATATCGCCAAATTATTTGGTGAACATATTTCATTCCTTTCAAAAATCATGGTTATTTTAACAACTTATATTAAGAGAGCGATGAATTATATGAAACAATATTTCGTACATTACATATTACGAAAATAAACATCTGGCATGTATATTTTCGTAGTATGTTTTTAAACGCCAAATACAAAAAACGCCAAAGATGACACAGTTTTAAAATTTAAAATTTTGTCAATTTGACAGCAAAATAACTCAATCTAACACAAGGATACGATAGCATATCTATACCCAAATACGGGTATTAAAATCGGGAAATAATTTTCCTCGATTTTTAATAATTTTTTAGAAAAAATACAATGGACGATTAACGTAGAACATCTTTTTCTTGCATCCACGGACGGTCAGTGACGTCACACTTCGCTTACGTATTTGGAAACAGGATCTTCGATAGTCTTAAAAAAAGTATTTTGGTAAAATGAAGTGAATCGTTATTTACTATACCCATAGGGTCGAGAAAGTATTGTTTTAGGGTCAAATTTTCGAACGAGAGTTTTTGTTATACTTCCATGTTCTGAGGTCCCCTGAATACGAAAATCACGTTTTTAGCGAATGGTCTCTGTGTCTGTCCTGCTGTCTGTGTGTCTGTTATCAGCATATCTTAAGAACAAATAGTAGCAGAAATTCCAAACTCGGTATTCTAAATGTGTATCATATAGGGATGCTACAGTAAGCTTTTCGTTAAGATGAAGCAAATGGTTCGTGTATAGGGACATTCAAAAGTATTCAAATACATTACGTCTATGGGGGAAATTGCAGGTAAGTAGAGTTTAACATCTATAGACTGCACTAAACCAAATGAAACGAATACATATTTTACTTTCTTCTATATGTAATATAGAGAAAATATTGGATTCGCGAAAATTTTCGAAGTCCACTTTTTGATGGATTTACATGTTTTGGGATGTGGAGAACACGAATTAATAGTTTTTAGAAAATGTCTGTCTGTCTGTCTGTCTGTATCATTTTTTTGTGGACGCTGTATCTCACGAACGAATAAATGAAATTTAACCAAACTTGGTATTTAGTTGCACCCTGACATAAACTGGTGCTGATTAGATTTTGGGATCAATCGCTCAATAGGTGGCGTTGTGATCGCATTTTATGCAAATTTTTAACATGGCAGCATAGGACAAAATTCCGTATAAATGGGCATAAAGAGAGTTATTTTACACTTGTGATTGTAAAATTAATATGAATTATTGATAATAGTAGTAGTTAGCTAGGAAAAAAATTTTGTGCATGTGGGGGCATCGGTTCCCCCCCCCCTGGGGGGAAGTACCCCCCCGGGGAAGTAAATTTTGAAGATGGGTATCTTTCGAAAGGTCTCGTTGATAATAGTAATAGTTAACTGGGAAAAAATTTTTGTGCATGTGGGGGCATCGGTTCCCCCCCAACCGGGGGGGGGAAGTACCCACCCGAGGGAGCAAAGTTTCAAGATGGGTATCTTTCGAAAGGTCTCGTCAATACCTTTAAAACGAATGGTTGAACCATAAATCTGTGATAATTTAAAACAAAGTTATCGATTTTTTTTACTTTTAACAAAAAAAAAACTTTGAAAAAAATCGCATTTTTTTTTTTTTTTTTTTTTTTTAACGAAATTTAACCAAACTTGGTACTTAGTTGGTCCCCGACATAAACTGGTGCTGATTATGTTTGGGGATCAATAGCTCAACAGGTGGCGCTGTGATAGCATTTTATCTACATTTTTAACATGGCAGCATAGGACAAAAATTCGTATAAATGTGCATAATTAGAGTTGTTTTAAACTTGTGATTGTAAAATTAATATGAATTATTGATAATAGTAGTATGTAACTAGGGAAAAAATTTTCTGCATGGGGGGGCATCGCTTCCCCCCCCAGGGGGGGTAAATTTTCACAATGGGTATCTTTCGAAAGATCAGGTTAATAATAGTAGTAGTTAACTAGGAAAAAGTTTTTGTGCATGTGGGGGCATCCATTCCATCGATTCCCCCCCCACCGGGGGGGTAAGTTCCCACCCGGGGGGGCAAAGTTTCAAGATGGGTATCTTTCGAAAGATCTCGTCAATACCTTTAAAACGAATGGTTGAACGATAAATCTGTGATAATATAAACCAAAGTTATCGATTTTTTTTAGTTTTAACAAAACAAAACTTAGAAAAAAAAATCGCAATTTTTTTTTTTTTTTTTTTTTTTTTTAACGAAATTTAACCAAACTTGGTATTTAGTTTGTCCCCGACATTAACTGGTGCTGATTATGTTTGGGGATCAATAGCACAACAGGTGGCGCTGTGATAGCATTTTATCTAAATTTTGAACATGGCAGCATAGGACAAAAATTCGTATAAATGTGCATAATAAGAGTTGTTTTAAACTTGTGATTGTAAAATTAATATGAATTATTGATAATAGTAGTATGTAACTAGGAAAAAAGTTTTCTGCATGGGGGGGGGGCATAGTACCCCCCCCGGGGGGGATAAATTTTCAAGATGTGTATCTTTCGAAAGGTCTCGTCAATACCTTTAAAACGAATGGTTGAACTATAAATCTGTGATAATTTAAAACAAAGTTATGGATTTTTTTTACTTTTAACAAAAAAAAAAAAAAAAACTTAGAAAAAAAATCGTACTTTTTTTTTTTTTTAATATTGTTACTGATTGAATATGTATAGGTAAATATAGAAGAAAGTCTTGTGGTGGCCACAACATACTAGTTTTGTAATAGAGATAGTCAACTGGGAAAAAAAATTTGTGTATGTAGGAGCCTCGCCTCCCCCCCTGGGGTAGATGTCCTCCCTCGAGTGGAGTAAATTTTCATGATGTGTATCTTTCAAAAGAGCTCGCCAATACCTTTAAAACGAATGGTTGAACCATCGATCTACGATAATTTAAAATAAAGTTATTGATTTCTTTCATTTTTAACATTTTTTTTTTTTTTTTACTTTAATATTGAGAATAAATTCAAATTTTTTTTGATATTTAGTGTTATACTATTTCTCTAATATAAAAATCGTCTGTATTATCATACAAGATAACTTTTTTAAATAATAATTTTAATAAATTATTTTTTAAAAACAGAATTATTTTTTAATAACCGAATTAAATTCTATATAAATGTAGGTGCATTAATGAAACGGGGTATTGAGGGGGGCCAGAACTAATTATTATATAAAACTCTTCCGAAGCCTAATTTGAATTGTTTAACATAGGTTTACATAACAGTACTCTTTATCTTACCTCTTAATCTCCAACCTGTACTTATAGCATTAAATTTCAGGGTAAGAGAAAGTCGTGTGAGTGACACACTAGATTATTCTTATTATGAGGACTTTAAATAGAGCACTTAACGGAACACTGGGATGTGTTGTTGCTGTTGTGTTGTCGGGCCTATATTTTTTGTCAACCAGCAGTTTTTTTATTGTCATTCATATTTATTGATCGGGTAGAATTTTTTTAATTTCAGAACGAAAATTATAAAATATCGACACACATTTGATTTATAAACAAAAACTGAAAATACATTTAAATGATCACGTGGTAATCTTCATGATCTAAACATTGTTTTCAAGATTTAACGTTCACATTCCGTCATTTTTGACGGTTTATATACTAGTATATATATATATATATATATATATATCATAAGCTTGTGCGGCACTCACAATAATTTTTCTTTCCCTAGTGTAACATATTATTATCTTTTAAATGTAAAATAAAAAATATCGTATTTGAACCTATCCGATGTTTTTCAAGAACTGTTGAAAAATTGTTTTAGAAACAGTTGTATTAAATGTAATGGAGAGTAATAAATTTTCCTGTACAACATACCTATATGTAACTTACCTATATAGTTTGTAAAATATAATAAACTCATGTTTGTGAAAATTGCAACACCATGAAGGAATAGTCAGTAATTAATCAAATTTAATACACAAACGACTGTATTGGAATAAATGATTAAATTTTTAAAGGAAAAAAACAATATTTTGTGTCCGAAATCTATATTTTGTGTAGTCATTACGCACTTGTTGCATGGCATGGCATAAAGTTAAACATATCTTGAATGTCTGCCTGGGAAAGAGCATTCCATATTGTTTGTACGCTTACCCAAAGTTCATCTGTAGAAGCTGTAGGATGAGGATCACAAGCAGGTCGCCGATCAATGAAATGCCACACATATTCCTTAGACGGCATATACAGCGAATAAATAGGCCAAAGAAGAAGCTGTATATTTTCTGCTTAAAAGATGCCTTGAACATTCCTTGCAACATGTAGATAGGCATTATCCTATTGAAAGATAGCTTCGGGAATGCTTTGAAATAAATGGATGACTGCACTGTAAAAAATATGTCCTATTTGCTGCCAGAAATTCTCTGTAATTTGAGAAAATACGTTCTAACAACGTAATATTGTCGTAAATTATGCGCATTTTATCAAATTATAGAGAATTTCTGGCAGGAAGTAGGATATATTTTTTACAGTGTACAGACTCCTGCACTTCACTAATGTACCAGTTGCTGTTAAAGTTACCTATAATTAGCAGCTGAGATCGGCCATGACACGCAATCGCACCCAAGACCATAACACCAGATGTTCGTTCACTATAACGTCGATAATGCACTCCGGAAGGTAGCGCTTACCGGCATAGCGTTTAACACGTATACGACCATCATGGCACAGCAAATTAAAATGAGATCATCAGAAAGGTTGTTTTATTGCCAATCTGAACGCAAAGGCCATGAGCTCATTGCATTCACAAGCGTCGATGGTTTTGTGCGAGGGGGATCCTGTATAAAAGATTTCTTGCATGCAGCCTACGGTGTAGCAGACATTGACGAATTGATGAAGCAGACATTGATACACTTGTAGCAGTGGACCAAAGTGCAGCCAACGGTCTAGATGAAGCGGTACGGTATGTGTGTATAACATCGCGCGTTGACGTCATCTTTCGGGGGTCCATACCCGGATTTCTGAGTTGTCTGATTCTCGTCGGCCCACTGGTTCCAAACTCGCAACACTGTGCTGCTGTTACGCTGCACACGAGCTGTTATTGCACGATAGGAAAATCCTCCTTTACGAAGGCCAATGATTTTCTCCCGTTCAAATTCCTAAAGTTGTTGAAATGTCTCCCACTTTCGTCAAAGAGGCGATGTCTCATTTAACGTTCACCATTAGTAGATAGATGATCATAGACTACTTTCAACGTCCCGCTACAGCTCTCTATTTATACGGTTTCAACAGCAGTTCAAGGGGCGCTGTTCAGCCCAAGCATGAGCGGTGACTCTGAAATGTTAACCATTTGCTTAACATACTATAATTTGCATTTGTTGAAAATTTCGGCTCAATCGCATCATTCCTTCGTAACGTTGCAATTTTCACAAACATGAGTGCATAAGTATTTTTAAACAAAAATTTCCGGTGTCATTTTACTAATTCAAAACAACGGGACTTTCCGATACACTTAATATTTAACATGCATTTCTATGTGAGATTGACCTACCGCCCGCTACTCGCAGTCGTCAAATATTGTAGCTACACTCATAAAATATTTAAAGCTATATAGGAGATTTATTTATCTAATATCCTGTATAGTGTACATAAATTGCATGATTATTAAACAGTGTAAGTAAATTTAGTAGAGTAAAAGACGTTATAACGAATTTGGTTTTCGTATTTCGTATTTTCAAAAAATATAATAACTGAAAAAAAAAATATATATATATATCAGCTTTCAAAACTGGCTTTCAAACAATACTTTATTTACCATATGGATATGGCAAATTAATTGTTATTCCCAAGCAGTATTCCTGGATTTAGTAAAATTTTGTGAAGCACTTTCATCAATAACATTCAACAAAAAAGAAGGTTTTCGCTTAATTTTGGGTAGCCCTGTATATTGTCTGGGAATTATATACACATTACATAATGCACTTAAATTTAGCACGTTATGAAAAATACATAGCGGTATTAGAAATGTATTTCCAGCAATTTCTAATTGCAGTCCTTAAAGTATCTAAATAGAAAAAAAAAATTGCGTTTAAGTAAAATTAATGTCAATTTCATTATGATCTGCGCAAAATAAAGGTATTAAAATGTGGATTCAATAGAGAACACCTCATAGTGAACTTGAATTGCATATATCAGTTTCAGAGGATTCCACAAATATTTACTAGAGTTAAATCGCGAAAAGACGAACAGACAGACAAACCGAAGTCATAAACACTTTTAAACTTTGTTTTAAAAAAAAAAAAAAAAAAAAAAAAGTTAAAAGGACTTTTCAGATTTGTTGGAAAATGTTTTTAACCCTTTAAAAGATTTACCTGCAATTTTGCTCCCTTTTTACTAATTACTCACATTACCCCCACAAACTGCTCACTTTACCCCATGCAATGGGTTAAAGTGGGTATAAAACTTAATCTATTTCAAATCGTTATTATTTATTTATTTTTAAGTATTGAACCAAAAATTCAAGTGCAATATATTCTTAAGACTTGTAATATGCAACAAAAAATTACTATATTTTTTTAAATATTATTTAAATTTTCTGCCACTGATTTTCAAAAACGGTGTTTTTATACCCATATTACCCCACCTGACCCTATATTTTTAGTTGTAACATGTTTAGTTGAATGTAGACATACAATTCAATAACCAGTTATTTTAAATGGGAGTATTTAGAACATATATGCTTTTGATTTTGATTTAAGACAGGACCTTTTAACGAGTTCTGCTTGTATCAATAATTGTAATATGGGCATCAAATTCGTAGTTTTATGCTTAATTTTAATGTTATGTAATAGTATTTTCTTTATTCCTTATAATGATAATTTTGTCAATATTAAAATTTAATCATATTATTCTGGATTATGAGTTATTTCATTTTATTAAAAACGCAGTGTCATTGAAAGAGTTAAGATCATTTCAGCTAGGGGAAATTTCTCAATTTACATGTAGATTTATGAGCGGATATTGTCTCTAGTGTTTTTATTTCTTTTAGGCAACAGTAAAAATCTTGGAGGAATTGTATAAAAGAACATGACATGTCCGAAAAAACATGAAGCTAAAATCAACCACAGAAGAAATTAAGTTGCTGTTGTTGTTGTTGTCGTGTATATAACAATGTGCAGAAGTGATAAAAATAGAAGAAAAGAAAAAGAATAACAAAAAAAGGGAGATAAAAACTAAATTTTGCCAAAAGCGTGGATCACAGCCTTGGCAATGTCTATGGCTCTTTCTGTGTATAAAATGTCCATGTTGCAGTCATTGTCCATCTTGAAGAGGGCAACTAAAAAGGTGTTTGGGATCCAGTTGCGTGCCTGGGCAGTGCCTGCATTCCACATATGTCCTGGAACCATCGGACAGAATCTTCATGCCCTTAAAGTGCTTTGTCCTTAGTCTTGTTATGGTTGCTGTTATTTCTCGGCCGTAATTTAATTCTGGCAGCGAGAATTTTTTCTTTGGGTTTGAGCAGAGCTTCCGTTTTGCGACTGCGTTTGCATCAAAAACCGTAGTAGATAGAGTTACAGGCTCGAGTGTTCTGGCTTCTAAGAAATTAAGTAACACAATTATATAAGAAATTCTGTATTGTTATTGTGAATGAAGTTATGTATTATGGATCACTTGAGATGAAAGTCATTTTAATTATAGATCTCAAAGCTGTCAAAAAAAAAAAAAAAAAAAAAAAAAAAAAACACAGTACTAACCAACGTTTTGGTAGACTCAATATGGCTTCTGCGGCTGATTGTGTAATTGCGGCAGCCATCTTGAATCGACAACAAGTGACTTCATTTGCTCTGCATGCTGATACGACGTATGCCACCTGCTCTTATTTCATTCCTCCGAGATTAAAACTTTGCTATTTAGATTTTGCATGTATAATTATACATATATTTGTGTTTGGTGGTGACTACATGAAGGTCCTGGGATTTGATGGGGGAAGGGGGAGGGGTCTTTCTAAAGGGTTCTAAGCTCGTATTTTCGTAAATTTCGGAGAAAAATATAGAAAAATCCGAATGGCAGACCGGCAAGCACGACCTGCAATCGAACCCGGAACCTCTCGTCGAGCAACTTCGAAAGCAGAACCTTTCGACCACTGGCGAGGTGTATTTGTGTTTGTGTATGCATTGTACTATAATATATATTGTATATCATGTATAATAGGATGTATTCCTATATGAAAGATGTATTTACATTTAAAAATGCACCTGCTGATAGCATACATATTTTAGTTGTTGTGTGATAGTTTGATTCATTAATGGACTGATTTTAATTAATTTAGTGACTAATTAGTCGTAGGATCATTTACTGAATTTAAAAAAAATAATTTTAACAATTCAGCGGATAAATACAATCTGTCAGTAATTTTTTATTTAGTCGTGAATTGTATTTATTATGTGAATTCTGTTGTTAAAATGTATTTAAACTTTTTCTATATGTTTCAGGAGCAGATTTATTTCAATAAGCATAAGTAAAAGTGGCAGTACTTTTACCTTTGAAAGTGTATTATGTAAATTGAAGTAATTGTTAAAAGTGTGGCACAATACATTTCTATTCAAGTTCTGCACCAAGGTATTTTGTTCACAGCTCAGAACAATTGGTAACTATTGCGTGTTAGAGAATTACTTCATGGCAGGAACGGTGAAAGGTTAAGGTATCACTTTTAGCTGACACCGATAGATATTGTTACGGAAAATTTACCTAAACGTATACAACATATCATTTCACTAACTAAGCGATTCAAAAAGCCTTTCACAAAAGAATTGTGTTGTTTCACCAGTTGTGCTATCTAGCGTAGTGTGTTTTACTTCGGTCGTTCAAGAAATATTAAAAATTAGTATTTGAAATATTAAACGCGGAATGAATGTTTGTCTTCTATTTTATTTTGCCATAAATATATATATATATATATTTTAAACACATTTGCATCGGGAAACCTTTTTATGGATTACGAGAGTTTGGTTAATTACAAAAGTTACCACTATATACAAATAATAATTTTTCCTTTATTAAATAGCTGGTAACACTGCTCTGCACGAAAATCGGCCCCAATACAATTTATGTAAATTATGTTTTGCAACTTATGTAAAATGACCTCCTGAATCCAAATATGAAGCCCATTTTGCCCCATCACCCATCTTTTTTAGAGAACTGCCCTAGTTTAATCATTGTTCGGTAATTTTATGGCTATGAATTTGATTTTCAAGGGTGGAGAGGGTTATTTTAACTGTTAAATGTCTTCTGAGGGGCTACAGATTAAAACAATTCTGAAACATGAACATTTGTAGCAAGGGGAAAATTTAGGGTGGGGGATTTGCTTCTGAAATTAGAAATTACATTTATTTATTTTATTTATTTATTATTATAATTATTTACTATATCTTTTTTTTTCTGTTTTTAAATGTTAAAATAATCCATTTCTACCCTCCAAATCAAATTCATGGACATACAATTAAAGAGCATTGCTAAAAATTGGAGGAAGGGGTAGCATCCCACGAAAACGGTAAGTGATTGGGGAAAAATAGGTGTAATATTTTTGGATTCTGGAGGGCATTTTACAGAAGAATCAGAAAGAATGATATCAGAATTCGAAAAAAAAAAATGTTTTTTCTTAATTTTTTGGCGCAGTGTAATTATTATAGAAGATTGGTATATGAAAATAGGAGTTCTGAAGCTCTCCATTTCTCCTTCTGATTTAAAATCACTAGAATACTCGAATTATATGAAAGTTATAGGAAACCGGATGCGAAATGTCAATATTGTACTTAAATTCTTAATATTTTAGATGTTGGGTCATCATTTTCTATAGATTTATGTTATTTTCCTTACAATTGTTATTTTATATAACACATATAAAATAACAATATATATACAGTGTACTCAAATATTTACAGTTTTAGAAATTATTTACTGTGCGTGCAGAAGTGAGAGTTCTAATATTATTCAATATTTGTAAAAACATTTCTAAAATGAAAAGGGATGTCTATCTGAGATTTTTATAAATTTATGTATCAAATACGGTGAAACTGAAAAAAAAAGAAAAAAATCGTTAAATTAAAGAAAAACAGAGCAAAATATTATTCTACCAGCTACCAAAAAAAAAAAAAAAAAAAAAAAAAAAAAGGATTGGATTGGATTGGATTTGGGAATAAGGCCGATTGACTGCTGTAGGTCCTAGGCCTGAGGGGAGTGCCCTCTGTATGGGTCTTTCTAAGGGGTCCTAGCCCGTATTTACGTAAGTTTCGGAGAAAACCATGGAAAACTACAAACGGCTAGGCCAACGAGCGTGACCTGGGATCGAACCCGGCACATCACGTCTACCAGCTTTGAGCGCAGAACCGCTCAGCCGCTGGTGCCCCCCCCCCCAAAAAAAAAAAAAAAAAAAAAAAAAAATCCAGGAAAGTATAAACTAAATTAAAATTGGGAGGGTTCGTTTTGAATATCGTTAATATCGATCAAAGAAAAAAAAAAGAGTAGATGTAACACAACGAACATATGTTCAACAAATATAACTGATATTTTCATAACTGATATTTTCAATAAAACACAAATGTAGTACATTTTCAGTTATCAACATTCGAAAAAGAGAAACTATTTCCCAAAACGAAGCGACATTACATATGTACTTGCAATTTTAATATTATTACCATTATGATGATTATTATTATGGATTAAAGTACTTTCAAACACAAAAAATATTTATTCATTTATTTATTTTATTATTATTATAGTATTAGCATAAAAATGCAATTTATTTATCATTATTTTCCTACAGATATATTGTAAATTAAATATTATGTTTAGTTTTAAAAAAATTTCCTATTCGCGTGCAAAGGTAGATATTAATTAAGGCAGAGAGAATTTCTTTCTTTCTTTCTTTCTTTCTTTCTTTTTTTTTTAAGATGAAGTAAATAAAAAAAAATTTTAGAATTAAGTTAAGCTGTTTATTCTTTCTGTTTCAACGTAAAATATACATGCATACATATATATATATATATATATGTGTGTGTGTGTGTGTGTGTGTGTGTGTGTGTGTGTGTGTATGAACAAGCTCTTCTTTCCCCCAAACCTTGCTTTCCCGCGGCTGCTGAATCCAAGGCTACATAGTTTAGTTTCTGTTTCCTGTACCCAGAATCCTAGCCAGCTGATCATCAACGGAGTATCAGAATATTAGAGGAAATGCGTGCTTATGACCAGTGCTGCCAGATTGAGGGAAATTTTTATTTAACAGCCACCACTAAATTTTAATTGAAACGGTTTGTTAATACTTTCGCAACATCTTTTAAAGAAATTTTCGATGTGATTAGGCAATTGTTAAAAGTAAAATTTAACGGTGGCAGTTGAATAAAAATTTCCCTCAAATCTGGCAGCACTGCTTATGACGTGAGTGACGCTACTTCCTGAATACGCAGCTGCTAAGAGCGTTGGAGGATAGAAATTCAGATTCGACAGAGAGTTGACGAAGCTTGCATACTAGACGGATGTAATGCTTGTTTTTAATAACTTTGTTTTTCACGTTTCGACGTATTTAGAAAGCGAAGACGTAAAAAATTTATGTCACGAACAGTACGACGTCGACGGACATTACCAAAGTAACATTCTGATTTACCAACGTTTTTCTGTATATATTGTAACATATTTTAACTTTCTTTATTAAATTTTAAGTAATTAGTAAATAATAGAATTAGTATTTAATTGTTCTTAAACGCCCACAATCGACAGGAGACTACATCAGAAGCGGGATCAAGAATGAATCGTGAAATTTACTTGATAAAGGATGAATCGAAATTTTAATTTAACTTAAACTTCGGATTGAACGCAAATTTTAATATAAAGTAAAATTTTGATGAACTATAAACTTTAATTAAAATAAACTTTTTATGAACTGAACTATTTATTTATTCTAAAAAACTGTTGCTGAATAGCTGAACTGTGATAAGTGGTGAATTATAAAGTTTTTCGTCATATTAAGCAACGATGTGTGAAATATGCTCTTCAAGGTCCTCAAGGATTAAAAAGCGGCAAAACGACTGGATAAAGATTTGAATAAAAATTCAGAACACCTGCAGTTTTGGTTCTACAAAGTGCAAGGATTAAAAAACGACAAATCGACCGAATGGAGATTTAAATAGAACTCAGAACAACAGCTGTTTCTGCTCTACAAAGGTACGTACATTTTATTTATTTGAACAATGGTTTCTTTAGGGGATATTCCCAAAATTGGCGCTGCACTGAGGACTGAGAACTATAGTAAAATTAAAATTCTGCATCGGTTTTTATTCGGTGACAACCGCGATCGTAGGAACAGATGCAGAATAAAACAATTCACAGGGATCACTTTCACCATTGGCGACGAAAAATACATTGAAAAACAAAAAATAATTGATGACAATTTTTCTTTGAACGAACTTATTCTTATTTGTAATATATTAAATGTCCCTTTTGATGGGAGCAAAAACGAATTGCGAGATCGACTGTTGTTAAATCTGTGCGACACAGAATTACTAAAACAAGAAAATTCCGAAAATAATTCAGATGAGGAAGATTCTCAGAATGAATCGAGCAGTGAATCCGAAATTAGTGGCGATAATGACGTCACAAAAATTGACTCCTCTGTGCAATGCCATATAAATGATAATAAGTGCTATGAAGGTAGTAATTTTGGATTACGTGGTGCAACTGTTTCTTTCAATGATTTTGAAAATACCATGTCTAAATTTAGCGGCGAGCCGCATGAAAATATTATTGAATTTTTTTCCGAATTCGAAGAATTGTCAATAATGTTTAATTTAAGTGAATTACAAAAAATTGTTTTCTGTAAGAGATCGTTGAGCGGAAACGCTCTTCTCTTCATTAAATCCGAAAAAGGATTATTGACTTATAAAAAATTAAAAAATGCACTAATCAACGAATTCAAAATCGAGATAAATTCTACCTCTTTGCACGAAATATTGAGCAAAAAGAAAATGAAAGCAAATGAAACTGTTACAGAGTACTTTTTTAAAATAAGAGAGTTAAGTAAGAACGGGCACATTGATGATGCCGCAATAATGCACTACGTGATCCAAGGAATTAATGACAAACCTGAAAATAAAGTTATTTTATATGGTGCAAAAAATCTTCGCGAATTCAAAGAGAAAATAAAATTATATGAAATGTATAAAAGAGATAACGAGAAAAGTGAATTTAAATTTGATAGAATTGATAAAGTAGAACATAATGCAAAACCGAAGCACATAGCCTATAATGTACATGAAAAATTTAGTCCTAAAATTGAAGTAAATAATAAACTAGGCTATAATTGTGGTGAAAAAAACCACTTGTCTAGAGATTGCCCCCATAGAATAAGAGGTTTTAAGTGCTTTACTTGCAAGCAATTCGGGCATAAAAGTTCGGAGTACCCAGGTTCGAAACCAGAAGTTGAGGCATTGTGTATTGGTGTAAATCAAAATATGAATAAAATTATATAAGTAAATGATATAAATTTCATAGGCATAATCGATACAGGAAGTGAAGCAACATTGTTGCGTAAAAATGCTTTTGAAAAATTAAATGTAAATAAATTGAATGTTATGAGTACTACTTTGAAGGGGATCGGGAAAAGTTCAATAAAGCCGTTAGGCTCATTGGATGTCGATCTTAAAGTTGATGATTTTGAAACCAAAACTAACATTTATGTTGTAGAAAATGACGTGATACCCTATGATATAATTATCGGCATGAACGTGCTAATGTTAAGTGAAACAACGATTAATGGAAAAGGTATCTTTGTGAAAAATAAATCTAATTCTCTCGAGGTAAATTTAGTAACAGTACTTCCAGTAAATGATTATGAAAAGGAAAGTAAAACGAATGTTGTTATTGATACCCCCATTAACTTTGAGAACAAAATTTTTGAAAAAATCCGAGAAATAAATGAAACATTGAATAATGTTAAAAAATGTAAAAATGTAACCCCTCAACCTATTATGCTGTCAAAAAAATCATTAGAATCTTCCGAAAAAGCCGTAAGTGAAAATGACGTCGACGACAAGAGTGACGAAAGTGATGATGATAAGGTGCTTTTGAAGGACGAAAATAGTGTAAATGATGACAGTGAGGAAGAAGAGGAGCCTCGACGACAGAAACAAAGTCAGACGAGTATTTTCCAGATAGTTGATGCTAGTGATGAAGAGGAGGAGCCGCGCCGAAAGGGACGAAGTCAGACAAATGTTTCACGAATGAAGTCGCCAAATCCAGAAAACACTTATTTGAAGAAAGACGAGAAACAAGTCCTACTTGAAAAAATTTCACAGTTAGCCGAAGAGTTGAAAGAGTTAAAAGAAAAAGTTGACGAAAATTCCAAACTCCTTAAAAGAAAGAAATCGAAAAAAAAGCCATCGACAATAGATTCCACTGAGTGTAAAAGACAGAATTTGCCAAAAGAAGAGACTGCCAATGTAAATTCGAGAAAGTTGTTCATCCCATCACTTCCATTGACGACCACAATTAGCGAGATAGCCATATTATTTCCCAAAGCTGTGCAAATAAAATTAGAAGTTTTCCCTACACATAAAAGTGCTACTATAGACTTTATAGTCGAACAAGGCTTCTGTAGCATAGCCTTAAAAGGCATTAAAACTGAAAATGATCGATTAGAGGGTCTCGTGTTCGAGTCCCAAAATAAAGATTTGAGTACACATATCAATAAACAATTTTCTAGAGTTAAAAAGAAAAATAAAGCAAAATGCAAGTTGAGTAGACAACCACCAAAAACTGTTACCATAGGCAACCAAGTTGCCGTAAAGCCAAAATTGACTTTTTCCTGTGACTATGCAACAGTAAAAAATAAAAATGATAATATTGATGAAAAAGTTAGAAATGGATGCCATGAAGGTTCCCATTGCACATCTATTCAAGCTAAGATCCTCAGACATAGGATCACTTAGCTTAATAGCAAAAACATGAAAATTCTCATAAACTGTAAATAGTATGTTAGTATTTTGTGTTGCTTTTGTGTTTTTTTTTTTTTTTTTCAGTGTGACCGCCTGGAGGACCAGCCGGATGCAGGACGGCCGAACTTGTAGGGACAAGCTCTTCTTTCCCCCTAACCTTGCTTTCCCGCAGCTGCTGAATCCAAGGCTACATAGTTTAGTTTCTGTTTCCCGTACCCAGAATCCTAGCCAGCTGATCATCAACGGAGTATCAGAATATTAGAGGAAATGCGTGCTTATGACGTGAGTGACGCTACTTCCTGAATACGCAGCTGCTAAGAGCGTTGGAGGATAGAAATTCAGATTCGACAGAGAGTTGACGAAGCTTGCATACTAGACGGATGTAATGCTTGTTTTTAATAACTTTGTTTTTCACGTTTCGACGTATTTAGAAAGCGAAGACGTAAAAAATTTATGTCACGAACAGTACGACGTCGACGGACATTACCAAAGTAACATTCTGATTTACCAACGTTTTTCTGTATATATTGTAACATATTTTAACTTTCTTTATTAAATTTTAAGTAATTAGTAAATAATAGAATTAGTATTTAATTGTTCTTAAACGCCCACAATCGACAGGAGACTATATATATATATATATATATATATATCTGTATTAATAAAATCAGACTTTTGTCTGTAAATTTGTCGGAAGCGAAAAAATTCGCGATATCGTCACGTTTCACACTCCATGAAAGCCGAAAATGACTTCAGAAAATTTTGCCTCTGTGTGTGTGTGTGTCATCGTGTCTCTATGTCACTTTTTTTGTCCGTGCATCTCTCAAGAACGGCTGGACGGAATTCAACGGAGCTTGGCAGAAAATTAGGTTTTCACCCAACTTAAAATTATTTCGATAGAATTTTTCAAATTTTTGATTAGTTTTTTAATTGTGGGTAAAAAACGCTTGCGCATGCTCCATAAATATTTTTTCACTAAAACGCTTTGAATGGAAAAATAAAATATAAAAATAAATTTTTAAGTTAAAGACATTTTATTCACGTGATTCGCACTACAAATTATAAAAAGATTGAAATGAAGTGTTGCTATCTAAATTCCATACTTTAGTTAATTTTAAAAAATCTAATTGTCGTATCGAAAAACTGTTTACACCCCAGGATTTAGAATTTTTAAGCAGTACTTTTCTTTCCTGCAGTAAAACAAAATTTTTTGTTGTTATCATGTACCTTATGAGGTTCTTTTATGCTCTCGAAATAAAGCATGGCCATTATAAAAGTGGCACCTGACCGACTGTTTTCACGATATCTTAGACTTTTCGCAAACAGCATTTCAAGATGATAATGCACCTTGGAAAAGGGCGTCTGTGGTACGTTTAGTTGATTCAATTTGTTGAAATTACCTATCCATTTCCCATGTACACCTATAATTCTGTTTGTAATCATATCTTTTTCACTTTAAGTTAAATAACACAAAGAATATTGTAGAATTTCTTCTTTACCAGACCTGGAAAGAGTCCCAATCTCAATATGCTCAAAAATAATTAGTCTAAAAAAAAGGGGGGGATTCGAAATTTGCAACCTACAACTCTGCAAGAACTAGAAAAAAATATTTATGATATTTGGCACCGTGAAATTTCTGATATTTCTGTTAAAAAACTGTATAATACTATGCCATTGTGCAATAAAGCAGGAATTCCACATAAAGGTAGAATTAACCCAATGAAGAACACATATTTGTATTAAATAATTGTTTAGATCTAACAAATAAATAGTTTTATTTTACAATATAACTTCTTTATTTCATATGATAATTCCTAATAGAGTACAAAGTATATGTTTGTCGTATAACGTTTAAAAAAAAAAACAATAATAATAATAATAATAAAATGCAATTTTTAATAAGTACTTCGTACAGTGTGATAAAGCGAATTACTAAAACAAAAATGTATACAGGTAACATTTCATCACTTTGGTATTATGCAACATGACAGTTTTGTTTGTTTTAAACATTAGTTTTGAAATCAATTTCTCTGCAGTGCGGCTTTTTTTTTTTTTTTTTTTTTTTTTTTTTTTGTCCCTTAGCGTACATTATTAGACTTAATACACTACATACTACTGTTTACAAAAGAGCTATTTCCTTTAAATAAAAAATAACTTATTATTATTATTTGTCTAAAATAATCCGTAAAAGTGCTTTTATAAGTTTATTTTTAAATGGTTTTTCTTTTCTTATTCTCACTACAAAATCGGGAGATTTACATATTGTATATAACTCCACACCCTTTAAAAAGAAAGAAAAATTACAAAAATAATGTCTTTTCTTTGCTAGCCCATCAAAAGTTATTAGGAAAATTGGTCAATTTTAACATCTAAAGAGAATCGGAGTTAAAAATAACTTTAAAACTAACAACTAATCTGCTATTTTTGACATATTTTTCTAACAGAAGGCTGGGCCACTTTCCCCTTTACAAAAGAGTAAATGAGTTGCATGAAGATTCTGAATAAAGATAAATCTACAATATAGTTCCTTCTTGTCTGTCAGAAAAATTAAATAAATAAAAATAATGAAATCACAGTAACGCCCAAGAAATCAAAACGTTGAAGGGAGTAAATAGGTAGTATTAAGAAAAGAAATGTAGCTTATATCGTTAACTCTTTGAAGCATGGTGGTATATTTTTATTCCTAAATGTTGAGTTTCATCGCGGAAATTTTTTAAAAAAATTTTGCTTTTAAAATTAGCGGTATTTTTATTTTATTTATTTTATTTTTTTTTTTTAAACTGCGATTGTAATATATGATGACTGTCGATATTAAATTAGCATAATTACCTTGTACTTCAGGGGGTTAAGAAATCGAAAATACTATCTTTTAAATCTATGAAATTTGGTAGAAGAAAGTATTAAATTGTACTCCTTGTACCCCTAAATTCCTTAGAGCATAGTGGTATGAAAAATACACCACTTACGTGGTATGTGTCAATGATTATGTATCATGTCCAGGGATGGAACACGGGCGCAGAATTCATACCGGAATCTGTTTGAGAAATTTCTATACCTATAATATCGTTGATTTAAGAGGTAGAAAATTTTCTTACATTCATAGTGGTATGAATTCTGCGCCCGTGTTCCATCCCTGCATGTCAATGCTTTCCTAGGTCATTAGATGCTGATTTATTACTTCCATTACCCTACTACAGTAGGATAATGGAAGTACTGTATTCGGTCTAAAAATTCTATATCAAGTTTTCACCTGATTTACACTTTTTAAGGTCTCCTGAGTTCAAAAAAGTGGTTTTCGGCAATTGGTCTGTGTGTATGTGTGTGTATGTATGTGCGGAATCTTCTGACTATCATATCCCCGAAACTAATAAAGATAAAACGACGAAACTTCAGAATTGACACAGATTTGGTGTACAAATGAAGTTTCCAAATTTTGGTGAAAATTGGAAAACCGGAAGTGGGTCATCGGAAACCGTAAGTCCGTATCTCAAAACGGCTCTAACGATTTTCTTCAAATTTGTTATATAAACACTCTATTAGATGTCCTTTCGAATGATATAGTTGTTTAGTTCAGGAAAATTGATAGGCGTCCTAGCTCAATTTCAGGTCTCGCAAGTGCGTTCCTTTAAAAACAGCTGACTCTGAAAAAAAAACGGATTTTTTTTCAGACTCGTCATAATAACTACTTTTTAGCTATCCTTTCATATATAATTGCTTTTTTTTTTTTTTTTTTTTTTTTCGGTCAACAATTGAGTTTGTCAAGTTTTGGTGAAAGCCTGTATCTCAAAAACGACTCTAACGATTTTCTTGAAAATTGTTACATAAATCAACTTTAGATATCTTTTCTCATGTATTACATGGTTATTACAAAAAGATTAACAGCCATCCAGCTTAGGTAGGTTAATTTTAGATCTCTGAAATTGGTGTTTCAAAAAATAACTCAACCATTTTTTTTTTTTTTTTTTTTCCCTGTTATTTTCTAACTTGCCATGTAAACTTTGTTTTATATGTCTTTACTCGTGAATTAAGTTTCTCATACCTGAAAAATTTTAGGTTTTTATAATTTGTTAGGTCAATTTTATGTCTTCTGATCGTATTATCTCAAAAACAAAATCATATTATGCGTGTAATTGTGGGTAATGGAAGTCGTGTGGTTGTTTCACACCAGATTTTACCAGATTGTTATTTCATTTTAAATACTTCTATTAAAAAAAAAAAAAAAAAAAAAAATCTATTAAATATTATATAATTTATTTAAAAAAAAATTGTTTTCAGTGTTAATGGCATTTTTCGTTTTGAAAATACAAATATATTTGTGTTTTTATGAATAACCCTTATAAATACCAAATTCTATCCACATATTCACTCTTTATAGCGTATATTTTCTAGAATTTCGCGTGTAATTTCGGAACTAATATGTTGTGGATATCACAAAACTTTCTTCTATATTTTCCTATACACATTCATGCAATATAAATTATTTATTTTTTTTTTTCTATTATGAATGCAGACTTTTTTTTTCTTTAATCTCAGAAAGGTATTACACGAAATTTCCAACAGAAGGGAATTTTTACCGTACAGATTATACCCTTCTTCTTCTTCTCAGGGAAATTTGCAGTATAGCAGAGCTACCTATCGGCCGATATGCACCCAAATAGAAGCAGCTTTCTGTCTCATAATGGTCTTTTCACATATCAAGTTTTGTTCGATTATACATAATAGACCCTGAGCTATAACCTTCCCCTAAATTGCAGAAAGCGTTGTATAGCAGCGTTATCTGTTGAGCAATTATCACTAAAAGTTGATAGGCATTAATTTATGATAAGGGGAATTTACATATAAATTTATATGCAATTATGTGCATCAGTTTATGAAACATAGCCTTCCCTGAAAATACGGAAATCGCTGTATAGTAGCGCTACCTGCTAAATGGTTAGCACCGAAAGTTGATAGGCACTAATTTATATCACGATGCATATACATATAGATTTATATGTAATTCTGAGCAGTAGTTCCTGAGATACAATTGGAACAAAATTTTTGTCACACACACACACAGTCACACAAACAGGCATTTTCTAAAAATAATCAAATTGTGTTCTGGATCTCTGTGTAAATCCATCGAAAACCTAAAGTTGAAAATTTTTACGAATCCACTACTTCCTTCTGTTGAATATAAAAGAAAGTAAAAATGCAAATGCTTTCTAAACATTTGGGGGAAAATAATCTCTTATGAATATATAGAATCATTCCGATCTAATATTATATAAAATGAATTGGAATTTCGTTCCATATTCAGATTTTTTTTTTTAAATACTGAACTGTGTTCACTACTAGATCTCGCCATAAAAGTCAAATGAGGCAGTAGTGGGCAGGATCATTATGACATTTTGCGCTACCAAAAGTTTCGCCCAAGGAAATATACATGTTTTCTCATTCTTGCATAAATTCTAGCAGCGTTCAGGATTGGTGTTACATCCCGCTACTACTAATGTCTTGAATTACAAATATTTCAAGACATTGTTTTTAAAATGAAATTAGTTCAACTGAAAAAAAAAAAAAAAAAAAAAAAAAAAAAAAAAAAAATAAAACTTTTGGTTACTTTGACGTTTTTAACACTTTCAAAAAAAAAAAAAAAAAAAAAATTCCCTTAAGACTTCTTAACACGTTTAACAAAATTGAAAATTGTTTACGACTTCTGTTTGTCTGTCTGTCCGTCTATCCGCGCTCTAACTTCCGTAAATACTCATGTAATTTATTGAAACTAATATATATGTTATTCACTATCAGATGTTCCCTATTGAAAATGAAGTAGATGTCCGTACTGGTTTGTGTACAGGGACACCCTAAAAAATTCCCAGGCATTGCGTTCACTGAGAGAAGAAAATTGTGATCAATTTTATTTTAAAACTACATGTAGTTTATTTATTATCTTAAATTAACAACAACAACAAAAAAAAAAAAAGTCGGAAATCATCGAATAATACGGGTCTATCCCCAAAAGACTTCATCAGATGTTTTAAATGTTTCTTATAGATTTTTACTTAGTAAAATTGAAATTGAAACGTTTCATCATGCCAAGTTTATTTGCAAGACGCGTCTTTTAAGTTTAATTTTGCGTAAAAACATGAAATTTTGTGTCCATTTATTGATTATAAAAACCATATTTAATAATTATTTCTTGTTTTAAAACAATATTTACTAAGGTAAATATTAAAAAAATGTACAAGATTTAAAACAGGAGAGATGCATGGAAGGGATGAAAGTGGAAGCGTATTCGAAAGATCGTCAAAAACAAAAGAGAAAGTTTCACAGGCAAAAAAAAAAAAAAAAAAAAAAAAAAAAGGGAGGAACACAGAATGTTAAATATGTTATGAAAGAACTGTTTGTTTAATTTTAAGATTGTTAGTTACTAAAAAATAAGTTTAGTTTAATTTAACAAAATGAATGGTTTTTATTATTATTTTTTTTTTAAATCACAATCACCTATTATTAAACATATATATATATATATATATATATATATATATATATATATATACGTAATTGGCAGAAATGGAAGTCATTTTTGGATTCAGCATTCACAAAAATGTAGTTACTGAAAAAAGTTTTTTTTTTTCAGTAACTACTTTTTTTTGTACGCGTGTAATTTACATCTGCATTTATAATCTTATAGTACATATACATACACTGTAAAAAATTTTGGTAACGTTACTGTCATACATTGGGTACATTCCTGGATTTTTATAAGTTTGAAGCAGTTTCCTGAGAATAACAAGATTTCGTCCATGAAACATTCCTGATTTCAGGAATGTAGCATTATTTTGAATGAGTGTACATTTCATGGTTACTGATATTATTCAAGGGACATTACTGGTAAATATTGAGCATATTAGCTGCCCAAAATGTTCCAGTAAAAAGCTAGATTTTTTTTTTTTTTTTTTTAACAGTGTAGGGAATAATGTAACGGAATTATGACAATTATATCGACCATAATTTGTTAAAAAAGACAAGACGTAACGTGAAGCTTTTTACATAAAACTACTACCTATAAAGTCTAGAACTTTTTATTTTTGACACATATTTTAACTTAATACATTTAATTTCTCTTAACTGGTTTTTTGATTAACCAATCGACGTTAAAATTAACCTTGAAAAGGAGTTTTGTTTTAAAACAGTATAACAATGAATGCAATAATGGTGCAGTTTAACATACTGTAATTAAGGCGAACAAGTATTATATGATATAAAATTGTTTAAAAAATAAGATAATATAAAAGAATCCGGTGTGACAGTTACTCTGCATTATTATAGACATAATTGCATTTTTGTAATCACGCTATTCTCTAAAACTTATTCGCCAAATTTTGAGTAGCACTGTATATTATCTGTGAATTATATATTCGCCAAGGTACTTAATTTTTTTTTTTTTTTTTTTTTTTCAAGAAAAGAAAAATAAATATTAAAGCTTGAAATACCTTTTGGACCATTTGCAAACATAGCATACTAAGGTATCAGAAACCTTTTGTAGACACACAGACTAGCCGTTAAAAACAGATTTTATTATTATTATTGTTGTTATTCATGGAACCTGAAAACGTGTAAATGAAACAAACGTGTAATATCGAAAATTGCACCCAAAACACTTTCTCTGCCATATAAATGTAAAAGAAAATGAAAAAAGCATTAAAAAATTTTTAAATAATCCAATAAATAATTTTAACTTGTAATTTTTAAGATTTTTAATTAACGTAATTCTTTGGAAAGGATTCAGCTTCTTTTTAGACACTACATGTGAAATGGAGTAGCAAAATATTTTTTTTCTTTGAAGATTTTAAACGCCTTCAGTCACTCTCAGAAAAATTAAGGTAAACCTGGAGTTGTGCCACGATTTTAGCATCGTTTTTGTTCTAGAAGAAACGTTTAGCGCATCGTTTAAATGGCATTTAAACACAATGATAAACTGAAAGGATGAGGGTCGATAAGAGGGTTTTTAGGCCCTAAAATTAAGGAAAATATCAGGTTGATCACGCTTCTGAAAAATTTTCATTTAATTATTTAGAACATGCGTATTTTAAGTTTCCATCAATATTATTTATACTGTTGTAGTAATTGTTTGTTCCCCAGGGCCCGAAAGATTCACAATGTTGCGTTTTAGTCGAAAAGTCCCCCATATTTATATATTTGACCTACTTTTGTTTAATATGAGCCCACTTTCTAATTAAAATATGTTATAATGTACATTATGACTCAAATTATACATAAAGATCAGAGTTGCCAACCATCCGGATTTTCGAACACGTATAATTTTTAAAGCAAAATAACTTTCATTAATAACGAAATTTTGTAATTAAATAAGCCAAAAATATCTTTAAAAAAATAAATAAATAAATAAATAATAGTGATGTAAAATATATCCAGAAAGTTGGCAGCTCTGTAAAGAAATAAAAGTGTTGCGCCATTACTGTTATAACAATAATAATAATAATAATAAAAGTTAAAATACAGCGTTGATTACAGTGAATGCATTGCGGTCTTTACTACTTCCCACCGGTCAGAAAATGATTAGACTGGTGAAATTGAATATATCTAATTAAATTAAATTTAAATTGTTTTTCTGTTACATTAAATTTTCTTTAAAAAGTATATAAATCTGTCTTTAACGTATACAGACTATATTTTAAACAATATTAACTATTTCAATCTAAAATCTACTACATTTGGAAATCTGTAACTCTGTCTATGGGCGTTTATTTTGAAACCATTATGCTACAATATTTCCTAAGAATATACCCAATATTTGTCTTTCTATATTCAATGCATTGTGGATGGATACAAGTACTATGATTAGAAATAATATAGATATAATGTATATCCATATGTAATATAAACATAAATACAGAATACCCATTTCTAAAAACTTGTAACAATAACGCCCACAGAGAGAGTTTACATTTAACATTTTGCCAATAGTACCTTTTCATTTAAGAAGTGTCAGAAAATGTTATACTGAACTTTTCGAATTAATTCGCATAGTTTTTTATTTGTAGTAGTCTGACCATTCACTTAGTAAAATAGGAACTTGAAATTCCTCGGAGCCGAAAAATCCTCTTATGAACCCTCATCCTTTTTGAGTATAGTTGCATCTGATTTTTATATTAAAGATAACAAATTAAGTAAAATAAATATTATTAAAGTAACAATATTGAATCCCTACTATATTATCAATATGAAAATTTGTATTTTCAAAAAGCATTTTATAACAATATTCGCATCTTTGAAAAACACAATTTTTTAAATTTCCATAAAAAAGTAATCAGTAATTTACAAGTATTCAGACATTCCTGCGAATATCAAATTAGGTCAAAGCTGAATTAAAGTCATGTAGAAATTCGTTCCTTAAAATAAATAAATTAATAAATAATTTTTATATGATATCTTTTAATTATTTATATATTTCAAGTTTGTATTTCGATACGATTTTTACTTATGCTGAATTAAGATGAAGTCTTATTTTAGTCAAAAATCTTACGATAAAAGAATCTAAAAATATATTTCCAACACATTTTTCTTCACACTTATTGTGTTGAATACCGGATTCAGAGTATAATGTACAAAAATAGTTTTTCATTTGAATATTTTCTATATCATTCTTTGTTTGAAATTTAATTACATCATAATTGAGTTTAAAAAAAAAAAAAAAGTCACGTTTAAACCCAAATGGTATATTTTAACGCATTTGGAGTAACTAGATTCGGAGTTCAGAGTAAAAACAAACTTACTATTATTTTACGTTTCAAAATCCTTTTGTTAAGAGAGTTTGATTCAATTTTTTAAATAGAAGTTTGGAATTTTAAAGAAATATAGCTTTTTTTTTTTTTTTTTTTTTTTTTTCTTTACAACAATAAAATTTGGTTTTTGTAATGAATTTTGAACAATAAATTTTTAATTTTTCGTACCTATTTACTTAGAAAATATTTATTACATATTTTCTAATGTCTACTTCAACTAAAGTTATTTTGTAAGTTTTGGTTTTTTATCACAGTACAAGTAACAAAATCAAGTATATGAACTTATTTTAGCTGAACTTTTATAAATTGAATTGATGCCAAATGGTGTATCTAATTCTTTTTATATATAAATAAATGTATTTTTTAATTATTCACATGTGATTTAATTAAATATCCATGGTGCACTTTAAATAATTACCGTTTAAGTCTACATTTCCATTACCAAGTTCGATATAATGTGGAAGAATTTTGGCATTTGAGAAGAGACGTGTGTCATATATTGCCATAAAACAAATGAAACGACATATTACATCATGTCGCATACTTTTTTTTTTTTTCATATTTAGCCAATATTTTATCTGTAAATTAACGAAACAAATGAGTCATATCCGTATATAGCACTTTCAGCGTTAGCCGTTTTTCGGTATATCTGTTTAATGATTTATAAAATTAATACTATGCACAGTACAAATATGAAAATTTAATATTATATACTACACATATCTATTAATCTTATTTTCTCCAAAAAAGCAACATGTCTTTCAAAACTTAGCCACACAAGCCTTTTATTTTGACTATGCATGACAGAAAAAGACGGGCTTAACGCTTAAAGTGCTAGAGCGAAACACACTATAAGCAAGTATCAACAAGATTCGAAACCTATCGAAACTTAGTAACAATGTTCTAAAATTTTATTAATTTGCAAAATAGTTTGAGAAATTATTATTGTTTTATAATATCTTTTATCTCTGAACAACGTTGATGGTAAATAGATAAATAGTATCACTTATTAAAATTAATTACATTTGCAATTTTAATGTTGTTTATAAACAACGGTACGTTTTATTTATCATTTAATATAATATAAGAAAAAATGAATCTATTGTCTTTAAATCACAGGCTTTTAATAAGTGTAAAAGAAATCCCTCTCCCTCCTTCTCTCTCTCTCTTTTTTTTCCCCATAAAAGCTCTTTAAAATTATACCATATTGTATTAAAAGAAATACTAGCATGCGTTTAAAATTAAAAGATTTAATGGTACTTCGTTAGTTATAAGCACATCCGAACGGTATACATATCACACAATTATTTATGTCTATATTAAATTTATTACTAAATTATTTCATTGTCATCTTTTAAGACCTTTTTGTCTATTTATTTTTGTTTATTTGTTGTTTTTAATTTTTTGCTGCTTTATTGTTTTTCCTTTTATGTACACTTCAAATATTCAAAATATTACCATTGTTGGGATTTTGTTATTTAGGGATATAAGGGTGACAAATTCTTTCTTGTCTCTTCTACAGGTGTAAAAGAAAAGGGACTTTCGTATCATTTTCTTCTATTTCACTTGGCTTCAAGAAAGCTTTTATCTACATTAACTTGTCGAACGTGCCAAGTTCTTCAAATAGAACGAACAAAATAGTTTAAAAAGCTTCAGTGGGAGGAACATTAAAGAATATGATACTTGTCTTAAACGTTTCCCTTAATTCTTTTAAACTCACAATGGTAAAGTGAATGGTGATGTGATATCTCTTTTTTTCAAAACATTTTGGATAGAAAATTTTATAAAGGGGAACTGAAGGCCTTTAAAAAGATAATATTCCTTCTAATTTACAAGAAAAAGAAAATGGGAACCAAATATATTGAAGGTATAAACTTTTATCGTTTATTATATTGCAATTGATTAGAATATAAAATATTAATTTTAATGTAGCATGCATATTTTTTTGAAGAAAGTTATAGGAGAATTTTCAAGAATTTAATTCTTTAATAAAAGCTATTTGATTTTTTTTTTTTTTTTTAAACATTAGTAATTTTTCTTTAGAATACTCTAGAATAAATTAAAATTTAGTTTCATGCATAAAGTAATATAGTAAATATTATGTACGAATAAGGATTTTTAATTTCTATAAATTGTACTTATATATTAACGCAAGTCTACATCTAAAATTTTGATTTTATAATTTTGGCTGATCTGTATGTCTTTTGGTGTGCTGAAACCAAGTCTGAAGGCAGTTTTTCTCGATTTACGTATAAATTTTTGTCAGTGCAGGGCGATTACTGACACATTTTCTTCCATAATCCTTCCATCAATATAATTATATGGTAACTTTCATAATATTATTCCATATTTAATTATAATTAATCATGGAAACATACTAGAAACTATCGAAAATGAAGAAAATGTGTCAGTAGACACCCTGTCTTGACAAAAATCAATGCATGATAAAGAAAAATTGAATTTATTTTCGGTTTCAGCACACCAAAGCACATATATATCAGCTAAAATAACACAGGTCTGCAGAATCGTACTTTTTTTTTTCACTTCATCGAGTGTCTCTAGTGTGTTTTCATACTCTAAATTCAGAAATGCTTGTCTTTTCTTCATATCACGTAAAGGTTTTTCACAAAGTAAAGCGAAAGATCGGAAAAATTCATACAGGAACTGTAACAAATTCGAAACTATTTATAAATAAAATACATTAAAATAGGCTATCATTATCTTTTAAGTGTATTTCTTTACATAGAAAATTATTTTAGAGCTTTTACTCATGCACAGCTGGATGGCCTTAAGGGGGGGGGGGGTTTCTATGCAGCATCCAATAACAATCTGCTAACATATCAACACTCTATCGTCCCTGATACCTCCTCTACAATTCTTTGATATCTTGATGAAATAGCTATCTTTGTTCTTCCCTCACATCACCCAGATTTTCAGGGAAATAACTTAGACTGGGGTTGAAAATTTTGAAATTTAAGTTAAAAAAATTCCCATTTTTTGTCGAAACTGTACGTGATGGAAATTTTTGAATAGATTTTCTTTAACCAGCATCAAAATATACACCAGAAAAATCACTTTGAAGAAAAAAATTTCATCGCAGATCTGTATTATCAAATCAAATTTTGCCAAAACTACTTTTGTAGACCTGCGTAATTAAAAACAGACTTAAAAAAAAAAAAACCATGAGAAACATGTTTTAAGAACGTTCCTTTATATTAGAGCAGAGACCTATTTCTCTCATACAAAATAAACAAAACGAAAAAGTTTTTCTTTTTTACCCTTTAGTATCAAGTTAAAATAAACAATTTGAAACTGGTTATAAAAAGAAAAGTTTATGCAATTATTTTTTATTTGAAATTAAATTCTGTTTAAAACAGAATTTTAATAAGTGTTTATTTATTTATTCTTTTGTAATTTATCTTTCTTCTTATTTATTTATTTATTTATTTATTTTTATCCGAAGTTAAATTCTGTTTAAAACAGTTTTTTATTTATTTATTATTTATTTTATTTTATTTTATTTATTTATTCTTTATTTTTATTTTATTTTATTTTATTTTATTTTATTTGCTTTTAGTTTGCAATTTATTTTTCTTCCTTTTAATTGTATTTCGTTTTAAAAATAAAATATTGATAATTTTTTAAAAAAAAGTAAAATTGTTTTGAAAAATTAACATTGAGACATGTACAACAATATATTTGGAAACAAAATGAAGATGTTTATATTGAAAAGATATATGGCGTCACAATCATCACAAGGGAAAGAAAATTTTTATTCATTGTGCAAAAAAAAAAGCTTATTTAAAATGAAAAGATGTAAGTACCACCACTTGACGATTTTTTTCTTGGCTACCGTTAAAAACCGCCAAATTAAGATCAAAACATTAAATTAAATTAGAGAAAGAGAGAGAGAGAGAGAGAGAGAGAGAGAAAATAGTTAAAATGATTATAATAATAATAAATAATAATAATAATAAATTAGACATTCTAACTTCTAAACTTTCATTAAATTATTTATTTTAATTTATAATTGTTGCCAAGAAAATTAAACTTTAAATTTTACATCTACTTTTTAAGATAGCACGCGATCGTGTTTTATATAAAAATCAAATCATTAAATTCATATTTTTATTTATTTTTATTTCATATGATTGCACGCGCACTATTTATTTCCTAATTCGAAATTATTAAAAAAAACTTTTTCGATATCTCTTGTAACAATACTGATTATTATTAATTTTCTTTTCTTTTTCTTTCAAAAAAAAAAAAAAAAAAAAAAAAGATTTTGATGAAATTCTGGCAAAAGCAGAATTTAGTTTAGGACGGAGGACTATTAGTTTATTTTTCTTCCCAATAAAACATCGCTTTCAAATTATTCAATTATATTTTCGATAAATTTTAGATTTCGATAAATGTCCAACTATCGAAAAATGATTTCGACAAATGTCCAACTATCGAAAACGACAACGCATAAATCCCAGATTGAGACTAATAGGCCTTCAGTCCTAAAAAAAAATCATAAATAAAATTAAATAACCTTAAGCAGAAGCTATTTTGTGCATGAAATATTATTGTTCAAAACGTACTTGATAATAAGAATTTATTATTCAGAGCTAAAAGTAATTCACATTGCAAAATATAATGTAATGCAGAGGAGAAATAGGCTTATCGTTCTGTTAAAGACAATATTTTAATTTATGAATTACGAGAGAAGAAAAATTGAAAAGGTTTCATCTTTAGATAGCATTATTCATTTATTTTATTTTTTACTTCAATTACCCGACTACCGTACACAACAGAAATATTGTATTCGGTGAAAATTTTTGACATCGAGTTTTCACCTGATATACATGTTTTAAGGTATTTTGTGTCAAAAAAGTGGTTTGATCAGTGTATGTCTGTATGGAATCTTCTGACTATCATATCTCCAAAACGAAAAGAGACAGAATGAACGAAACTTTATAATTAAGACAGGTCATGTGGATAATTTTACCAACTTTTGGAAGAAAACCAACAGTGGATCCGTAAGTAAAGTATCTCACAATTGACTTGAACGATTTTTTTTTTTTTTCAAATTTGCTGTATAAATCCCTTTTTAGATGTAATTTAATATGTGCTAATTTGTTACTTCATGAAAATTGATAGGCATCTGTCAGTCAATCTTAGGTTTTGGATGTAGATTTTAAAAAAAAGGCTCTCCAGATTTTTATTCAAACTCGCCATATTAACTCTGTTATAGATGTTGTTTCGTATTTAATTGTTGGTTTCCGGTGAACAGATAACTTTGCCAAGTTTTGGTGAAAATCGAAAGTGGGACGAAAAGTCGATATCTTAAAAACGGCTCCAACAAATTTATTCAAATTGCTATTTATATATATATATATCCTTTTGAATGCATTACTTGGTTACTATAGTAAAATTGGTAGGAGGTCTGGTCTTTACGACGTATGTATTAATTTGTTACTACAAAAAAATTGTTAGGTATCTCACTGATTAAATAAATTTTTTGTCTTCTGACCCAGTGGCGGATCCAGAACTTGACTTTTGGGGGGGGCTAAGATTTTTCAAAGTGTTATTCTAGACCAATAAAAAATTTACAACTGCAATATTCAATAGTGAATGTCAGTGTTTTGGGGGGGGGGGGCTTCAGCCCCCTAGCCCACCCCTTAAATCCGCCACTGTTCTGACCACATCATCTCAAAAAAAAAAAAAAAAAAAAAAAAAAAGATAATAAATTTGTAGTAGTGGTTAATGGAACTCGCGTGTTTGTTAAACACTGATTTTTTTTTTTTTTTTTTTTATTATTAATTAATTAATTTATTTATTTATTTATTTATTTTTCACCTTTATTTTTCTTTTTGTGTGTATGTGTGTGTGTGTGTGTGTGTGTGTGTGTGTCCAATCGTTTAATAAAAAAAAAAAAAAAAATACGACCCGTACTCTAAAACGGAAATAATTTCGATAGTTTATTTCAATAAATATTTATTCACTTATTCATTTTCTATACACGCATTTGCTGTTGAATTTGTTATTGAATTCGTTTTTGTATAACATTCAAATATATGTGTGTGCATAGTTTTTAGATCAAATTCTGATAATTTAGCGATAAGAAATTCTAAAAAGTAGGAAATGATGGAAAGATAAAAATAAATTACAAATTACATACAAAAACATAAATATACTCACCTAAAAGACTAGCTAATTCCGTGACGTCGGAAATACATGTACTCGGTGATTTGACATAGATTTACTTGCATAATAGAAAATTTAGCGCACGTAATATATGCGTAAAAAATTACTAATCAGCATACATCACGCATTGCAGTTCCCTTAGGTTAAGGAACATCAACAATGCCAAGGATGCTGTTTATTGAAACATTATGAATATAATTTGTAGATACGCCTAATGCTTTTGAAACTACCTCAAAGCAACGGAATTGGGTCTTCAACTTTGTTTTCGGCACGCATGTACCGATTTTGATTTTAAAAGCTGTAACTTCAATAGGTTCTATTTACAGAATTTGTTACAAAGAGGTAATATATATTTGTTTAAGTTAGCAGAAATTTTTTTCACTGCACTTAAATAAATATTAATAAATCATTAACTTCCCTTCGTTGTTTAATTTTATAATACTCAAAAATAACTTTTTTAACCTTTGATGTATTATACCAGTTTATTATTATTATTATTATTATTATTATTTAATCACAGTGATATATTTTAAATTATTGACATAAGTCTTGTACTTTTAATTACAAAGATTTTTCTAATGATATGCAGTTACTTTTTATGCCAGATATTTTATAAGGGTCCGTATATTTAAAAGCATAGAATAAAATATATTTTACGGTGACCCTGAATATAAATATTTCCAATCTAATGACAAAAGCAACTAGAGTAATTTTTAATAAAACATAAAGAAATTCAAATTTGTCCTTTTTTTTTTCTTTTGCAGACAGCAAATTTTTTTGTCGCGGACCGCCATTTTTCAAACTCAAATTTAAAGCAGATATATATATATATATATATATATATACTGCTTATTAGCTTTCCACACTCCAAGGGAAAAAAAATTACAACTACTAACCTAGTATGTACATAAAGAAAAATGTTCAAAAACTAAAATCTGTTTTATTTTTATATGGCCCTTCAGCATTATAAGACAATAACTAAAACATCGTAAGACATTTATTTCAACAATAAAATAGCAATTATATCGCCTTAACACGATTAACAGTTATTTATAACGTAATACCTTGTACATTTTACCCAGAGGTGGGTATAATATATTTATTCAGAGATAAAGTACAATTAAAATCTTATAAGCAAAACCTTAAAATTAATATAAAGAAGGCATGTGAAAAAAAGAAAGAAAGAAACGTATAACAAATTGACATTTTGAAAACATGAACTAATGAGTTATAAGCGAATTAACCTTTTAATTAATTTTCATTGTGTATTATTTGTAACTCATAATAAACTTAATTTACTCCAATTAAAGACCATATAAGATTGTCTGATGGGGATATGACATCTGCAAAGTTCAATGGCAGGCAGGAGACATGATAATGCCTGCAGCTAATAACGATTTCTCGTAGAAAATAACGAACAATTAGATTAAAGTGATATGTTTACCAACACTTTGCAACGTCATTGTTTGTTTTTCTGTTCTTCAGTAACTGTAAATATTTTTTGCTAGATATTTTTTTTTTTTTCTGTATAGAAAGCAAACGTAAAATCAGATACGTTATACTGAGCTTCGCTGTATACTATGAAGTTTAAATTACAAATGAAATGTTTTTGGCATTCCACTGCAAATCTGAATTCGAAATTTCAAATGTGACGCTATGATTTCATTGCAAGTTAAGAATTAAAAACTATTAATGTGATATTCTTATATTCTTGGGACATTATTGATATGAAAGTTATGAAGTCAAATTACAAATACTATGCTGTTATATCACAGAATATCATAAATACGACTAACAATTTTGTGACGAACGTACAAGTTCACCGTGACGTGGCATTTTAAACTAAAATATAAGTATTATAAATATATAATTCATTACTTTAAATTGTATTGTTATTTATATTTTTTAAGTTGAAAATATTTATTTTATTCCAAGTAAAATATTCATTTAATTAGTTATTTAAATATTGATATTATATTTGTTTAATCAAACCAGAATTTTTTAACCTTCAAAGGAAGAATGTTACATATCTTATAATATATGAAATTCTTTATTGATATATAATTTGACCTTATAACTATGCGTAACTGCGTTGAAAAATGATAACGCAAATAAACAAAAATAAAGCAACGTTACAAATGGAGGTGAAATTTAAAAATAATCATATGAAAATAAGAAATTTAGGAAATAAATAAGAAATTTCTCAAAAGATAATAATTTATATATTTATTTATTATTTGTAAAGCACGTTTGTTTGGTTCTTCTTATTATTTTTACTGAGATGTCACTCAAATTAATAGCGATATTTTTTATTTTTAATCCATTCGTATTATCAAAAACGTCTTAATTTGAATCCCATTTACAATAATTTTCCCTTGATAACGATATTTCAAAGGCATAGTATTTAAAAATTATTGTCCAATTTACGTTTATTTAATCTTCATTTGATTTGCCTTTCTGATTGTTACGTTTGATTTTTTTCCTTGTTATGCATAATTTTCAGCTCTTTCATATATATGTGTGTGTGTGTACAATTCAAATCTCAAAAGACAAATTAAATTTTATTTTCTGTAAGTTAAAATAGTAGAGTACAAAGACCCAGTGTAAACAATCTGTTAAAGAAGCAGGATTACAAATATCAAAACCAATTAAAAATATATACGCAATTTGTACAAAATTATACAAAAACTCCTTCTCATAACTTATAGTTTTTTGAATGACTAATGTAAAAATAATTGTGAACGAGATTATACTAGAAACTCTTAATGCATCTATTCTAAAAACCTAACTGTTATTTTAAAATAATAATAATATTTCAAAATATTTTTTTTTCCATAATTTTAAATATTCATAATTATAATAACAATCCAGATTTTGCTTTATATATATATATACGATGGAATTAATTACACATCGATATGCAAATTTCTTAACTAAGATCTGACTTGATTCGTATATAAGCGTTTAAATTCTCAAACAGACATTACATAAGACTTCAAGGTACATAATTTAAAAATACAAGTTTTATTTATTTATTTATTTATTTATTTTTAATGGAAAGGTAACGTCAAGTTTCCACGTATTTAATGGAATTTGAAGACCTAAAGCTGATAAGGAAAATGTGTTTAGACGGGAAAATGATAATTCGATAGAAAACAAATTTGGTGCAGAATCAGGGTTGTTTTATAAAGATCGAAGACTCATCATCCATCTGACTGCTTGCAGAACTTGTCCATAAATTTTGATAGAAAAGTTTTGGTATCAATATTTACGCGTGTTCTAAATAATTGGCATTACGCAAAATATCTTAAAATGAACAAAAAGGAGGCAATAACCGATATATTATTTAAAAAAAAAAAAAAAAAAAAAAAAAAAAAAGAACCTCAGAACTGACGTTTAAAAATAATAAGTACAAAACTTTAAATAAACACCATAAAATGCAAGAACTCACAACAATTGTTCTCGCAACAACTGCTTCGAGTGCTGCAAACAAGCGTTGACCTCTTTGTTTGCAGTACTCGTGTCTACTTTGTTCGCCTGACGAAGGGTTGTGTTTTCTTTCGACCTGAAACAATTGCTGGGAGTTCTTGCATTTTGTGGTGTTTATTCAAAGTTCTGTACTTATTAATAACCGATATACATGAAATGATAGAAAGGGAAATTGTTCTAAAGTAGATTAAGAACAAAACATAATATATATATATCAGGTGTTTTAAAAGCAGATACAGTAAATCAAGCGTTTTGAAGGTGGATCTTTGATGTTCTGGAGAGCATTTTCAGCTAACTGAGAAACGATATCAGTGTCTGGATCTACTACTATGAACATCAACGGAACTTCCACAAATTTTAAATTTACAGTGCTTAGTATATTGTTCTCTTTTAGGAAGTAACTTTTTTTTCCCCCTAACAAGATAGAGATTTTTTTATCCTACTTTTAGAACAACAAAAATTGATTTGTACAAATAAACATCAATATTTTAATTCAGCTAACTTATTCCAAAGACCTAAAATTAAAAAATTTTGAATTTATGTAAATAGAAAAGTAAGAGATGTGGAAGAAAGTTTAGTTCCTTAGTTCATTTAGAACTTGAGAATAACACTGATGCAGTATTGGATATTACTGCAAATGAATGTTTAAATAAACTTGTGACAACTATGACAAACAGATTCCATAGATTCTAATGAATATGTTACTTTGTAAAGACACCCCACAAAATATTAATTCAATGAAAACTATGAAACTATGAAAAATGATGAAAAATTGAATTGTCTTCATAACTCAAAGCGTGTGAAAAAATTATATTTTTTACTATATAGTTGCGTTTTCGAATAGATTTAAATGTTTGTTTTATAGCGTATGTAATATACGTTTAAATATTTTAAAATAAAATTAAAATACAGTATTTTTCTATGTGCGTGTTTTCAGTTATCTTAAGAAATCAAAATTGAATATTTTTTACCTAGTATGCGTATCAAATACTCAGAAATTAAATAAAAATAAAATAAATTGAAAATGTACTTTTTGCGAGATTATATTCGAGTTTTGTACTTTTAGGGGAAAAAGTAACGTAGAACTTTTAAACTGAATTAGATTAATCGCTTCTGAGCAGAAATAAAAGTACTTAAAAGGTATTAGTTTTTCTTTATCAATATTTAGCGTTTTTTTTTTTTTTTTTCAAGCTACATAACAACAATAAATTACTCAAGATTGGTTGCAACTCATCATTTTATTGTTATTATTATTATTAGTTTTAAATTTGTAAAATGAATTTTATTACTTAAAATTAAATTATACTTTTTTTTCTTTTTTGACATTATTACTATTAAATTGTCCTTTCTCAATTTTTGCTTGTAATAGAAACAATACATTTCATTTGTAAAGTAAATTAGTCAATTTAATATTTTAAATTATAAATGTTGACCTATTTCTTATAATGATATACATACAAATTACGAAAAAAAAAAGTCATGAACATCTGGCTTCTCCGCATCCCTATTGTGTGTGTGTGTTTCTTTGTTTCCCGATTTTCCCTATGCAAACGCAGTGATTGGGTCGCAAGCTAAGTTCAACTGCAAGCCCTCTCTGACTATTTTAAAACTTTATTTCAAATTTTTTACTGTCATCGACCAAAAGTTTCGTGTACAAGGATTTACAAAAGAATGTAAATAGATTATGGCCGAATTCTCTCAGTGGTACTTTCTAACACCTTCAGACTTCACTGACTATTATGAAATTAACATATATTTTTTATATGCACAAAACCCTTTTTAATATAGAATATGGTATGAAACACCTACACACTGTTAGGGAAAGTGTTGAAATAAATAATATATATATATATATATATATATATATATGACTTTAAATTAAAAAAATATATATTTATTTTATTTATTTATTTATTTATTTATTTTATTTTACTTTTTTTATTTTTTTATAAGAAAGATGATGTAGGGTAATAATGAAATCATGAAATTGCTCAAAATAAAAGCTAAACTATAAGGGGTTTTACTCTCATTTTCATTTTTATTTTTATTTAATCAATTCCCAAAGTACAGTGCTTTTGCTGATTGTAAATAAATATTGATAAAGCCCCCAAACATCTTTCTTAAATTCTGTTCATTCTATCTCTCGTAACGTTTTGAATTTACATGATATTTGTTTGGAGTTTTCATATAAGTAGCTCAATACCTTTGGCTATTAAATTATGCAAATGACATTTTTTAAAAAGCTTGCGCATGTGTAGTTAAATATTATATAGTAAAAGTGCTCGTATTTCGTAAGATATTTAACATTTGCTGTATTTAACTGATTGCTGTATGCTGTGTCTAATGCAGAATTCCATATTTCCTAAAAATGGCTTTGACCTGGGTCTAATACCCTACGTGTTATAATTTAAAAAGTGGAAACTGCTTTTGCAATTTTTTAAAGATACCGTTATTTCTCCGTGAACATATGTGGTAGCCTCAAAATTTTATACAGATAATGAGAAAAATCTTCATCATCACATACTACAGTGAAAACGCATTACCTTTAACAGGCTGATCCAAAACATTTTAATTTTTGTTTAATTTTTTATTGGTTCTCTTTTCCTCTTCAGAGCAAAATTTTTGCTGAAATATATGAGATATAACATATTCTTTACACTACCAAAGTTTCAAGATGATTCCTGAAGAACTTTACTAGGTATTAGACAAAATGTCTAAATTGCAAAGTGTCCAAATACTTATTGGTAGGTTGTGTATAAAGAATAATAAATGTTAAAAGTCTAGTTAATCGTTTGTAAAACTGGTAATAGATTTAACCCATGTAATTTAAAAGTGCATATAAATCAATGTAATCACTATAGTAAATACTAAATCTGCGTCAGAAATTTAGCTGCACTTTTTAACTCACGCAACAATATAAAAAAGAGCAGTAGTATATGTACTCCTAAGATTAATACTGGGATAGAATTTTAAAAATGTATAGGTACCATTGTTATTCGCAAATTTCAATATACTTTCGATTATTATTGTTATTATTATTATTATTTTCTTGGTTTTCACGTGGGAGGAAAAAGTTATTTAAAGAATGAATAAATATTCATATTACTTGCCCAGAGACATTACGAATTATTCATAATTTGCACTTAATAACAACGAGCAAATTTGTTAGTTTTTAACTAAATAGCAATATTTAATGACAAGATGAAGCTTTGGCGAGAAATATCATTACAGACAAAATTTTATAAGACACATTTTGGTACATTTTGAATGTACCAAAATTTTATGACAAATCTATTTCCGTACCTAAAATAAATGTAAGAATTTTAAAATACTATGATTTTTAAATAATTATAAATTTATATGATATTTTCAAAGTCTATTAGAATGAAAAGAGTTTTTTAATCTTAAAGTATCGTATCACCCATCGTACTTAAGATTACATGCTTGTATTTCATACTGTTTTTTACCTGTTATATCTATAGCGTGAAAAAACTTTCATTTTCTCTAAGCATGTTGACAAACTATAACAATGAATATCATCGACCCCGCAATTTATTAACTTATCACCCACACCATTGTCATTGAAAATGCTCTTTTGGAACATCACGTAAAATAAATTTAAATAGAAACTGTAATCTCAAAATACAACCATTGTACTTTATAGCGACAAACAATGCTAACACATGCTATTTTCTCGCTGTTAATAATCGAATCTGGTCTAAAAACAGCACCAATTGTCGGACCGTGAAGTGATCACAATTTTCGTGACCCGTTATTCATAGATGCCTGAAACTATGTTTTTTTTTAGTGGTGCAAACAAGTACTTGAACTTTAAAAAGTTATAATTTCACCAAACTGGATATTGCTCAAATGCCTTAGATGCTCTTAAAAGGAAATGACATCAAAAGGGTTGGACAATGAAGACAACGCTTTCGTCTGACCTTTTATGGGAGAGATAAACAATGGCGAATGCACTGATAAATTGGCAGCTCGTGAGCTGTTTTATCTGAAAGATGTTCAAGTGTGGATTACGTGTTAAGAGTCAATTTATAGCGTGCAAAATACAATTCATTAAATTGCAGTATGTTACGAAACAATCGTTATAAAAAATATTTATATGTAGATTTCTTTCAGTTTTAATTTCTAATGTGTATATTGCAGTTATGGATAATGCTACCGGATTTTACTACCTATTTTATTATTTCTTTCTTCTTTTTATTTTTAATCATCCCTTTAATGGATTTTTCGTTAAAGGAACATAGGTTTGTGTAGAAAACAGGATAGATTTTTTTATATAAATTATATTACGTGAATAAGTAAGTTTGCTAGAATAAATTATCGTTGTTTTATACAGAGGGCTGTATAATATAATCATACAGGAGATAAGCTATAATTGTCCTGAATTGTTAAAAGGGCAATTTTAACGAGATCTTTAAACAAGCCAGTGTTATTAAACATTCCTTATCCAATTAAAAATATCTACATATACATCAAAAAGAAATTAACAACATATGGTCAATATTAGCACGTTGAGCACTACGCGAATTCATGCAAGGAAATCCCCGTCAGGCCGCGCGCGCTGCTTAGAAGCGCTGGTATTGCGGTATAGCAATGTTTTTTTTTTTTTTTTTTTGTGTGCGTGTGTGTGTGTGTTTGCCGTGTTTCAATAAAATCCATTAAATGCTTTAATGATATAATTCTGTAATTAAAAAAAATTAAGTAAAATTTAAATACATTTTCTGTAATTATTTAAAACAATGTAAATTTTTTAGTTTATATCATAATTCATACTGTCAGCCACCAGTGGTTGGCACGGCCTAAGCAGAAAGTTCAGTGTCAGCCACCGATGGCTGACGTGGCTCTCAACGTGTTAATAGAATATATATAAATTAATAGAATCCTTCAACCTGACTGGAGGCAAAAGAACGTACAGTCGAGAAAATAGCAGAAAAGATATGCAATATTCATGGGAGATTGAACTCATTTTGCACAAAATTTAGCCTGCTTAGACACTAGTAAGCAGTTGTTTCCAGTTATATTTTAGCACAAATAAGAATCTCTGGATTATAACATTGATATTTTTCCCAAGTAGTAACGAAACGTTCTTTGAAAATATACTGACGGTTAAAATCGTTCAGTCACCGTTGTTCATGTCAAAACTACATTCTATTTGACGTACAAAAATAGTATTATTTAGAATATTTTGAAAACTTTTATTTTATACAATCCATAAAATGTAGAATTCTAATTCAATGAAAATCTTTCAAGGTATCATCATCATAACAAGTTCTGTCTCAGTGAGATTATAACGAATTTTACCAAAATGCCCAATTTTCTGTTCTACAAAAACATTCTACAGAAACGACAGTAGAAGTTACAATTCTAATGATTTTTTTTTTTTTTTTAATAAGGTAAGTGCACCAGTGATTGACACTTTTAGAGCAATCTCTGATGTTTTTAATGTTCTAGTCATCAGAAAATATTTTTAGAAATCTTAAGTTAGTGCATATGGTATGAAAAACATTCAGAACCACATATATGTTAAAATATATACATTTGATAACAATTATTTTTTTTATGAATTTTTATTTGACTGTATGTTACTGTATGTTACTTCATTTAATACAATGTTCCAGTAATTGACACTGCCAGTTTTTCATTTTATTAGTAATTGGCATCCTATGTTCCAGTGTTTGACACTGCTAGTTATCCATTTTACCAGTTATTAGCACCCTATGCTCAGTGTTTGTCATAAAATGTTAAAATTCTTATATGTAAAATATATGATTTTATTATTTTTCTTATTTATTATTTATTTCGGGATAGATGTCAATTACTGGAGCATGCCAATCACTGGAGCACCTACCCTACTATGCAATTGAACGACGTCTTCATAATGGATAAATAGGCATTTGTGCTGTGATACATACAATTTGAATGTTATTAGAACAATTACGTTATTAAGTACAATAACAAAACTTCATTTAATACAATTTTTAACGTTTGAAAAACGTTCTAATACTATATAAGTTATAGCTTTTAAATCTTTACGGTGTAATTAGTATAACTGGTTATTTTACATGGCTACGATATATTATGGGTTATAAAGGAATATTTTTCATTGTAAATCTTTAGTGTTATGGATATTTCTTTTTTAGTACATAATGGTGCATATGCAAAGTTTAGATGATGTACTAGAATACAGAAAATCAACTTTTTTATGCATCTTCTTTAAAAATAAAACAATAAATATAATATACTTTTGTGAGATTCTTTATTGTATAATTAAAAAATAACTATATTATTCTAGCCTTTTTTAGACAATATACAGTGCTGCACAAAACAATTTTATTTCGTGGTTTTTCTTTAAACAAAGGAAAATGGATAAAAATGATTTTTGAGAGTTTTCTTCCTTTTTAATTAAAAATAAAATACATTTTAAGATGTCAATACATTTTAATGCATCATGGAGGCAAAATATATAGAAGATTAAACGATGTCATATGTAGAAAATTTTCTTGATTTATACGGACCGCACAAATATCTTTTTCATGTCTCTCTCTCTCTCTCTCTCTCTCTCTCTCTCTCTCTCTCTCTCTTTTTTTTTTTTTTTTTTTTCTTTTTTTAATCGAATGATTGAGAAATATTCATATGAAGAAATTTTTAGCATTATTTCTTTCACAGTTATTGTAATTCATATCTAAAGTTTTTTTCTTTCTTTCTTTTTTTTAACGTAGTCATTAAGAAATAGATAATAATTGTTAAAATGTACTTCTATGTCCATCAAACAATTACCATCCTTTATAAAAATGAATGAAGAGAAAATATCTAAAATAGAATTAGGCTTTTATAAATTAAATCCTAATTAATAACTCCATTCTCGTTCAAAGAATTGTGTTTACCTAATCAGTAAAGATTTTGTGATTCAACAAACATCGAGAACAAAAGAAATTCTTAATTAAATATCCAAATCACGACAGAAAAAAAGGATCACGAAAAAAAAAAAAAAAAAAAAAAATTATATCCTGTGTAAGGAATAACAATTCCAGAAGTGATTTATGGTACGTAACGAAGAACCATTTTGACCTTTTAAACTGCATTGTGACACTCACTCGACCTCGGAACTTATAAAATAAAAAAGTAAGTAAAAAACCATATATTTCCCAGTCAAACTGGATTATAGCTAGACAAATTATCGGAAAAAAAAAAACTTTTATGGAATCTGGTGCAAATATTTTTCATACTTTAGTTTCAGTTGGTTGCATGTTTAATTGCTTATGAGTGTTTATGCATGCAAACAATTTATTCTCATTTCTTCGTTTTATATTAAGAGTAAAATACCACAATAAAATGAAGTGATCAAAATAGACAAAATATATATATAAAAATATAAGGAACTTTTAAAACAAGTATTTATATATACGAAATTAAAATAAAAATTTTGAAGATTAATTTTGAGATTTCTCTGTTTTACGTTATATTATAATAATCTTTAATTTTATATCATTTTATATCGTACACATATTCGCTTTTAAAAAATTTCTTTTATATATATATATATATATATATATATATATATATATCTTTTAAAACGATGTGTATAATCAGAAAAATTTTAACATGAAAGAGGAATAGATAATATGTAAACGAAAAATGTGTTTGTGTATATCAAGAATATCAATACTTAAAAAAAAAAAAAAAAAAAAAAAAAAAAAAGAGCAAATAATGATAAAATTTTGAGATATCCGCGGATGTAAATAGGCAAATGGTATATCTCTACGTATAAAACAAGTGTCTGTAATCATTTTGTGTATAATCTGTATTACGCAGACTTACAAAATTAGGCATGATGTTAATAATTTGTTTAATAGTATAATTAATTAATATTATTATTTAATTAATATAAACAACAATTTAAATTTTTCAATCATTTTTATTTTGACTACTTCCATACCTTAAGAAATTTCATAATTAGTAAATATTACATTCTTCAAACTAACAAAATTTATCTTCAAATCTACAAACAGTTGACGCCCCACAGATTGGTTATAGTTCAAGTATGTAAACTGATATTTGTCTATATTATTTGAGCGTAGTTTTAAATATGATCATCTTCACAGAACTGCCAGACTTTCGATTTTATAATACCACTATTTCCTTAAAGTTATCTTTGTATCATTTAATCACAGAATTCTCGTTAATAATAACGTGGATATTTCTGTTAAAAATTATTAGTCCTGAAAAATTCTGAGAGATGTCAACTCTGTCTTCATTATTTTCAATGCATTGAGAACATAGTCATTTTCTAAAAAACTATGATAAAAGTAATGTTTTCCTACTTTAATTTTTACAAAAAAATTGTTTAATAAATAATACTGTAAATTTCCATGGTTTAAAAATTAATTTCATTAACAAAATTTTTACTGTTATTTTACTGAAATTTTGTAAACAAATTTTCACATGATAGATTTATAAGTGTAAACATGTAATTTTTCCTTATGTTACTTTCAGAATTTTTACATTCATATTTATAAACTTATTAAACAATTCATTTAATCTATAATATATATATCTTTACATCAAAAAGAAAGAAATCAATTTCATCTTTTTAAATTTCATTGCGATATACATTTGACCTCAGAAGTCACATAAAAGAATAAATATAAAAGCAATCATATCTATTTCAAATAAACTGAACAGTAGTTGGACGGGCTGTCTGGAAAACCGTTTATCGTATCTAACGAAAATATCTTTTATTCGTTAGTTTCAGGTGACTGATTCTTCAACTGGCTCGCGAACACTATGTACACAAGCAATTTGTTCTCAGTTTATTCATCTCTGATAAAGCATGAAGTATATTAGAAAAAGATAATTAATATGAATGGTCGACCTTAAAAAAATAAATAAATAAAATAAATAAATAAAGATTAATAACACAAAATTTATCATTTCGAAACACATTCCTTAATAACCCAAGTTTTCAAGACAAATTCAAATTATGTACATTTATTAATTTCGTTTACAATGTTATATGCAAATGTGGAATTGTTTTTTAAATTAATGATTTTACATTGTGTTTTGTTTTTATTACATAAATTTTTGTAGTTAATTATTTTCCATTGTGTTTCGATTTTGTATTTTATTTTCGAGAGCTAAAAAATTTTATAAGTTCTTTCAAAAGTGTAGCTGAATCTTTAGAGTATAGTTTTATGGAAATGTGCCACATATTTAAGCTTTTCCTGTGTTTTTATTCTTTGTGTTTTTATATGTTGATTTATTTTTCTTACCAATTGTTATTTCAGTTCAAATATTTCTATCTAAAAATTATACTAAATATTACATACTATATTTTAAAAAATATTATTTTAGTTTTGATGACATCCTTCACTTTGTAAATATAAAAACTTTTGTGTTTGTGAGTTAAACAAAATTATCTGTACTAAAGAGTTTTGTTTTATTGTATTTATTGAAATTTTGTTTGATCTGATAAAGAGTTTAATAAAGCTTATTAAAATACTAATTGACTTCCCACTGAAATAGATTTGGAAACAATTTAATTTTTTAGTTCGAAAAAAATTAAAATGTAAATAAAAAACCTAAACGAATCCAAACAAATTTTTTAAATATTGTTTAAATTATAAAAAACCGTATACTTGTAAGAAAAAGTTTTTAATGTTGAAAATTTTTTGACATGTATAATTTTGCACACGTATATAAAAAAGAATTTGAAAGAAGTATTTAAAGCGATTTTCTCTGGATTTTGTTTAATTCACGTCTAAATAATATATTATATACTTCAAAATTTAAATTTCATTTTATTAAAGAGAATTTCTGTAGAAAAACTATTATAAAATGTAGAGATTTTATTAATGTTGTCTTAAAGTTTGGACTATATTGTCGGTATTTTCAGTTTTTGCTTAGCGAACTTACACATTTTTCATGTATAAGGAAAAAACTTCTCTCTCAAAAAAAAAAAAAAAAAAAAAGTGTCCTTGATGTTTAAGTTTCTTAAAAAACGTCCGTAACAAATTTTTCTTTAAATTTGTCTCTAATTTTAATATTTCGATGATTATATTTTGAAATCACAGATATAAAAACAATATTCTTTATGATGTTCAGAGATAATTTTGTTTTTTATCTCTCATTAGTTTATATTCATAATTCCGTTGAAACCTCAAACACAGTATGCTTTTGAGGTAACAAAAGAAATTGGATTATTTTTCTCTTACTTTAATTTTTACTCTTTTTTTACTTATAATCTTTCTAGTTCGAAAAAAATTAAAAATGAAATTTTATTTGAAAATATGAAAGAGATTAGTGTTATTTATTTCTAAATTTACCATTAAAAAAATTATGATATAACTTATATATTGTAGATAAATTATTGATAAAGTTTAAAAAGAGAAAAAAAAATTAATAAGCATATTAAATTGTGTTTTTAGTTTCTTAGCTATATATACCTTTATATATATATGAATTTAAAAAATAATAATAAAGAACGCAAATTTATTGCAATTTTTTTTTTCAACCATATGAAAGTTTATTAAATTTAAAAATTTCTCTAATTATTCTTATTGAATTATCTCAATAATTTAGATATCATGATTATATATTTATTAAAAATATCATGATTATATATTTATTAAAAATATATAATTAGGCCTACATACCAATTATATAAATTTTTAAAAAGATAAATTTTAAATTTATTTCCAATCAACGACATCTGAAAATTTTCAGTTAAAATAATGGAAATTACCTTTAAAACATTTAAACTTTTTTCCCGAATTTTCATGAAATATACTTTCAGAGACAATGAAAACTGATAGGGACCAAATTTTTCGGAGACGTTTAGCTTTTGGATAAACTTTCTAAGACAAACTTTTTTAATTTAGGTAAATTTTAAATATTACGTACAGACAATTTTTTCAGTATTTTCGTTTGTTGATAAGATTTTATCTTAACATTAGTTTTTTCACTTACACTTACACTGGTTATTTCACAAGCTTCATTTTAATGATATTAATTAACACCAATTAAAGTTATTATGTTGGGGCCCTTACAAAAATTTCTTAAATATCACTCTATATATCAGTACCGCCTACTGTTTAACGTGCACAAAAATTTAATCATAACTTCTCACAATAAATATATGCGGTTTGATGAAATTTTGACAAATAGATACTGATATGTAGCTATGGAAAATCACAAAAAGTAATAGCAGCGACGCCTGTCGGCCAATATACACCCAAATAAAGTCATCATTTTTTTTTATTATTTATTGGTTATCTCACATATCAAGTCTGGAGTATTTTTACACTACAAAGAAGCTGAGACATTTAGTTTTTCTGTACAAAAGAAAAATTGAAGCATAACAGCGCCAACTGACGGCTGATATGCATCAAAACTAAATTAGCATAGTTTTTCTTATAATGACTCTTTTACACATCATGTTTTATGCAATTATACACAACACGGGAAAGATATACAATTATATCTTTCCCGTAAATAAGAGAAATCACAACATATCAACGGAACCTGTTGCGCGACCTGTTGCGCGTCAAAAAAGGGTAGATGTCAATTTATGCTGAGTTCTGACTAAATATAATTTTTTATGAAATTCTGTGTATTAGTTGTTGATCTAGAACTTCCACAAAATTTTGTCTCGCACGCATAGGCCGGCAGGCATTTTCTATGAATGGTCCAGCCGTGTAAATCAAAAACGTTTAAAAACGTGTCTCAAAACGTATAAATTCCTCTAAAACCGGAAGTCGAATATTTTTACGAACCTATTATTAAAATAGAAGAAAGTAAAGAAGAATTATTGTTATCGTAAATTTTTGAAGCAGACATACACAATGTAACAAGTAGTAATATGGAAATATTTTTAAAACTATTTAACATATAAATAAAGAATAATTTCTCTTTGTTTTTCATCATATAAGCAGAAAGTGACATTTCTAAACATGCCATAGTTCTAGAGATTTATATATATATATATATATATATATATATATAAACACGAGTTTTATTCCTGAATTTTCCTTTACAACATGTAATTTATTTTAAGATGAAAAACAATATTTAGGCAATAACCCAGTTTTTTTCACTTTTGAAAGAGTGTTTTGTGTAGCTAGTGGACGAAAAACTTCCTTTTATAACACAGATTGGTCTCTAAGGCATTATTTGACTGAATCGATTATTGATCTTAAATAACAATTAAATATATATATATATATATATATATAAATCTTAGGTCAGCGAAATTTGAGATCACTGATGTGTATCATGGGGTCATTTGACGGTAAATGAAATCTTGTTTTCTTCGATGAACAAACATTTTCAAAGACATGTTCATAACTAATGTTTATTTTTATTACATATCAACGGTTGCTTGCTTCAGATTATTAGCGTTATATTTAACGACTGTGTAAATTTGTATAGTAACGTTAGCAAATTATTTTTTTATAACTTTAATTTATTTTGAAATATGTATATGCATAATCATTTAAGCTCACTACATATTTTTGTTTATTTATTTATTTTATTTTAATTTGTTTTTATGCATCAGTAATGACTTGTGAATTTAGAAAATTCTTTTTGCTTTCTCTTACCAATATATATGGTAGAGAAAGTACTGTTTTAGGGTCAAATTTTCGAAATTGAGTTTTTGTTATATTTACACGTTTTGAGGTCAGTTGAATCCGAAAAACATTTTTAGCGGTTGGTCTCTCTGTGTGTGTCAGTTATCAGCATATCTTAAGAACAAATTATAGTAGAAAGTCCAAACTTGGTATTCTAAATGTGTATCATATAGGGATGATACTCTACACTATAAACTTTTCGCTAAAATTAAGTAAATGATCCGTGTACAGGGACATCCAAGAGAATCCGAATACATTATGTCTATGGGGAAATTTATGGTAAGTACAGTATCTATAGACATCTATAGGTTGACTTAAACGGAACGGAATTAACAAAATATAATAAATGCATAAAATCATGTTTTGTATAGATTGTGGTATGGAAATCATTTATCATTCGTTTGCAAGGCTACCCAAAGTATTTCGCTGTATTAAGAGCTGTATTGGAAATTGCTAGAATTGTAATTCCTTTTGTGTTAAATGTTTTTCAAGTAAGACTAAATTTAAGTACATAATATTGTTTATAGTATATATTGATTTTAGACAATATACAGGACTACCCAAAATTAAGCTAAATGTTCTTTTCTATTGAATATAATTGATAGAAGTGCTTTGTTACATTTTACTATGTCGACGAACACTGCTCAGGAAGGAAAATTAATTTTTCATACTCGTATTGTAAACAATTTATATTTTGAATTTCTATTTTACAATCTCATTTTTGCATAATATCACGTTTTCAGGTTCCCCTATTATGCAATTCCAATTTTTAGCGGTTGATGTGTATGTATATTTGTTATCAACGTAACTTAAAAACAAATAACTGCAGGAAAATCAAATTTGGTATTTTAAAATTCGTGTTAGGTTGTAACTCAAAAATTTGATCAAGTTTCTTAAGTTTGAAGGCAAATTAATAACAGCCTCGATTTTTTTAAAATAATTGTACTCACGACAATTCAACGGATGGTTGAGGAGGGCGGTAACCCCCCCCCCCCCCCCCCCCGAAACTGAAACAGAGTTATATATCAAATAAAACTGTTTCTAAACCTATTGTACATTATTTTTAAAATACGTTGAACTTTATTATCTTACTTTATTTATCTTAATATTTAATATGCAATCTATCTTTATAGTATTAAAATGCATGGAAAGAGAAAGTCGTGTGAGTGACACACCAGATTATTTTAATTTGTTTATATTGGTCTAGAAATTACAGGTACGATTAATGGCCTAACTATTGCACGGCTGAGTTGTTAATGTGCTTGAAAAAAATATTTCAGAGAGCACACAGATTAAACATATATGTTGCAAAAGGTATGATAACCTGAAATTAGAAACTGAAATGTGTGTATTGATTTACATTAAAGGTGGCCAACCTGAAGCCATCGGCTTCATGAGGCCTGCCGTGTACTATTTTATGGAACGCGATAGAATTCATGAAACTGATAATATGATATCTTTTACTAACATATTAAAAATTAATAAAATCGTTCTGACTCTTCAGGGTGAAAATACCGGGTATAGTAGCTAGATAAACAAATGTCGCGCTAGTTATTATCTGATAAAATATTATCAGATCGATTATTTATTCCTAATATGATAATTATTAATGTTTGACTGTTTCATTATTAATTTATGAATAAAAAATAAATTTAACATTAACGAATTCTTTTTCAAATTTTCACCACCACCCCACCCTAATATATATATATATATATATATATATATATTAAATACATATATGCGGCCAGCTAAGAGTTTTGAGTTGGGGTGGGCTGATTTAGAAATAAACTCCCAAAACATGATAAAGTATTCATCAGAGGGATTCTCTGTCGCCGAAAAAATCAGAAGGCACCTAATTTCTGGAGTAATGGAATATAATTTTAATAACTCATTGCAAATCTCCAACTAAATACGAATAATATAAAAGGAAAAGCAAAAAACAAAAATCTGGTACATTAATTTTATTTATTACTATTATTATTATTATTATTATTATTATTATAAAGAGGAGAGAAATGCCAAAGTATAAATTTATTAATTTTTGTTTTATTGGAGAGTAAACTAATAATTCATATATTATTTGTAGATACAATATTAAAAAAAAAGGAGTTTTATATAAATATTTTGTTACATAAAAACACTGCTAAAAAATAAATTATTTAAAATTTTATATAATAAAACATAACACGGAATTTAGTAGAAATAACAGAACAAATTACAACAAATACATATATATATACAGATATAGGGCTGCCATCTATGTTTACAGGGATCGGAGTGGTCACTTTTTTCTAACATAAAAATTTAGTAATCATTTGCAATATTTTTACGGAGTGAATACTATGCAGATTGCTTTATGGTATGAAACAAGTGGCTGCAACGACCTCTGTGTACTTAAAAATAAATAAAAAGTTCATATATCTATACCTATATAAAGTGATTAATAAGAAATAAGGACAAAATATAGTAATTAAAGATAATGTTTTCAGAAATCAAGTAATCTTAATTTTTTACTTTCTCTTACCCATAAGGTAGAGAAAGTATTGTTTTTGTGTCAAATTTTCAAAATTGAGTTTTTGTTATAGTTACACGTTTTGAGGTCCCCTGAATCCAAAAATCATATTTTCAGAACTGGAAATACTTGGAAATTACTGGAAGATTATTCCATTTTGTGTTAGGTGTTTTTCATATATGATGTGCATGTAGTTTATAGACAATATACAGGGCTACCAAAAATTAAGCTAAACATTCTTTTCTATTGAATGTAATTGATGGAAGTGCTTGCTACAATTTACTAGGTCGGCGAACGATACTCTCAGAATGAAAATAAAGTTTTCATGTTCATACTGTAAACAAAATATTTTTGATCTTCTGTTTCTAACTCTGCTTTTTTTTTTTTTTTCCCTATAATATCACGTTTTCAGCAGCCTTGAATACGAAAGTTCAATATTTAGTGGTTGGTCTCTGTATATTTCTGTTAACAGCATAATTTAAAAACAAATAACTACTAGAATTTGAAATTTGGTATTTTGAAGTTCATAATATTAGATTGCCCCTTGAAAAATTTGATCATGATTGGGGCAAATTAATATCAGCTTTCAATTTCTTTTTTTTTTATTTTTTTTTAATAATTGCAGACCATATAATTGCACAGGGTGTTAAGGAGGGTGGTAGCCCCTCACGCAAAATAATACGTAAAATATAACTTTTCCTAAGTCTGTTTGATACTATTTTTAAGATGGAATTTATTTTTTATTTTACTTTTTTGATCTTACAACTTAATCTGCAATCTGTTTTTATAGTATTGAAAGGTAAGAGAAAGTCGTGTGAGTGACACACCAGATTATTTTTAATTACATAACTGAAGTTTTATTACCTTATTAGTAAAATGCTATAAAATAAATATTAAAATAACTATTATAATAGATAATTTCTATCTGAAAATTTATTTATATGCATTTGTAAAAGGAAATAAGTCACATTATGTAATATATTAAATATTAATAAACATGCAATGTGGACAATTTTATTCATTGATAATTTTTTTTAAAGATATAAATACATTATTTATTAAAATATTATATAAATGTCATTTAATTAATATAATCTATTAGAATAAATATATCTGCTTATAAATACAGTTATATAAGGTTAAAGACATACATCATTATTTTTTAGTAAACAATATAATTTATGTTAAATAAGCTCGAAATTACAACCATAATTTATTTAATGTACACTCATATTCTCAACATTATTAATCAAATGAAAACAATCAAAAAGTGAATAAATTAGAGTAAAAATGACTTAGTAAAGGATAATTATATACTTATAGAAAACAATGTAAATGCAATAAAAAACTTTCTCGACTGTTATTTTAACTAGTTTTGCACCAACTCGCCCAACCAACCAAATCTTACCACAACATCCTGTCTCCTTAAATAAATACTTGCCCACCCAGACTTCCATGTGTTGTATTTAGTGTAAGAAATGATATTCATGCATATTTTTTTTAAACATATACCAGCATAATAAACACACCATATAATTTAGACAAATTAATAAATTACATATATGTATTACAGATTATTTACATAAATAAAAGTAATTTTTAATATTAAATGTCAATAGAATAATCATTAAGATAATTTTTGTTAAGTTTTGAACTGGAAGGGTGTTTTAAAATAAGATGAAATTTACACATAAAGTACACATAAAAACAAGTAAGGTACACAATAAAATAACAATTAAAAACAATACACAACAAATGCACATAAACGCACTTTTTTTTTTTTTTTTTTTTTTTTTTAATGCACATAAATTTTAGCTCTCCTTTATTGAATAAACCTTAGAGGAGACTTGCATATTATTAATTTTTTAAGAAAATAATCTTTACATGGTATATATGTATGGATATAAATGCAAAAAAAGAGTAGCCTACTCTACAAGCAAACAGACAAACACGCCGTTTTTAGATCTTATAATTATGTACAATGAGACCATAATTATAGCAACCCATTTCAAAAACTAATACAGGCATAGTACTCTGCTCAGTTCCTCATCATATAATGTATATATATTCTCATAAATTTCTACTATTCGACATACTAAAATACCCTACCCACTATGCTACCTACCCCCCCCCCTCCGATACATTTACTTTATTCTAATTTGCTGATTAAATTTATTAATTTATTTGCTGGTTAAATTTATTCTTATTGTAGTTTTCAATTTCATACTATTTTCAAAACAATAATCCCCAGAACCCAGAATGCACGTTTATTCTAAACTTTACCTAATTATTCTATTTTAAGGAAATTTTAAATTTTTAAATAACTTATTAATAATTTTCATGGTAAATTATTTATAGTAAAAAGTGTTCATGTTATTATTATAAAAGATATTTTAGAAGTAATCTGAAACCTTTGCGATAAAAATAGTCTTCTTTAAACGTTTCGAGCCTTTTATAGGCTCCTCATCAGTAAAAAACATCAAATGTAAATGCAGAGAAGAACAACAGACTTTCATTAAGTGAGTACAACGTATTCATCGGGAACTGCGCATGCCTCATTAAGGGGTGAAAAATGTTGATTTGTGTACCAGCCCTCCAGGAAAATTCTAGAATGATAATTTAAACAGTTAGATATGATTATTTTAGTACTGTTGAAATCAAGTAAATGGTCAGTTTCTATGGCATGCTGTACAATTTTCGAACTTATATCACGGTTTTTGAAATTTGTTTTATGTTCCTTAATTCGAGTATGAAGAGAACGGCCAGTTTGACCAATATAAACAGAACTACAAGATTTACAAGGGATATTATAAATAACACCTATACGGGAAAAGGGGGGGGATAACTGTTTTAAAATTAGAAAGGAAATTACGAATTAAAAATTGGGGTTTATAGGAAATAGATAAATTAACAGTGCGTAAAACTTTGGCAATAGATTCAGAAATATTTTTATAGTAAGGAATAGTAACGAACAATTTAGGCGATTTAGAGGAATTAGTTTCATGATTATCCTTATTAAAGTCATACTCTTTTAATTTTGTTTTGAGCCAGCGAGGGGGATAATTATTACGCTTTAAGTCCGAAAAAATCCTTTTTAATTCCAACTGGAAAAGCTCATCTGTACTGCAATATGATTTTGCGCGGTGAAGTAATGTGTTTTGTGTTTTTATTGTTTTAAATTGTATATTTTTAGTGCATATTGTCTGTCTCAGCTTTTAATGTGATTAAAATTTAATTTAACTACGAGACGTAATGATTTTTAAATATTTCAAAAAATAGTCTTCATAATGCACATTTATGTAAATATTTGCGATATTTCGCCATGTTAAAAAAAAATCTTAAATTTCCACTTATCAAAGTAAAATGTTAAAAACCAATATGATTTTTGCCAGTATTATAAGCGATATTTTAAAACAAATCTGAACTCTTTACAATCATTCATTCATGTGGTAAAGTCTACACAGACTATCAAATTAATATGCTAACATACTAGCTAACTGACTAACATACAGATAGACACCATACCAATTTTCGGATTTTCGGATTACTCATACCTCGAAACGTATTAAAATGTCCAAACACGGACGTAGAAAATTTTTCACGAATATTTAAGTTTCTCCCAGTAGGATAATTAGGGACTAATGTTGGCAAATTGTTTACGTTTCTTCCCGGTAAAAAGATGATTTTCACGGACCAAAATCTCTTGATGAATCAGAAATAATGAACTCATGCATTGCAGCGGATATAAAAATCAACTGGAAATCGTTCGTATTTTTAATGGAAACTTATTTCAATGTATTTTCTTAAAAAATAGTTATGAACAAGGCATTTATGCTTTACACAATGCAGTCATAAATTGCAATAGTTCCTCGAGCTCGAAATTAATAAAACTGTATAGAAATTGTTTTGATTTAAGTCTAAATAATTAAAAATATTTATTTCATCTATATCATAATTTTCTTCTTACGTTAGTCACAAATTTATTTAACCTGGTTTTTTTAAGAAGTTTTCTTTTTTCTTTCTTTCTTTTCTTTTTTATTATTATTATTATTGTTATTATTTTATGTTATTTTTTTAAAAGAAAAGTGAATCATTCTTTAAAGCAAACAATGCTGAACAAAACAAAAGAAATATCCTCTTTTTTAAGTTTTTAATTCCATCGCTATTTGTAGATAAAATTTTATGAGAACATTTCATTTGAATCAAGAAGAAACAACATAATAAATAATTTATTTAAAAAAATTACTAAGATAATATATATATATATTCATACAGATTAAATTTGTTTCTTTTGCTTTTAGTGTTGTTTTTCCGTTTATCAAAATTTTCTTTATCTTCAGATTCGTGATGGTTTTGCGTTTGAAAAAAAAAAAAGAGATTTATTTATTGGAGTTTTTCATGGTAAAAAAAAATGATGAGGAAAATTCCGTAAGCTATATGAAATGGTAAAATATTGGTTTTATCCTGATTTTCTGTAGAAAGATTCAAACAGATCTAAAACAGAATTTTTTTCCGACGGTGGTCACATATCATCGGATAAAAATATGTTGACAACATCTGGTATTCACTCATAGCCATCAATAATTATTTGTAATATATTTGTCCTTTTATTTATTTTTTTTTTTCCTGAGGAAAGCGTAATGGATTGCATTAAAATACATTACAATGATAAAAGTTTATTTTTTCACGTGATACGTAGGGATATATTAAATAGTATATTTTTGCTTTTTTTGAAGTATAAATTACAAAAATAAGAAATTTCCACTTTTTTTTTTCTTCTCGCACTGTTTTCATGCAACATTTTTATCCTATTTAATCACGTTACTATAAAAATACGTTAAAGATTTTTGTGTGAAAATAATGGTAGCAAAAAAAAACCGACGTTTCTTAGTCCTGGACCAAAATGTACTGAAACATCTTATTGAATTTTTTTTTTGTTTGTTTGTTTGATACTCCGACTATTTTTTTTATGTAAAGAAAATATATTAGATTGTATATAAGTACACTGGTGTTCAAAATTAAAGCAACGACCTATTTTTTCGTTTTCTTCTTTTGCGCATAACTTTTAAACAATTGAACATATGAACATAAAATTTCGAATGTATGTTTGATATCATATCATCAATAGAATATTATATAACTTTAGCAAAAGTAATAGTGTTCAAACTAATAATTATTCATATTTTCTCAAAAATAAGCTTTGGAAAAAAAAAATAACAATTTTTAAAAAGAAAACTTAACGAAAAATGGTCACAAGGAAGCATTACAGATAGGTGAAGATGTACATTCATCCATGTGCTAGATTAAAACTGGATTTTTCTTCCTGTAATCACTTTTCTGTATCTTCTTTTTTTTGCATGTGAATAACTTTTTAAAAAATATACATACAAATATGAAAATTATTTATTGTCATTTTTATTATTATGGTGTTGAGCATAGTTTATAAATTAGTAATTATATTTTTTCAAAAAATCCGTTATAAAAGTAAAAGAAAAGCGAATACAGAAAGAAAAATCGGGATTTAGTTTAACATTTGAAGGCATGTCTGTCTTATTAAAACCCGAATAAACTACTATGTCAGAAACGCCAAAGAAAAATATTGGAAATGCATACAGCTGTTTCGGTAGCCTTAAGCGTACCGTCTTCAGTGCAAAAAGGATTCTGAATCAGGAGAAGTGCTCGTATATATAGGAGAGTGAGCTCGTATATATATATACTTCTCCTGATTCAGAATCCTTTTTGCACTGAAGACGGTACGCTTAAGGCTACCGAAACAGCTGTATGCATTTCCAATATTTTTCTTTGGCGTTTCTGACGTAGTAGTTTATTCGGGTTTTAATATTCCAACGCGAAGTCTCCTGTTATTACATGTCTGTCTTAACCTATGTGTAATGCATCCTTAACACCATTTTTTATCAAGTTTTCTTTTCTAAAATTATTGAAATTTTTCATTTTTTCCAAAGCTTACTTTTGAGAAAAATTGAATAATTATTAGTTTAAAAATTGTTACTTATACTAAAGTTATAAAAATTCGATTCATGATATGATAACAAACATGCCATCCAAATTTTATGCTCATATGTTTATTTGTTTAAAAGTTATGCGCAAAAGAAGAAAACGAGAAAACAGGTGGTTGTTTTAATTTTGAACACCAGTGTATAATAGAATAATAGGCAATAAGAAGTATATTAAGCCTAATATTTCCTTTTTTTAACGAGAAATCATATTACACAACAACCAAATATGTTTGTAGGCTATGCGAATTTTATATGTCTAAAGAGAAAATGACAAATTGCGGAAACTGACAGAAAGTTAATTTATTAATTTTTGAAAATTCCTATAATCTTTATCACCAAATATCATCAACCATTAGTTTCTTCTGTCAAACACTTTGTATGTTTTTCTTTTCTTCCTTTTTTTTTTTTTAACATAATTTAACAGCGCCTTGCTAAATATTGCAAATTTCTCTTATTTTTTGAAACTGCAAGTTTTTGTAAATATTTAAAAATCAGCCAAAAATTTGGCTAAATTTAAATGCTGTCATTATACCTAAGAAAGACTTTTCAAATTTAAGAATTTCAACTTATTAATATTTGTCTATATCTTTAAAATCTTCTTAAGGCTTTTCTTACATTGAAACTGCCTATTACATGACATAATTTGAAACCACTTTCTTTCATAAGCTTAGGAAATTTCGATCCTCATAATTCTGAGGATATAGAAAGTTGAGAAAAGTTTTGTAAGAAAATTTTAATAATATTTTTTAATGCTGTTTAAGTAAAACTAAAAATTGTAATCTGGTGTGGCACCTACATGAATTTCGCATATAAATTTTATGAAAACAGATTGCAGATTGACGGGTGAGATAGCTAAAACAAGTACTGTATATAAACCTACGTTAAAAAGATTTCAAACAAGGTTTAGGAATAGTTTTATTTAAAAAAATAAATCTGTGTGAGGGAGTCTACCCACCTCACACAATTCAACCTCAACCCACCGTTTGAATATAGTACCTACATTCATATAGAATTAAAAACTGTCATTAAATTAAAAAAAATTATTCCAAATTATTCAGATAACTTCCACCTGCATTACTCCTTGAAAACACCCCTTAGTGTTCAGGGGACCTCAAAATGCGTAATTACGTGAAAAATAAACATTTAAAATATAACTTTAAAAAGTACTTTATTTATTGTATGAAGAATTAATTTTCATTTCTGGGCAGTTTACCTGAATACGGTAAAACATAGCAATGCGCTTCCACCAATTACATTCAATAAAAAAGAATGTTTTCGTTTAATTTTTCGTAGCCCTGTATGTCTTCTATAAATTGTGCACTTAAATGTAGTCCTATATTAATAGCAGACAATATAACCGGAAATGCACTTCCAGCTTCTTTCGAGTAGCCTTACAAACGAATGGTGAATGATTTACATAAAATAGTCTATACGAAATATGCTTTTATGCATATAAAAAAAAAGTATGTCCATTTCGTTTTGTTTAGTGCAGCCTGTAAATATTAAACTATGCAAACCGTTAATTTCGCCCGTAGACATAATGTATTTGAACTCTCTTGGATGCCCCTGTACACGAAATATTTGCTTGATCTCAGCCAAAATTTAGAGTGGCACGCCTATATGAGAAACATTTAGAATACCGAGTTTGGACGTCCTAGAACAGACAGACACAGAGAGAGAGACGCACAGGCCGGCCGCTAAAAACATGTGTTTCGCATTCAGAGGACCTCAAAGTGTGTGAATTTAACTCAGTGCCGAAAATTTGACTTAAAAACAATACTTTCTTTACTATGTATATGTGTAAGAGAAAGAAAAAAATAAAATAAAACAAAACAAAACTGAAGCATTATACATGGAAACAAAATATATAGACCCTGGCAATTTTAATAAATGAATAAAATAAATAAAATTACGAATATGATATACATTACTTTATTTTTAACCGACTTCAAAAAAGAAGGAAGGTTCTCAATTCAAACCGTATGTTTTTTTTATGTTTGTTAGCTCATAACTTCTGAACGGATGCTCTGATTTTGATACTTTTTGTTTTGTTGAAAAGGTCTTGGTCTGAAATAGGTCCCATTGTAATATCTTTACGATCTAAAGAAAATACAGGGTGCTCAAAAAAATCAGTCCCAACTCTTTTAACTGCTAAACGGCTGCAGCTATAGTGATAAAAATGGTATGTAAGTATAGCAAAGTGGCCATGCAGAACAAGGTTAAACCGCTTGCAGCTACACCTGGTAGAAAATAGCGGAGTTGGTGTTCCTATCTTGAAAACGGTTCTAGAGAAAAAAAGTGAATTACAAAGTTGAGTATCATCGATTTGGTACAAAAAGATAGGTACGCTAGCATGAATGCCTAAACTGTATTAGAAATGCTTCAAGACAGGGGGGAAAATTGAATTATAAAATTGCTGAGCATTATCGATTTTGTACGAAAAGATATTTCAGACATTGGTGCTAAAAATACAATGCTAAAAACGTGCATTTGTTTGTTCGCAATTTCTTACACTATGCTCACTTGAGCTACATTGCACACGTTGTAGCGTAGCTGGTGAGACATACGCTATGTAGTTTTACGCTATACAATTTCCTACTCTCATTTTTGTTGTTGTTGAAATTTGTTAGCTTATAACTTCGTAAGAGATTATTTAATTTTAATACTTTTTTGTTGTCGTAATGATCTTGGCTTGAAATAGGTTTCGTTATGATTTCATTAAGATATAAACAAATTACAGGATACTCACAAAAGTCTGTTCTCACTCTAACTGCTGAACGCATGCAGCTATACTGGTAAAAGCAGTATGTAAGTATCGATGTTGAAACTTCAGTCCGTCAGCTGCAATGCATATTTTGCTCTGTGTTTGAACTTTACGCTGCGCAATTTCCAGCGCAGCGGGTGACACGTATTCACTGTAAAGTTCAATATATATGCCTAACAAAATTTTTGGTTACGAATACAGCGTATCCGTTCTTTACATTTCTAAAGACTTTTTAATTTAACGTATGTTCATTCAATAGATAGTTTTTTGCTCATATCCGATAAAGGCAAGAAAAGTGACACAATTTTAAAATGCAGCATTTGAGAAAAATCAACTTAAAAATAACTTGACTAGAATAAAACTGGCACAACTGTCTCTCGAGTGGATTACTTTCTAGTTGGAGATATAACTTTTTTGTTCACATTGGGTGCATTTCATGTATTTTTCAGTGACATAAACCCTTTTTTGAGTTATGTCACTTTCCTTGGAAGTGAAACGGCCGTCGAACGTCTTCTGATGTTCTGCTATATGAATAAGTTTTCACTGAAAAGAGAAAAATAAAATCTTTTTGTAAAAAAATAGAACCGACTCCAAAAAGCAACTACTATTCAAACAACTAAATATATATATATATATATATATATATATATATATTGGTATGAAATGAAATTGTAAATTGCGCCTAAAAGTATAAAATAATTTCCTTCGCCAAACAACCTATAACACTACAATTAATCATAACTTTTGAAGTCGGCGCAAAATTAAATAAAAAATTGATACCTTTATTCAATACAAAAATCAAATTATATTCAAAATACACATCTCACATGGTCACCTGCAAAACGCAGCCGAAAGCTACTTTGATTCAAGAAAACAAATAAGATTTCGTAAGCAGCAAAAGTTGGCAAAGATACTGGTATGTGACGTCCTTGGTGAAAAAAAAAAATCGCAAAATTATCTGGCAAACATATTTAATTTCTTTGGGATATCATGATTACTTTGATAAGGTATATTAAGAGAGTAATAGAGAATATGAAACAATACTTCGTACAATATATATTATGAAAATATACATCTTGCGTGTATATTTTTGCATTACGTTTTGATCACCAAATCCAAGAGTCACCAAGGATGATAATTATCAAAGTTATACCAAATTTGCAAAGAAAACTCTAACTTCGTAGAAACATAAATACCGCATTCTGAAGAATGTTCACTGTTCTATGTAGATTCTACTAATGGACCAATCGTATACAGTGATAAAATAATAAAGGAAACATGAAAATGGATCATTCGAGACAGCATTTGTTACTACCGATCTAAAAACTAACCTTTAAAAACTAATTAAATTTTATTTAATTTTGCGCCGACTTCAAAAGTTATGATTAATTGTAGTGTTATAGGTTGTTTGGCGAAGGAAATTATTTTATACTTTTAGGCGCAATTTACAATTTCATTTCATACCAATATATATATATATATATATATATATATATATATTTAGTTGTTTGAATAGTAGTTGCTTTTTGGAGTCGGTTCTATTTTTTTACAAAAAGATTTTATTACTTTCTTATTACAAATTATAAGGAAGTATAGTAATCCTGATTTGCGAACTGGAATTTGTATGGATTTTGTTTGCTCGAAATCGAATGATCGCAGAATGTTTCAAATTTATACGTGTGACTGCCATGATGTCTAGTTGTACACCTGCAAGTTTCGTCTTAACACGAGCTCTCGTTTTAGAGATATCAGTGACTTTACAGGATTTTTCGTGACGTCTGTATGTGTGTGAGTGTGTATGTGCAAATTTTTGCCAAATTCGGTCGCCAAGTCGCCAATTTCGACGGAAAATCGCGAAAATCGATGTCAAGACAAAAATCAGTGTTGGCTACGAACTTGGCGACTTGGCGAGATTAGCGATCAAATTTGGCGGCGAATATTGTTTCAGGGTGGCCAGAATTAGTAAATCCTTTCTCAATTTTAACTGAATTAACTGTTTCGGTAAAATGTAGCGTTTTTCACCTCTAATTTTTGGCAAAGAGAATAAAAGTCATCTATACTCGAATGATTTTCGTTAAACTCTAAGTTATGAATTTGCCAATGAGAGATTCTGTAATAAGCCATTGCTGGATGGACTAGTATATTTGTTCGGCGGTATCTATAATTCAATTATCATGACTTTTGTGGTTGGAGTTGCAGTTTTTCAGTTTTTTTTTTTTTTTTTTTTTGTTAGAACCTGCCTGTTTATTTACGAATCAGTTGCCTCACACAAGAATGTCATATTTTCATAACAATATGTATATTCCAATGGGTGTATAAGGAAGTCATGTGGTGTCCACCTCAGATTTCTTCCTTTCAGTTTCCAGTGTCTAAATTGCATACGAAATAACTGATTTTTTGCATTGTTATTATTTTTATTTTTTCAAAATTCAACAGAATAAACTATTGGATTCGTATAAAATTTTGACGGCCGGTTTTTAATCAATTTACACGATTTGTGGTGCCCTGAACAAGATTTGGCCATATTTAGAAAAGACCTTTTGGTCTTTTTGTGTGTCTCTTGAATTTTGTAGCTGAGGAACTAGGGCATTCATATAAGTTACGAATTTCATATAACGATATAAATTCATATATGTAGATATAAATTCATATGTCCATATAAATATGTCTATTCATATATTCATTTAATTTTATATGTCCCTTTGGCATAAATTAGGTTCTATCAACTTTTAGTAAAAATCGCTCAACAGATAGCGCTTTTTCAACACTGTTTTTTTTTTTTTTTTTTTTTTTTTCATAATTTTTAATATCGAAGTGTAGGGGCGTATCCAGAGGAGGGAGGGGGGGGGTTACAGCCCCTCCCGAAATTTTGTAGAAAGTTTAAAAAGTAAAGATTAAGAGTAATATGCATGATTTCTGTACACTATGAAACATTATCAAACTTAGCTCAGCCCTCCCCGTAATAAAATCCTGGATACACTTACTGTGTAAGAGCATCGCTTCGAAAAGGATATACGTTTTTAATATGAGTAATTTTTAAAAACAGCTCGTCAATACCTTTGAAACGAATGGTTGAACCATAGATTAGATATATGATAATTTAAAGCAAAATTATGGATTTATTTTTCATTTTTAACAAAAAAAAAAAAAAAAAAATTGAAAAAAGAAATTTGAAAAAAAAAAAAAAAATGCATTTCCTCATGTGTCGTTTATAGACTACAAAAGTGACTTTTTAGTGCTAGAGGCCTATTTCAGACGGTACAGCGTTGTCGAATTTTTATACGTCACTCTTAATTGTGCTAAGGGCCTATTTCAGTCGGTTTATTGAATGGGGATTTATTGAATGAAGTCCCCCCCAAGGCACAAGTTTGACATGAGTCCCCCCCAGGCCCAACTTTGACATGAGTCCCCACCAAGGTACAACTTTGACATGAGTCCCCCCAAGGCCCAGCGTTGTCGAATTTTTATACGTCACTCTTAATAGTGCTAAGGGCCTATTTCAGTCGGTTTATTGAATGGGGATTTATTGAATGAAGTCCCCTCAAGGCACAACTTTGACATGAGTCCTCCCCCAGGCCCAACTTTGACATGAGTCCCCCCCAAGGTACAACTTTGACATGAGTCCCCCCAAGGCCCAGCGTTGTCGAATTTTTATACGTCACACTTAATAGTGCTAAGGGCCTATTTCAGTCGGTTTATTGAATGGGGATTTATTGAATGAAGTCCCCCCAAGGCACAACTTTGACATGAGTCCCCCCCAGGCCCAACTTTGACATGAGTCCCCCCCCAAGGTACAACTTTGACATGAGTCCCCCCAAGGTACAACTTTGACATGAGTCCCCCTCAAGGCCCAGCGTTGTCGAATTTTTATACGTCACTCTTAATAGTGCTAAGGGCCTATTTCAGTCGGTTTATTGAATGGGGATTTATTGAATGAAGTCCCCCCAAGGCACAACTTTGACATAAGTCCCCCCCAGGCCCAACTTTGACATGAGTCCCCCCCCCAAGGTACAACTTTGACATGAGTCCCCCCAAGGTACAACTTTGACATGAGTCCCCCCAAGGCCCAGCGTTGTCGAATTTTTATACGTCACTCTTAATAGTGCTAAGGGCCTATTTCAGTCGGTTTATTGAATGGGGATTTATTGAATGAAGTCCTCCCAAGGCCCAACTTTGACATGAGTCCCCCCCCAGGCCCAACTTTGACATGAGTCCCCCCCAGGCCCAACTTTGACATGAGTCCCCCCCAAGGTACAACTTTGACATGAGTCCCCCCAAGGCCCAACTTTGACATGAGTCCCCCCCAAGGTACAACTTTGACATGAGTCCCCCCCAAGGTACAACTTTGACATGAGTCCCCCCCAAGTCACACCTTTGACATGAGTCCCCCCAAGGCACACCTCCCCCTCATTGGGAAAAAGATAAAAAACGTTGTTTTGCAGCTATAAGACAGTTTGGACTTCCAACGTTATTTGTTACAGTATCTGCAGCTGAAACACATTGGTTTGATTTAATGAAAACTTTATCATGAAATTTAGATCGTCACGAATTAACTAAAGAAGAATTTGTCGATATTAAAAAGTTTAGCAGTAGGCCTCTGGCACTAAATTAAAATCTGTCAATGTCAGATTTTCATGTTTTAAATAATGAAATAATGTCGTGTCTGTATAATTTTAATTTTTTTTTTTTTTTTTTTTTTTTTTAGTGATGTTAAACATTATGATTCTTGGAGTTGAAAATCGTCTGCATTAATTATAGAAAATAATTTGTATAAATAATAATAAAATAAATAATGTCGATTGCGTAAATTTCTGAAGGAAAATATAGAATAAAGTTTTCTGGTGGCCACAACAAACTAAGTTTTTTTTTTTTTTTTCGTTACTGAGAGAATCAAATGTTTGGTTAGATAGATTAATGTTTTTTTATGGCACAAGATCCCAGAAAAACGGATATTTTCAAGTTATAGTCTTAGTTTTCTTCTATTTTTGTTACTTCTCAAAAATAACCATAAGTCGTTTCTCGTTTCCGCCCATCAAACACCGCAACAGATTTAAACTTATACGCTTCTGTTTCGGAGAAGATCATGGGAAAAGAACGTTTTGCCTCGTGAATTCTCTATATCGAATAATATCATTTTTTCACGAAAAACAAAGCAGTAAGGAAGTGACTTTTCACATTTATGTGTCATATGGTATAACTTATGGTCACGATGCCGTAATTTTGTTCAATAATCTGTGAACACAATCAAATTCGTATTGTTATATTAAAAAAAAAAAATAACTATTATTATCTTTCAAGCTATTTTAAAATCAAAGATTATTTGTATATATATATATATATATATATATATATATAAATTTGTATATATATAAAAATTGTCCGCGATAAACTCCTAAACTAATGATCCAATTTTAACAAAATTTTGCATACCGTGTGCAGTTTGGTCCAACTTGAGAGATAGGATAGTTTTTATCTCAATTTATAGTCAGAATATTTTTTTATTGCAAATTATTTGTTAATTATAGCCCTTTGTTATAGTTGCTCCAAAATATCTGCGAGTTCCATAAGTTTAATTGTTGCCAAAAAAAAAAAAAAAATACGAGTTTATTTTTTTTCAACATAAAAATAAATACATTTAATCAAACGTGAACGTTAAAAAATTATAAAAATTTAAATTATGAATCTCACGGAAATTGACGTCATAATCACTTTAAAATTTTATACACTTTGATAAAGTGCTAATGTAGTTCTATACACAAGCGACGTGTGACGTCATTGACCATCTGTGGAGCCAAGAAAAAGATTTCCTATGTTGATCGCCCATTGGATTTTTTGTAAAAAAATATTAAAAATCGAGGAAAATTATTTCCCGATTTTAATCCCCATATATCGTGTGCATGTGTTAGATTGAGTTATATTGCTGTCAAATTGACAGAATTTTAATTTTAAATTTCAAAACTCTGTCGTCCTTGGTTTTTTTGTATTTGGAGATCAAAAATGTAACACGAAAATATGCATGCCAGATGTATATTTTCGTAATATGTATTGTACGAAATATTGTTTCATAGTATTCATTACTCTCTTAAATAAGTTATTAAAATAACCATGATTTTTGAAAGGAATTAAATATGTTCGCCAAATATGTTGGCGATTTTTTTTCTTTTTTTTCACCAAGGATGACAGATATGAAATCGATTCCGCTGCAACATATTAGTATCTCATATCAAATACTTTATTTAGACATTTGAAAACAAATTTGACTTCAAATTATGTTAGAATATTTATCATTTTCCTATTAATTAGTATATTAGTTGGATATTTATGGTGTAAATATCATCCTTTGAAATGAAATATTTATGTTTTCAATCGAATATGGAAGTTTGCCATTATTTATTTTTATTTTTATTTTTTCTAGAGTTTTGAAATTTAAAATTCAAATTTTATCAATTTTACAGCAAAAGCAACTTAATCTAGCGCCTACACACACAATAACTAATACATATCTATACTCAAATATGGGGATTAAAATCGCGAAATAATTTTCCTCGATTTTTAATAATTTTTTACGAAAAATCCAATAGGCGATTAACATAAGAAATCTTTTTCTTGGCTCCACAGACAGACACGTCATCACTTCAACAGAAAATTTAAAAACATGGTATATAAAAATTTTCCTAAAACTTTTTCTATTTAAAATGATACCTGTATTTACTTTAAATTTCACTTTTGTATTTACCTGTATTTACCAATATTTCATAAGATATCCTATTTTAATGTTTTAAAATATTTATCAAATTTACTTATTTTTCTGGCTTAGCCGTATCGTTTTCCTTTTTATAACTACAGCTGTTGCCATCTTTAAAATATTTAAAATGATGAGGTCATTTTATAATAAAATTATCTATAATAGCATATATTATATTTCACTTCTCCATAAAAATTGATTTTAAAATCGTCTGCTTCTTTTATACTTTTATTTTAATAGAATTTTAATAAAAATTAAATTACATATTAGTCATTTTATATAATTTTTCAAGCCAATTTTTTGACATTTTCTTTTCTATTTTGCGCCATCGTGCTACAACATTAAAGGTAAATTTATAAATGTAATAACACTCAATTAATTATTCATTTTCCTAATTCTGTTTTTAATTATGTTAATTTTTGAAATATTATCAAAAAATAATAAATGTAACATTTTTTCCTGTTAAAAGTTTAACTGTCTATAAGACTTTTAAATATAATGTCACTTTAGGTAGGCACAATTTTTAATTGTGACAATTTTTCTAAAAAATCACCAAATTTAAATGTTTTGTGACTCTAAATATAAAAAAAAAAAATTGTCGGCGCCTCACTTGGGCATATTATAACTAGTAATATTACAAAGTATTGCTGATGATCCGCACTGAAATTAATTTATGAATTATGGCACTAATTTCAGAATACCTAATACGTTTAATATTAATCACATTATTAGTCTGTTTTCTTTGGATTTAGATTCATTTTTTCATAAAAATGCTGTTGATTACAAGAAGCTACTCGAATTTTTCAATGTATGGACATGTTTTAAAATTACTTAAACAACAACTTATTATTTAATTTAACTTTATTAAATATGAAAATGTAAAACATTTAAATAAATCTGTAAATACATTACAGAATAAGTTTATTATTGCGTATGTAAATAAATCTCCTAATAACACTGTGCTGCAAAAAATTTTTTGTTTCGAGCCCTGATACCATTCTTGCTGATTCTTATGTAAAATGACCTTCTGAATCCGAATATGACCCCCCATTTTGCCCAATCACCCACCGTTTTCTCGGGACGCCGCACCCTCCTCCAATTTTTAATCACTGTTCGGTAAATTTATGGCCATGAATTTGATTTGAAGAATAGAAAAGAATTATTTTATCACTTAAAACAAAAACAACAACAATATATATATGTATATATATATATATATATATATATATATATATAATAGTAATAATAGATTAATAATAATGTAATAAAAGTGATATATAATTTCAGTGGCAAATCCTTCTCCTCCCCCCCCCCAAAAAAAAAATAAATAAATAAATAAATAAAATAAAATAAAATAAATAAAAAAATCCCGTTGCTTGCAAATGTTCATGTTTTAGAATTTACCAACTCTCTAGCCCCTCAGAAAATATTTAACAGTTAAAATAATCCTACCCCCCCCCCCCTATAAATCAAATCTTTAACATAAGAATTTGCAAAAATGGTGTGGGGGCCAATTTTCCAGCAGAGCAGTGTAATTAAGCCATAATTTGCAAAGGTGTTTATAAACAGGTCTTAGATAATGCTATTATAACTAGTAATATTTTTAAGCAAACTTCTTTTAAACCAGATATAATAGAAATTTTTCAAGTTTTCATAAATTATTAAAAATATATTCTAAAAATTTCAACTATCCTTATACGGTTGTTATTCCTAAATTTCACAAAACTACCTTAAAGTTTTGAATTATTACAGTTGGTTGTAAGTCTTTTAATTATGTAGCTTGTAATTTACTTTTAAAATCATCCGTATTTTATTTTATTTGGCTTTAGGCTTACAGTTAAACTGAAATTCACCTATAATTTGCATATATTATTTAATAACTGTCCCTGAAGAAGTACTGCTTTAATATATGCTTTCTTCCTTAGAATATATATATATATATATTTTTTTTTTATGTTAAATATTATATTTCTTCATGTGATTTAGTTTTTCTTCCAGTGAAATGTTTGAAAAGACTTTTTAAATGTATATTAATAATGTACAGGTTTTTTTTTTTTTCTTTCTTGTATTTTCTCGTTTTGTTTCTTGTCTTTCTTCTTTTTCTTTTATCAACTGCTATTATATTTCTCGCAATTTCTCAGTTTTATCCCAATGAAATTCAAGACAATTAATATTGATTGTATTGTATTTTTTTAACAGTTTTTAACAGACTATATTATAGAGTTAAACCTGTAAAGATAGAAACAGTAGAAATTTACGTTGAAATCTGAGAGAAGTTTGTATTCTAGTATATTGTGCCTGAAAATTTACATCATGATATTGCTATTTTTGATATCAATAAATAAAGAAAATACATAATTAACAACATTTCTACAGTTGATTTATAACAATAAAATATTGGCATCTGAATAGCAGGATGATTTTGCGATAATATTTTATTCCATTTCTTTCAGTGTATTTGCATATGACATAAAAATGTTTTAAAAAATTCATTTGTTGGTTTGTTTTTAGGAGTATTTTACTGTAATGTTATGTCAATAGTCTTTTAAAGAGAAAGGAGATTACCATAAATTAACCTAAAATTAAAAAAATAAAAATTAAGGAATGTAACGTTTTCTTTACATATGTCAAACGTCCATATTAAAGATGAAAGAAAGATAAAAATATTCTCTGTTTTACAGAACTTCCCTTAACTTTTCTTCATTAGTATTCAAATATTTTCTTTCCGCAAAATAGTCTTTATTTAGGTTTAAAAAAAAATAAGGAAAAAATAATCACTCCTTAAATAATCTTACAGGTCGTGATTTACTTGTCTCATTGTGTTCAGTCAACAGTTAATTAAAGGTTAATCTCACTCCCCAAAAATAAACTTGTCATTAGCTGGCTAAGGTTAAAAGTCAGCTCAAAAATGAATCTAATAGGAAAAGTCTTTTAAAAAAAAAAAACTTTGCTTGTTTACAAAGAACTTTTACAATGGGAACCTTGAATAGATTACCATTTTATTATCTTGTCCACCTTATTTAGTTCATTAAATCGTTAACCTAAACAAATACAAAAAGAAAGGAAAGCAAAAATAAACAAGTCCTTCCGGCTTATTCGGAAGGGTAGGTTGATTTCTTTTTCATTATCAAGTAGCCGTCATTTTCTTTCAAAATGGCGGCTACAAATTATTAATGCACTTGGTAGAAATAGTAATGTAGGCTATGCACATATGGATTTTTAAGCAAATCAGTTCATAAATACCTTTTTATTTGGATTTAAAATTTTCAAGTGGCCGGCGCTTGGAAAGAAAATGGTGAGTTACGTTGAGAAATATATGAAATGTATTTGTGAGATAAGTCTACTGTACACATATAGTTCGAATTAATTCAAAATCTCAAAAATCATCATGTTGAAAAATTAAGTGGCTCGCGCTTCGATCAAAATGGCAGAAAAAGTTCCTCATCTAAAATATCGTTTCAAATTTGAAAATAATTTTTTTTGTAGAAATTCTTTCAAAGAGGGTTAGTAAGTGGATAAAATGTTAGTTTTCTGCATTTCTAGCTTGTTTTAGCAGTAAAATAGCCTAATTTTCCCTTAAAAACGCATCAAAAAGATCCAGCAACGCAGGTAATGGATTTTGCGCCAAATTTGGCGACTTTTCCCCTTTGGCGACTTTTGGCGAGAAAATACTTATTATCGATATTCCAAAGATGGACGCAATAACGTGATTGGTTCACGAGTTACGTGAATTTTCCAGATTTTTGTTGTTTGAATGAATGTTGAATGATAAATCCATTTTTCAACTTTGATTTGAATTGATTAAGTATTTCTAAAGTTACCGTGATAACAAATTTTCCATGGCTTCCAGTTGGAAACAATACAATGGAACAAGTTGCCCAGCAAACATATCTAAGATATTTGAAGCATAGGTTCACTGTCCAACTGTGGTTTAAATCAGTGCCGTGTTTCAAAAATTAATTTTATGACAAATTTTCAAGTGGCAGTCTAAGTGGTTGCAACTTGGAAACAAAATGGCAAAACAACTTGCCCAGCGAAATCATCCAGTATACTTGTATAAGTTCCTTGTCCAGTTCTAGTTCAAATTAAATCAGTATTTCAAAAATTATCGTTATACAAAATTTTCAGGTGGCACCACTTAGAAAAAAAAGCGGAGTGAGATGCCCAGCGAACTAATCTGAGATATTTGAAGGATTAATCCACTACCCAAATTTGATGCGAATTGATTCTGTATACCATACTGAGAAATTTTCAAGTGGCAGCCACTTGGACATAAAATTGCGGATGAAGTCACCAAGTAAACTTATCCTAGATATTTGAACCATAAGTTCACTATCCAACTTTTATTTGAATTCGTTCGGTATTTTAAAAGTTATCGTGATGGCATATTTTCAAGTGGCAGTGTGATTTCAAGTGGCTGGAACTTAGAAACAAGATGTCGGGACAAGTTGCCCAGTGAGAACATTCAAGATAATTATATTATAATATCACTGTCCAAATTTGGTTCGATTTGGAGTATTATTTCAGAAGTTATCGTGATTTTAAATTTTCAAGTGGGAGCCTGATTTCAAGTGGTCCCGCTTAACTTAAGAAATCTGCCACTTTATTAAAAATGGCGGATATAGTTTACTAATGAACTTGATTGAGATCCTTATGTGGTCTGCATTTACATCAAAATTCAAACAATTTCGGAATACGCTTTTTACAATTTAAATTTGAAAATTTCAAGTGGTCTCCACTTGAAAACAAAATGGCGAAGCAACTTGGTTAACAAACTCATCTAAGATATTTATAAGCTAAGTTAAGTCACTGTTCAAATTTGGTTCCATTTGGAGTATTATTTCGGAAGTTATCATGGTTTTAAATTTTCAAGTGGTAGACTGATTTCAAGTGGTCCCGCTTAACTTAAGATATCCGCCACTTTATTAAAAATGGCGGCTAAAGTTCATTCATAAAGTTATTTAAGACACTTGTATAATCTATGTATGCATAAAAATTAAAAAAATTTCGGAATATGCTTTTTACAATTTGAATTTGAAATTTTCAAGTGGTCTCCACTTGAAAACAAAATGGCGGAGCAACTTGGTTAACAAATTCCTCTAAGTTATTTATAAGATAAGTTAAGACACTATCCAAATTTGGTTCTATTTGGAGTATTATTTCAGAAGTTACTGTGATTTTAAATTTTCAAGTGGTAGAGTGATTTCAAGTGGCCCCGCTTAACTTAAGATATCTACCACTCTATTAAAAATGACGGATAAATTTCATTAATAAACTTCATTGAGACCCTTATGTGGTCTATATTTACATCAAATTTCAAACAAATTCGGAATACGCTTTTTACAATTTGAATTTGAAATTTTCAAGTGGTCTCCATTTGAAAAAAAATGGCGGAGCAACTTGGTTAATAAACTCATCTAAGATATTTATAAGCTAAGTTAAGTCACTGTTCAAATTTGGTTCCATTTGGAGTATTATTTCGGAAGTTATCATGGTTTTAAATTTTCAAGTGGTAGCCTGATTTCAAGTGGTCCCGCTTAACTTAAGATATCCGCCAATTTATTAAAAATGGCGGATAAAGTTCATTCATAAAGTTATTTAAGACACTTGTATAATCTATGTATGCATCAAAATTAAAAAAATTTAGGAATATGCTTTTTACAATTTGAATTTGAAATTTTCAAGTGGTCTCTACTTGAAAACAAAATGGCAGTGCAACTTGGTTAACAAATTCCTCTAAGTTATTTATAAGATAAGTTAAGACACTATCCAAATTTGGTCTATTTGGAGTATTATTTCAGAAGTTATTGTGATTTTAAATTTTCAAGTGGTAGAGTGATTTCAAGTGGCCCCGCTTAACTTAAGATATCTACCACTTTATTAAAAATGACGGATAAATTTCATTAATAAACTTCTTTGAGACCCTTATGTGGTCTATATTTACATCAAATTTTAAACAAATTCGGAATACGCTTTTTACAATTTGAATTTGAAATTTTCAAGTGGTCTCCACTTAAAAAAAAAATGGTGGAGCAACTTGGTTAATAAACTCATCTAAGATATTTATAAGATAAGTTAAGACACTGTCTAAATTTGGTTCAATTTGGAGTATTATTTCGGAAGTTATAGTGATTTTAAATTTTCAAGTGGTAGCCTGATTTCAAGTGGTCCCACTTAACTTAAAATATCTGCCACTTTATTAAAAATGGCGGATAAACTTCATTAATAAACTTCATTGAGACCCTTATGTGGCCAGTATTTACAACAAAATTCAAGCAAATCTTGCTTTAAATATGCTTTTTACAATGTCGGTTTGAAATTTTCAAGTGGCTGCCACTTGAAAACAAAAAGCCGGAACAACTTGGTTAACGAACTCATCCAAGATATTTATAAGATTAGTTCACTGTCCAAATTTGGTTCCATTTCGAGTATTATTTCGGGAGTTATCGTGATGACAAAATTTTCATTATAGATATATATATGTGATATATATATATAGATAAACGAAGTGATTGCAATAGGTCGATTTCTAAAGAAATCAACCTAAAACTATTTACGTGCAAAAATAACAATAAAAGGCATTGAAATGTTTCGATCAGTTTTAATAGGAAAAAATAAATTATTTATAATGTGATAGAAAATAAGTTCAATTTTCAGTCAAGACTGACACCTTTAAGGCGCCCATTCAGCTTGAAATACCTCATGATTCGCTAGAGGCTTATAGATCCGTGAGGGAAAATAAACTGTTGCCATCTATAAAATGAAATGTTTTCAGATATTCATCACGATTCTTGTCAATGTAGAAACGGGAATGATTAACAGTTCACTTAACCTCTGTAGCAGGAAGCAACAAAATTTTATTTTTTCTCGCTCTCGCATATGAAATATGCATTGAGTTAGCAATCATAATTTACCAATCCATCTTCCATCTGTTTACGTGAATACATAGTGTTTTTTTATGATTATTATTATTATTCAATAGGACGTAACAAAATTAATCTGTGACGGATTTGTTGCTGAAAATAGAATTTTCTCTGATTGTTACGGGTTTTACTAAAAAATGTCTGTTTCAAACTGACATGCTTTCAAAACCCAAAGCATATAAATCTTATTTTTTCTCTTTAATTTTATATAAAAGAAAAAAGGTAAATTGTGGTAAATTCAATATTTGTGAAATGACGACACATAATACTTAATATGATAGAAATAACTCGTTGCGTGACCATTCATTGAATTGAAAAAGTTTAATAATATAATCACAGTTGGTATTATTTCCTTAAAAGTTAGTCGTTTGTGGAATGTAGCTGAAAATATTTGTTCCAAAATAACTTTCGAATAAATGTACTAATTCTAATATTTTCCTTTCAGATCTTAAAATATTTTAAAACATTAGATAAAATATAACTCTCTAACAGTCTTCGAATATGATATGATGCCCAATCGATTTTTTTTTTCCTCCAGCAATTTCTTGAATAATAAAGACATATTATCTTGCATGTCTTTATTATTCTTTATTATCGAAATCATATCATAGACTATCCAAAAGGTGAAAGTATTTTTCTTTCTTCTTTAAGTTATCAAATTCTAAGTGATTTAATCTGACTTTTCATCGTAGTTAGAAGGGCAACTACGTGTAAAACAAATTTTTATTTCACATTTCTCTACATAAGTACTCAGAAATACTCTGACAAAACTTCGTTCATTTGAAAATTCCAAATATCAGATACCAAGGATCAAGAAAAAAAAAAAAAAAAAAAAAAAAAAAGCCAAAATTCGAGCTCTAAAATCTCATGGGTATTATAGAAATAACTCATTCCTACATCCTTCAACAGGGAAATAACTGTAACAGATAATAGATAAAAACATTAACATTATTTTCTAAAACCTTGTAAGGTTTTTTTTTTTTTTTTTTTTTTTTTGAGAAATGATTTTAAAAATAAATAAATAAATAAAAATTAAATGTATTATCTGAAAAAAAAAAAAAAAATTACAGTAAACTAATCTAGTATATATTGCTTGACAATTTTATTTTGTTAATCTTTATTTCTGTTTTAAATTGCTCGTTAAAACAGCATTAGGTATCGTAGCTGATGTGTTGTATCAAAATGTCAGTTTAAATGCATTTTAAATCTGAGACTTCTATCAACTTTTCGTAATCCAAATCTTAATCTTCACTTAATTTATTCTGTATATATTTCTAGCTCTATTTCAGAGAAAAAAAAAAAAAATGCTTCGAATAATGTATAATTTAACTGGCTTTAAAACAAAACAAAAGTTTGTAAAGATAAATAAATAAATAAATAAATAAATAGCAGGGGGTGAGACAATCCTACAACGCTAATGGAACTAATTCTGGCCAGATTTTAAAGTCGTTCTACCTGAAACTGTAAAATGGAGAAAAAATTTATATAACTTGCTGCTTTTTGAAATCTGTAACATAATATGAAAATGGACTGGAATTTAGTTAATTCGATCCAATATATTACAAAATTGAATATTAGATAATTTCATGAGCTACTTCTGTTATAATTTTTTTTTAATTATTATTATTCCAATTTACGTATCAGATGTCTATAAATTTCCAAAATCGAACAATATTTTCTGTCGCATCTGTGAATAAATTCTGTGACCTAATTTTGCTCTGTTGCTATTATATTTACACGTCTGAAAACTTTTAGACATAAGCTACAAATAATTGGCTTTGACAAAATATAAGCTTTTTTAAAATAATTTTACAGTGTATTTCTTAAATAATTAATAATAATAATAATAATAATAATAATAATAATAATAATAATTTTATTTTTCGTGGTTCTGGACAAAATTCCCATGGTTTGGAGCAAATTTAACCTTAGCCAACTATATATAGTGCATTAAGAGTGTATGGAAGTGAAAATTTTCGTAAGTCATAGATATTTTGAGTTTTTAAATAATTTAATATCTTTACAAAGCTTTAAACTTTTTAGTACACTTTCACAAGCATTTAACACTTAAAATATTTTAACAGTTCAATAAATTTTTTAAAATAGAGTTTTTAGGTTTCATTGAACATTAAAACACATTGCTGAAAAATCAAAGTAAAAAAAAATAATAATAATAAGTGATGCATTTGTGATGCTTGAGACCAATGTAGCCACCCTGGTTGAATTTGCTCCACATACAAAATTCCTGGAGTAAGAGAAACAATGGTTGACAAATCAGAAAGCTCAAGAAATAGAACAAACCTCAAATTATATTTGAAATCTACACACAATACTTAGTTTTCTTACTAAAAACTGGGGAGTTTACTTCACAAATACAGCAATGGAAAAACTTTGATCGGACTCTCTCGAAGAATGAAAATGTAAGCAAATTTTCACACTTAGAAAACGATCATTGTTTTATATTGGATTTAGTTTCCTAAGGCTAAATATAACAAAAAAAAAAAAAATGGTTTAAATAGACATACAGTGAAGCACTGACAATCTGGAAGCCTATAAATCCGGCAGCACCTATAATTCGGCACTGATGACCCTTTTTCCCATTCCCTTTTTTTTTCTCCGCCCGTAAATCGCAGTAATCAGTGGGTAATCAAAAATTTACTTAAATATTTTATTTAATAAATACAGTTATGTTGATGTAACTTTTCCTGCTTGAAATATATGCAATTTTCCGCTATATAAACAACCAAGATGAGAACATTTATATTTGAAAGTACAGTTATATAAAGACTTTAAAAAAATAATAAGAAATAATTTAAAAAAATAATAATAATTTCTCAAAAACACCAAAAATGTAATATATATTACAGAAGGTGTTTTTCTTAGCCCACATATAATCTGAATTGTAGAACATTCCCATCTTGCTCCTAGATTTTAAAATTAATTTTTAAAGATTTTTTTTTTTTTTTTTTTTGACTAATAATTCCTATATTATAAAAAAAATTATATATACTACAGATATTGTATTTCTTATTCTACATATCACCTGAAATGAAGAACATTTTCATCTTGCTGCTAGATTTTTTAATTAGTTTTTAAAAAATGCTTTTTTTTTTTTTTTTTTTAAACCCAAGATTTAACTAAGACTGTTTAAAGTTGGCCTCAGATATGATTTTTTGAAGGCCGTTTTTCTTCAAAAAATTTACTTAAATATTTTATTTTGATAAATACAGGTATGTTGATGTAATTTTTTCTGTCTGAAATATACGATATTTTCCTCTGTATAAACAACCAAGATGAGAACATCTATATTTGAAACTACAGTTATATAGAGACTTTAAAAAATAATAAGAAATAATTTAAAAAAATAATAATAATTTCTCAAAAACACCAAAAATGTAATATATATTACAGAAGGTGTTTTTCTTAGCCCACATATAACCTGAATTGAAGAACATTCCCATCTTGCTCCTAGATTTTTAAATTAACCCGATCAGGTTATCGTATTTTTCGGCACCTTGTCAGTTTATCATAGGTCGCAGACGACCCGAGCAATGTTAGAACACGTAATTTTGAATGAAAGAAATGTGATAAAATTCTTGAACACTTTTGAATACTTCTAATTTAAGGGCAGGCAATGAATATTGCAAAAGAAATTTAAACAAATATTTCATTTTTCATCAGAGATACGATCATTTCTATAAAATGCTGGCTTTTACTAAAAATTTATAACTTTTGAACAAATTGAGATATTTGAAAAATTCAAATTGCATAATAAACTTTAAGAAAGGCATTTTTACGAAAAAAGTCATGGGTACGATAGATAGGTATTTCTTCTATACGTGGATTCTGACGGATGAGACATAAGAAAAAGGGCTCGGGTCTCCAATGACCCACGATAACCTAATCGGGTTAATTTTTAAAGATTTTTTTTTTTTTTTTTTGACTAATAATCCCAATATTATAAAAATTCTATATACAAGTAAACTGCAAAAATTGTATTTCTTAGTCTACAAATAACCTGAAATGAAGAACATTTCCATATTGCTCCCAGATTTTTAAATTAGTTTTAAAGAAATGCTTTTTTTTTTTCCTAATAAACCCAATATTATAATAAGGAAACGGCAAAAATAAATTTTTATTGTTATAATGTTTTATTTTTAAACGTAAAAAGTACACATACGTACAATGTGTACAATATAAATATGCAGATGATTATTTAAAAAAAAACTCCCGTTATCGAAATAGGACATCCCTAGCAAACAAATCATTTAAGAAAATTGTTTGTGTGCTTGGATTTAATTGTTTTAAGATATACGCTCGAGAATATAGTTAAAACAAAATAGTCACTCTCATAATTCCTGTTACAGTGACAAAATTTCGAAATTTTGTGACTATATTGTCATTAAACTATTTTGTCTAAGTGACAATATTGCTATTTTGTCTATTAAATTATAGCTGTGAGAGCTGGACTATTTTGTTTATTCTCGATCACGTATCTTAAATATCTCAAAACAACTTTACACACAGTTTTCTTAAGAGCGGACAATACCTAATCTCGCCGGCAGCCTTGGTCCATGTTATTCTATGGGAAAATTTGATTACATAATTACTCATTACCTAAAGTATATTTTTCAATTCTGTTTTCACATTCAGAAAATTCATAAGCGCTAAATCAGTACTTGTTTTCCAAAAATTGATTTTTTAAAATCTTAGTATTTCATTTTGAGACTAGAAAATGAGAAAAATGCATTTTGTGAAAAATCGCATGTTTGAACTCAAAATTAAAATGTAAAAATTAAAAAAAATGAATTTTTCAAAAATGAGTACTCATTTAACGGTTATGAATTTTCTGACTGCGAAAACAGAATTAAAAAAAAAATACATTAGTTAATGTGTAATTGTCGCAACAAATTTTCCCATAGAATAACATTGGCCACGGCTGTCCGCGGGATTAGGCATTGTCCCCTCTTAACTGATACGTTTGCTAGATGGAAGAGGGGAGTTATAGCCATGATGTATATTTCATGTATTATATGCATGTGTACATTGCATGCATTTAAAAACCACAATAATAGGATATTTCAACAATTGTAAATTTATTTTCGCTGTTTTCCTGTTATAGCATCTAGATATTAATACTCAAACATTTGTCGTACGATATTAGCTTATTTTTAATAAGGGTAGGGGGGCTTAAAAGTAGCATTGATCGAAAGGTAAGGCTAATATGGGTTGCAAAATAATAATAATAATAATAATAATAAATGAATGAATAAAAAAAATCTCATTTGAGGCCAAAAAGACAGACAAAAATATTTTTATTTTTATACACGTATTCTTTCGTATTTAAATTTCCTATAAACGAAAGTTGTTAAATCTGCATGTGGTATTTATTTATTTATTTATTGTTCAATATAACAGCTCGCGACGAAGCTTATTTTCTAAATTTTTTCCCTGTTAACTTTTTATTAATAATTGAAAAAGAAATTAGTTTTTTTTTTTTTTTTTTTTATGTTGACATACTGCTTCGATAAAGACAGTGAGTGTTCTTTGCTTTTGAAATTCACAAGAAGAACGGTCGGATTGGGAGGCAAATAGATAGAGAAATTCATACGGATATACAACTTCATATAAATAAAAAGGCTGAAAGGTTTTTTTTTTTTTTAATGGGTATAATAATTAGATATTGTTTACACGAAAATTTTGAATTTCTATAGTTATTATCTATATGCTTACTTAGAAAAAAAAATGATCAAATTTTATCTAATAGGTAATACGTAATATTAGTTCAGATTACACAGATCTGCAAAATCTCCATTTTCAATTTTTTTCTTCTTTTTCGCACTGCCTTGGGTGTCTCTAATGTGTTTTGATGCGCTGAATTCAGAAATGCTTGTCTTTTCTTCCTGTCACTTAATTGATTTTCACAAAGTAAGGATGAAGATCTGAAAAATCCATACAGGGGCTTTAACAAATTCGAAACTCTTAATGTATAAAACAAATTAAAATAGACTTATTTCCACATTACTTTTTAAATACATTTCTTTACATTGAAGCCCCATTTAGAGTATTTTCTCTATTCACTGCTTATGGGGAGGCGGGGGAGGGGGGGGGAGATTCTCTATACAGCATCCAACAATAATCTAACATCTTAACATTTCATCGCCGCTGATACCTTCTCTACATTTCTTTGATTTCTTGATGAAATAACACTCCTTGTTCTTCACTCACATCACCTAGGTTTTCCAGGAAATAACTTAGATAGGAGTTGAAAAAGTGGAGCTTTAAGCTCAAAAAATTCCATTTTTTACCAAAACTGTACGTGATGGAAATTTTGTAATAGTTTTTCGTTAAACAACATCCAAAAAGACACCAGAAAAAAGACACCTTGAAGAAAAAAATTTCATAGCAGACCTGTGGTATTAGTCAAAATTGGTATTTCTTTAAAAATTAATTAAAAAAAACCAGGAGCAAGGAGGCGTGCTCTCCTATGGTAGTATTCTAAGACATAACAATTTCTGAAATATTTACAGAATTATTGAGATCAGTATATTTTTCAAAAAATATTTTTTTTTTTTTTTTTTTTTTTTTCGAAATCGTTGTATAAATTGCTAGATTTGCTATTAGATATCAGTTTGCTTGTTTATATAACGTAGAATTGCGCATACTTGAACTAAAACAAATTACATCAACACAACTGTTTTAATAAAAAAAAAATATTTAATTTAATTTTTTTTTTTTTTTTTTTTTTTTTTTTTTAATAAATAAATAAATAAAGTCTTTTAAAAATATCATTAGTTAGGACAGCTTTAAAAAACTATATCTTGAGTTTAAAAAAAAAAAAAAAATTAAAATTAAACAAGTAATTTAAAAGTAAAAAATATTAAATACTAGCAAACCCGTGTGAAATTTTCACACTTTTTCTTTTCTTATTTACCTTTAAAATTTTAATATTATACCAATTCCCCCACCTAATTAAAATTTTAATTTATCAGAAGCAAAATTATTATCATAACCAAATAAATATTGAGCAGTAGTGAAACCAGAATCATTCAAATAAAAGTTTCAAAATAAAATTCATAGTTAACCACTCAGTTTCCATATTTCCACAGGCAGTACAGTTTTAGTAAAGGACCCCCATGACGTCTTTTTTATAGCCAAAAATGCAATGACATTTTATTTATTTTTGGCGTAATTTTTTGCTGAAAAAAAATCCTATTTTGATTATATTTTTTATGATTGTGTTTTTTAGTCAATTTATAATAATAATTCATATTCTGTTTATATCTTTAAAATATTGCTAGGTTTAAAATGACGCTTGCAAAGATTCTGAAGAAATAACTTTTAAAAATGCATTTTCCATAAAATAATGTCATTATACAAATGTCGTCCTGTTCTCTTATTAGACCATTGAGCTGAGTCCGCGTGCTTAAATATTGTTCATTTTTATATATTATTTTTTATCCGCACGTATTTTATTAATTTCACCACTATCGTATCGTTTCGACAAAAATTAATTGAAATTGGTCCGCGTTAGAGAAATATTATATAGATAACTTTTAAAAATGCATTTTCCATAAAATGATGTCTTCATACAAATGTCGTCATGTTTTCTTATTAGATCATTGAGCTGAGTCCGCGTGCTTAAATATTGTTCATTTTTAAATATTATTTTTTATCCTCGCGTATTTTATTAATTTCACCACTATCGTATCGTCTCGACAAAAATTAATTGAAATTTGTCCACATGAAAGAAATATTATATAGATAAGGGCATTTATGTTTTTTTTTTTTTTTTTTTTTTTTTTCAGATTCTCTCATAATTTGACACATTTTAATTGCAAGAAAATCTGATATGGTAATTTCCATCCGTCTGCCTACCAGGAGATGAATTTGATCAAACTAAAAACATGCTTCATATATAAGACCAAGTAAAACAATTAAAATGGACTTTCAGAATTTTTTATTTTATCTTATTCGAAAGTATCCTTTCGAAAAGCACATGAAAAATTAACCATGTTTTATCATTTCCACTTGAACTACCATAAAATGTCATCATTTTTTTAGCAGCCTACTGCTTGTAATCTATAGAGTATTTACTATTCAATTAAAAAAGCTCAATAGTTCTTATCAGGTATTACTTTTGCTTTTTATATTAATTATTTGAATTTTTTTTTTTTTTTTTTATCAGCAATATTTTTTTTAATGAAATATATTTTTAACATTATAATAAAATGCACGTATGGATACAAAATTAACATGCAATCCGAGCGATTCTTACTCCTTCTTTTATTTTTTATTTTTATTTTTATTTTTATTTTTTATTTATTTATTTATATTTATTTTAATTTTTTACGCCTTTTTTTTTTCTTCTTCTTATTTTTTTTTTAAATCTCATATTAGTGTTTTACCGCTTCTGAGTGAATATTTGTATCGTACGCACGTAAAGATGTTTCCTTTAACTGATTATCATTCCCAGAAAGTAACATTTAAATGTTCCTAACCTCTTCCATGCTGGAATTTCTTTCTGTAGGCAATTTAGTTGATTTATATTTGGTCTGCTAATGAATTCCACCTTCAACGTCAAGTATATACGTGCTTTTTTAGAGCTGTACAATGGAAATAAAATATATCAAAGAAGGAATAATCGAAACATGGAATTCCCATATTATTTGGAAGTGAATCACCTTGAAAAAAAAATTATTATCGTCTGCGTTATAGAAAAAAAAATTATCTTTTGTTCCTCTCTTTTCATGTCAGTTAGGGAAATCTGGAAAAACTAGGCTTAATGTAAATCAACAAAATTATATTTGATAGCGTTTTTAAAAGTTTCTGACCCTGGTCTATCAAAGAATTAAAATAAAAAATAATTTGAATGTTAATCTACTAATACAGTCAGCCCCGTTATTACGAACATGTTCGGTCCCATTTCACAAGTTTTTTACATCCGGTGGTTTGCTATATACGAATAGTCAAAAATTCTACGATAGACTACATATTTAAAATATTATAGTAATTGCTGTCTTAACTAAAAGAAAAATGTTATTTTAACAGAAAATGTCTTAATAAACGAAATAAGCATATAGAAGCAGTTTGATTAAATACTTAATTAAGGTGTGTAAGTATGAGAACGAATTTGTCATTTTTAAGCAATTTAATTACACAATGTATAAATCTGCTGAAGCACTATCATCACTTATATCCAACAGAAAAAGACACATTTGCTTAATTTTGGATAAATCTGTATATTGTCTGTAAATTGTGTATGCATCGCGTGGTGTACTTAAATTTAACCCGATAAAAGAAACACATAACGTGTTCATTTAAAATGAATTTCCAAATATAATCATAACTAAGCCCAAACTCTTTTGTATAGTCCTGTAAACCAATAATACTGCGCTGCAAAAAAAAAAAAAAAAAAATTCGAGCCCTTATACCATTCTTGCTGATTCTTATGTAAAATTAACTGCTGAATCCGAATATGTCTACCATTTTGCACAATCACCCATCGTTTTCTTGGGACACTACCCCCTCCCACAAATTTTATCACTGTTCAGTAATTTTATGGCCATGAATTTGATTTGGAGAATGAAAAAGAATTAATTTAACACTTCAAAACAAAAAGATATTTAACAGTTAAAATAATCTCCCCCCCCCTCTAAAAATCAAATTTGTAGCCATAAAATTACCGAAAATTGATTAAAATAGGGGGTGTCACTAAAAAACGGTGGGTGACTGTGCAAAATGGGCGTCATATTTGGATTCAGGCGGTCATTTTACATAAGAATTTGCAAAAATAGTGTTGGGGGGGGGGGGGTAATTTTCGTACAATACTCTATATAAAGCATACTTTTGTGCTTATAAAAATTATATTTAATTTGTTTTGTTTAGTGCAGTCAAAAGATGTTAAAAATGTACCAACAATAAATTTTGTCCATAAGCCTAATGCATTTGAATGTTCTTTTACATGCGCTATTAGTCCGATTTCTATAAAATGTTTCACCTAATATTTTTATATGATAAAGATTCAAAGTTTGGATTTTCTGCAAATAATTATTTTTGAGTTATGTTGATAACAGACTCATAGACACGTCAACGTGGTGGCACAGTCGGTAAGGAGTGCCCTCTGGAGCTTCATGTTCAGGGTTCGAATCCCGGTTCAGGCATGGATGTTTGTGATTTCTTTATGTATGAAATATATATTAGAAATTGTAAATTGTTAATGTGAAACTATGTAATATGGATCAACCGATACAAAAGTCATTGTAACTATAGGTATCAAAGGCTACCAAATAAATAAACAAACATTCACAGACGCATAGACATGCGCGAAAAAAAAAATTTCTGTTATTGACACCTAGAAACTACATTATGGTTCTAGAAAAAATAGACCCATGTCATCTTTATAATTTTTTGTTCCCTTTGCTAGCGAGTTTTAAAAACCCTTATGAGAAATCTAGAGCGTTTTCCTATATTATAGTAGTCAAACTTATTTAAAAATCTCTGCAAATAAATGCAAACACAAGAGGTGGGTTTTAATAACTATAATTTCGGTTTGTGACTCAATTCTTAGAGATCAAGCGAGAATTTCTCGCAATACAAAGGATTCATAATACAATACGTGACATTGGAAATGCAACACCAAGAAGGAGTAGTCAGAAAATGATGAAACTTGGCAAATAGAGAGAGACAGCTACAAACAATAAGTGATCTTTATTTCGAAATGATATCCATAGTACAGAGTGAGAACAGTGTCGGCACAGCAGGTTGTAGGAACACCATGGACGGCGATACACGAAGCAACACGTCTAGGTACCGAGTCAATGAGAAAACGGATGGCGTACTAAGGAATGGCTCTTCATTCCCTGTCAACCATTTGTCACAATTCGTTCTTCTTAACGCGGCAGTGGCAGGGTTTGCAAATGGTGTCCAATCACATGCAAGATGCGGTCGATTGGTGAGAAATCAGGAGAGAACGATGGTCAGGAAAGCATCTGTATACCTTGCAGAGCACTTTGGCTAATGCGAGCAGTGTGCGGTCGGCCATTATTTTGCTGATAAAGGGCACTGGGCACCCCCTGAAGGTAGGGGAGTGTCACTGGCTTCAGCACATCAGCCACGTATCGTTAGGCCGTCATATACGAACTAGAGGTGACCTTAAATCGTACGCAATTGCATCCCAAACCCTAATACCGCATTGTCGCACGGTCGGGTGTTCCACAATTGCTGCCGGATTGGACCTGTCTCCACGTCGACGACACACTCGTACGCGGTGATTATCATTGGAGAAACAGAGGCGTGACACATCTGAGAACACAACCTTGTGTCATTCTGTCATCCACATCGCTCTAGTCCGGCATCAATGCAGATGTTGGCGTCTATGCTGTGAGGTCAATGACAGTCTTCTTAACAGACGCCATAAGTGCATGCCACTATGCCACTAGCAACCAATCAACGGGAAATGGTTCTGGCTGATATGGGAGTACCCAGGGGGCTTTGAATATGCTGCAGAATGGAGGTAGAATTGGCTTGCGGGTCTGACACCGCTTATCGGCGGATACGTCGATTCACGCATGATGATGTCACTTTTGCTGCATTGGCGCCCCTCACACTTGCTACATTTCCTTGTTCCAACCATCATCGCCACAGTTGATGCACTGTAGACGTATTCATGTGTGTGTCAGCTGAGATTTGTCATAAGGACCAACCTGCTCTTCTCAGTCCGATGTCCGTTTACCATGCCCTTCGTAAAATCGTCTGCCTGCTGGAAGTAACTCCATTGACGACGGCCTGCCATTTTTTTGCTATTACATGCGTCCTTTGAGACAAGTACAAAATTTCTATGGCGATTTCCCTTGCAGAAATAACAGTACGAAAATTAAACATTCTGGAGGTTACTTCCCTTATATCTTATTCAATGTGCGCTGAAGAGCTGCGCATTTCACCTCATTCGTACAACTTGAAGAGGTGCGTCTACCCTGAAATTTGCATAATTTTCTGGCCGCTTATTCTTGGTGTTGCATTTTCAGTGTCGCGTAGCATATTTATAGTATTCATAATATTGTTTCACCATCTAGAAAAGTATAGAAACTGTCGATCACTTTATCTGTACAGGTCACTTGTTTACCGTATACGCATTACTCGAAAATCTATATTCCTATTCTATTAAAAATGGTTTCTTAAAAATGAGCTAAATTGTCTCAAAATAGCTCCGAAACAATCTTATATATTAAAACACAAAGGTATTTCTTTAAGACCAAAATCGCACGATTTGAGCATGCGTGAGAAAATTATGAACCAATTCGGAACGGGAATATTCCTTTCCCTTTATGCTGTGCAGTATGAACATCGATAATAGAGATCGAGCAAACGACATTGATATTTCACATGTCTATGACAGACGCCTGATTAATGCTCAATAATAAAAACAATTCACGCGATTAATTCATTGATTCATACTTTCAAAGGAAGTATATTAAAAAGAAAGCAATTCATGAATACTTATTGGCTTTAGTTGTATGCATTTTCACTTTACCGAAAGTTTTCTTACACAGGATAATATTTCAAGAGTTTTTGTGGCGCCATCTCTTACGATATAAACATACCATACCATGTTTCTAATATTATTTTTTTCAATTTCTTAAAAGAAAAAAAAATCTTTTAAAATTAACAAAGTGTCGGAGTTTATTGTTCTTTAAAAGTTAACTTTTATCGGTTGAAAACTTTGTTTAGAAAAAATGAAGATAGATGTTTAAAATCAAAGGAGGTTTTATTTTAATTTATTTAATTATTTTTTAATCTAATTTTAAATTAATCTCTGATATTTCATTTCGGTACTATATTACAGAAAAAAATAATTTAAAAAGAATAACCTTAAAAATATTGATTTTTTATACGAGTAAAAATTTACACAGTATAATTTATTATTAAAAATTTAATGAGCAAATTAACTTGCTAAAGTATTAAATTCGTTCTTATTTATTTATTTTCAACAGTATACTTTTGTTAAAATATACTATTTTGGTAGAATAAAGTATTATAATGCTAAAAAAATAAATTAATAATTCAATCAAAATCAATTTTTTGTTAAGTAGCATAATCTTTTTCCAAGTGCAAATAAAATAATAATTGTAGAATATAAAGAAAACGCTATTAAAATTTATTTTAGGTTAAATTATTTTGCCTTATAAATTTATGTGATTTTAAAAGTGTATCTTTTTATAAATACCCCTCCCCCTAAAAAGAAAAAAAAAAAAAAAAAAAGGAAAAGGAAAAGAAAAGAAAGAAAGAAATCTCTGAGATTTTATTTATTTATTAATGTATTTTATCTTTAGGTGATAGATGGCGCTAAAACTGTCATATTGTACGGAATATCATCGATGGTTCATAGATTTTATTTTTATGTTGTGTAGCGAACTACATTTTGCATATTGATTAGTTTGAAGAAAGAAAAGCTTTATTTACATTTGTATGGCAATAATCCTTTAACTATATTTTTTAAACATTGCACAGTAGTAAAGTTATTTTAAACAAGTTCACAATTTTGCTTAAATCACATCTCAATGTCAAAGTATTTAAATAATAATATACCATTGTATAACACTATACGTTGAGATATTTTGTTCATGCACCATTTCCTGTTTCTTTCTTATCTTGACCAATATATTTTAAACCCATTTTCTTGGGTTTAACAGGGGATAAAGTTTCATTTCTATTATTTTAGGGATCATTTCATGGGTTTTCTGTAGCTTCATTACTAAATTTACATGCTTAATACTCTCATAAATTAAAAAATAAACAATTCATAAAAGGAAGGCGTAATTTCATATATGATTTATTATTATTATTATTCAATATATTTTAATGTGTTTCTGTCTGAACTTTATTTTCAAACTTTTAAGCTAGATTTCAAAGATGAACCTTGAAATTAATTTTTATCTTATCTTTACTTTTAAAACATTCTGATTACATGATTTCTTTTAAAATTTCCTATCGAACATTAAAATTTCCTAATGTTCGATAGTTTCATTTGGAAGAAACTTTTTAAGTTATTTTGATTTTGTATTTATTAGTCACTGAATATAACAATTTAACTTATTTTCAAAAACTGATTCTATAAAAAACTGTTTATGAACTAATTTCTATTTATTTATTTATTTATTTATTATTATTATTATTATTTTCAGTAAAAACGAATTTTAACTTTATTTCGATTTGCAGTTTATTTTTAGAATACAATGAATTAATATTTTGGATTAAACCCAAGTGGTTTTACAAATATGGGATTGAAAAATCAGAATCAAAACTACTATTTTATACTTAAAATATACTTATTATTTTCTTGGCAAATTAGAATTAATTATATAATTTACAAGTATTTTACAAGTGAATAAAATCTTTGTCTTTCATGCATGTCTTTTATTAAAAATTTGTGAACTGTTATCGTTGATAGTAAGTTGATATAATCATGTAGAAAATCTTTGTATTCTTTCACTTCACGTGAAAAGCAACGAATAAATTGCACAGTAAACATAAAACGAGTGTAGTTCTATAGATTATATTAGTCGATTTGGTGCAGTGTTGCCAGATTGGGGACATTTTTTATTCAATATCCACCACAAAATTTAAATTGTAACGGTTGCCTAATAACTTTGAAAATTAATCGTCTATTATTTACATCAAACATCACTTCTCAAAATTATTGGTGCGAGTTGAATAAAAAAGAGGCCCCAATCTGGCATCACTGATTTGGTTTGACAGAGAGGAATTCTATTGTGGGATTAATTTACACGCGTGATAATTTGGTAAGTGTTATCACAATATTGATACCATCTCATTAAGAAATATTGATTCTTTCGATAACTTATATAAATTCTGTCTTTCTTTTAATTACTCCTAACATTCTTTTGGTCATAGTTAGAATGAAATTGAAAAAAAAACTTAGGATTTTGTTTATATTATGTGGGTTATGCTTAGATTTTGTATGTTATTGAAATTTCATAAAATTATCCCTCTTTCCTCCAACCAAAAGATAATTGATTAAAACAGGGCATTTGAAACTGGTTGAGAGTAATGCAAAATATTAAAGCAAGGGTGTTTTAAATTTTATGCCGTGAAAATATTTCAGTTGAAAATCATCCGTCAAATTTTGACTGGTATTAACTAGTATATACTTAAATTTGAAAACCCATGTACTTATTTTTGAGTATACTGACATGCTCAAAAATGGGTTTGACCAATAAGAATCCTAATATCCCCACGTTTGACATGTGAGTATACTCAAAAATGAGTACATGGGTTCTCAAATTTAAGTATATATTGCTTCGGAGTTATTTTGAGACAATTAAGCTCCTTTTTAAGAAACCATTTTTAACAGTGTAGTTTAGGGATTCAGAAAATGACTTTTTACTCGTTTTAGATGAAAGCGATATTCTTTTTTCTCTCTCTTTTAGCGTATAAACACATAAACAATCGCTAAAAACCTAATTTTCTGATTAAATGGAATTCAAAACTAATAAATATATCAAAAACTCAGTTTCAAAATTTCTCTCGAAAAACAATACTTTCTCTGCAATGATAATCTATCTATAATAATAAAAGAAGATGTTTGTCTGTCTGTCTGTCTGAGCATCTATACGTTCAGCCCCTACTGAACGCAGAACTATAAAATTTGACATACGTGTGCTCCCCGTGGCAGAAACACGGCGACACGGCGACAATGTCGCAGAAACAGAAATGCTCTTGCAGAAAGATTTTACTTAAGTCAAATAAATTTTGACATTGTGTTTAAAAAAAAAAAAAAAAAAAAAAAAAAAAGAGAGAGAGAGAAAGAAAGAAACTCAAAGAATGGTTTATAAACTGTTCTGCAGAACAAATTTTCATTTCTGCAGATACGATCGCCTCAATCCTGAATAAGGAGAGGAGATAAAGTGGATGTAACTCACTTGGGCTAGCTTTGATACATTTTCGGTGCATTAGCGATTCGTGATGCGGTGATATGATTCGGTGTATCGACACTTTTCACTGGTAACCTCTTCACATCGGAACTTCATTTTCGTGTCTCGAAACTTTGTTTTCGCGCCGCGCCTGCCGCTCGTGTCGTGTGTATTTATTGTATTGCAAAACGATGTTTTTTCGAAAGAATATGGCTTTGCGACCATTTTCCGAATTTCATATTTCATGCATTTTCAGATTCATGCACAACAAAATAGCTGCATACAGTGATTTTTTTTTTCTTTTTTTAATAAGTGCGTGATTGTTGCTGTACCAAAAATGAACAGAAAATACAAAATGTACAGAAAATGTATGAAACATTTTCTGATTTACGCACAACAAATTAGTTTTATCTAGTGATTTTTTTTTTCTTTAATGTATGCGAAGCGTGCATACGTGCGTAGTAGTAAATACAGGTAAATTTTTAAAAGCTGCATTAATTTTAATGTTTGGTTCAAACTATGCAATACATTTCACAAATATATATTTTAATCACATTAAAAACTGAGACAGATAATATACATTAAAAAAAATACATTTCAAAAGATTAAAAGCACGATACACAAATTTAAACGTTTCGAGCCTTTTACAGGCTCCTCATCAGTAAAAAACATCAAATGTAAATGCTGAGAAGAACAACAGACTTTCATTTAGTGAGTACAACGTATTCATCAGGAACTGCGCATGCCTCATTAAGTGGTGAAAAATGTTGATTTGTGTACCAGCCCTCCAGGAAAATTCTTGAATTTTCCTGGAGGGCTGGTACACAAATCAACATTCTTCTCAGCATTTACATTTGATGTTTTTTACTGATGAGGAGCCTGTAAACGGCTCGAAACGTTTAAATTTGTGTATATTGTTTTTAATCTTTAAAAATGTATTTTTTTTATATGTATATTATCTGTCTCAGTTTTTAATGTGATTAAAATATAATTTAACTACGAGACGTAATGATTTTTAGATATTTTTAATTTCACAAATATATACAGAAATAAGTCTATGGGGGAAATTTGTAACGTCTGTAGTTATACGCAAAATAAAAAATGAAGCTGAATGCTTACCTTGCTTCAAAAAATAGAAAATTAAGAAATTAATCTTAAAAATACTTTGATTTTTAGCATTTTATATGTAGTAAAAGATCTTAGCAATAAATATTGATGGGTATCTTAAGTTGTAAAAGTGGTAACTTTTCTAATTTTTTTCTTTACTAATCATTAATTATTTTAATTGTGATTAAAATTCTTAGCTTTAAATTTTGTTGTTTAAACATAGGAAGTCGTTAAAAAAATTATTAATTTATTTTACAAAAATACTGTTATCATTAGTTTCTACAGCTTGTTCATTTCATTTTTTAAACATTTGAATTTTTAAAAAATGTTTATTTTTTTAATTGAAATATTGCAAATTAAATAGTTATTTTGAATAAAAATCAAACCAAAGGTTTTGTTGAATATATATATATATTAAGCAAAAGGAATTTTATCTAATAGTAGTGTTTTGAATAAATAATAATTAAACAGCAAATGCTTTTATTTTACTTATTCGTATAGATATCAATATCAAATATTATTTATAATTGATTTCTATTTATTTCATTCATCTGTAATCATTATTTTCTATTATAGATTTTATTGTTTGTTACATTTCCCATTTCAACATTTCCTTAAAAATTAAATATTTCACTTGCCTCAATCTTTATGAAAATATTTTGACTATGCTTTGTCTATAATTGTGTTACTTAGATCTTGTAAGATGGTATAATTATACATTCTGAATTCTTTAATGTCAAATGATATGTTTTAGATTTCAAATACACATCTTTATGCTTTTTGTATAGGATAATATAAAAAAGACCTTCCGGCTTTTTCGGAAGGGTAGGTTGATTTCTTTTTCCTTATCAAGTAGCCGTCATTTTGTTTCAAAATGGCGGCTACAAATTATTAATGCACTTGGTAGAAATGTTGATGTAGGCTATGCACATATGGAGTTTTAAGCAAATCTGTTCATAAATACACTTTTATATGAATTTAAAATTTTCAAGTGGCCGGCGCTAGGAAAAAAAATGGTGGGTTAAGTTGACAAATATATGAAATGCATTTGTGAGATAAGTCTACTGTACACACATAGTTCGAATTAATTCAAAATCTCAAAAATCATTGTGTTGAAAAATTAAGTGGCTGCCACTTCGATAAAAATGGCAGAGAAAGTTGCTCATCTAAGATATCGTTGCAAATTTGAAATTCGTTGCAAGGTGCCCTTGCACGCAGTCCAAGGTGCAGCAGATGTCGACGAATTGACGAAGCCGATATTAGTACACTTGTAACAATAGACCAACGTACTGCCAACTGCCTGGAGGAAGCTGTACGGTCATTCACCGCCATGCGGAGTAGGTGTCGAGCGCTGAGGTCATCTTCCGTCGTCCACTGCCAGTTTTTCGAGTTGTTCGGTGCTCGTCGGTCCACTACTTCCAAACTCGCATCACTGTGGAACTGTTCCGCTGCACACGAGCTCCTATTGCGCAATAGGAAAATGCCCCTTCTCCAAGGTCGATAATCCTCCCCCGTTCAAACTCCGTAAGTTGTTGGAACTTCTCCTTCTTCCGTCGTGGAGGCATACTTAGGTCTCACTAAACGTTCGCCACTAACAAATAATCATTAACAATTTTCAACGTCCCGCTACAGCCCTCTATTTATGCGCTTTCAACATCAGTTCAGAGGGCGCTGCGCACGCCACGCATGCGCGGTGGCTCTGAAACTTTACTATTTTGCATAACATCCTATAATTGACATTTGCTGCAAATTTAATTTAATTCTGATGATTTCTTCATGGTGTTGCATTTTTTACAAATAGCAGTGTATATATTTAATATAAAAAAGTAATGAAACTTTAAAAGTATTTGTAACATTTGTTTAATTTAGATATTTCATGATTTAAATGCCTCAAAAAAATTTGTAGATTATTTTTTGTGTGTTACTGCATTTTATGATTTGAATTCATTGAATATTTTATAAACAATATTGTATATTAATATGAACAAAAAATCTAAAGCAATTAAGATGAATAGATTTATTTTCACCTAAAAAGTATTTTTTTGCAATAGTGCAGATATATGCATTTGTACCTAGTTAAAATATAAATACATTGGTTATACTGAATATTATTTACTATTTAAAAATAATGTATTTTGAATTCGTAAATGTTAACTTCACAAACTATTCCTGCAGAAAGATTTTGGTGTTGATGAAGCTTGTCGCAGAAAGCATAATAAATTTCTGCCACAGGGCGTGTGCTCAGAAGCCTTCCCGAGTTGATAGGAAAACAGAATTTAAAAATTTTAATTAGTTGCGGAGATATTAATTAAACTGTCGACCCATGTCGATGGAAAAATGACCGAGAAAAAGAAACTTTCTATCAGCAGACGATTTTCTAAGCTGTCTCGATCGGAAACAAAACACATGGAGACAACGGTCTGCGATAAAAAAGGAAATGAATGTAACCAATTAAGATATCACGTGCTTCACAGTGGGAATAAAAATTGCAATTTTCAACCTTTTCCAAATTTTCATTCACGTTACATTTGAATTAATATTTGGCCTAGACAGCATATTATAAAGCTACTGTTCAATTTTCATGAAAATATATGAATAAATAAAAAAATGACGTATTTATTGGAAAAAGATTAAGTTTTCTTTTATACTTTGCAGTATTTTAAATTGAGATATGCTGTTGAAATTTCGTAGTATTTGGTTTTAATGCCCGATAATTCGATTGTGAATATTTTTGAAAGAGTACGATTATTAGGGAGGGCTTGAGAAAGGGGGAAAAGGGGCAAAATTAAAAAAAAAAAAAAGAGTTACTGCGTTTGAAATTGGTTGGTATATTTAGATAAAGGTAGGTATATTTAGATAAGGTAAATCGAATGCGAATATTTTCGAGTGTAAAATTATTATTATCGGCGGAAAGGGGGGGGGGACGAAGGGGCAAAGATGTAGAAAAGGAACGGGAGTTTCGGAGAAAACAACGGAATACTCAGAACACCTTTATTCTTTAATATTTTGCAGAATTTCGAATTCGAATTTCTGCTCACATACCGTACTAAGGATTTTAACGTTATATAGCCCGGAATTATGCAGTTTCGGGGATTACTGAAAGAAATTTCTCACAAATCGAAAGTGGAATTCGAGATTTCACCTGATTTACACGTTTTAAGGTCTCCTGATTAGGTTTTCTTTTGTATCTGAGCTACTAATTAAAATAATTTCATAAGTAATACATCATTTGAAAGCTTTGTTGATTTGGAATTGAACATTATATTACAGAAATTTCTACCGCCAGATGGCGCTGTAATATTTTAAAATTTCAATATTTCAAATTCTAATGAGCGAGGTGTAAGTTCTAAAACGGGGATAAGGCGCCGCAGGCGCCAAAGAGCGGGACTTAGCCAAAGTCCGAAATTTGAAAGATCATAACATGGTGAGCGAACAGGCTGTTTCAGATATTGAAAAGGGAAGAGGGCGCCGAAGGCGCTACCGAGCGGGAATTTACTGCGATTTCAATAAGCTATTTTCACGATATATCAATAAGCTGTTATTAGACCTGAAACGGGAAAAAGGCGCCGCAGCCGCCACCGAGCGGGAGTTTCGTAAAGTCGGATTTTTTAGGGATCGCGAACCAGCTGGTCGCCGAAGGCGGCTAGTAGAAAATAAAAAGGGTAGAATAAAAAATTGACGATTAGTATAAAGATTTTTCTTTTTAATAAAACTTATTTATATTTTATTCTATCGTCAGATTTTTTTTTTTTTTTTTTTTTTTTTCTACTCTTTCAAAAAAAAATTAATGGACTTATTTATCTTGAACTAAAAATTATTACTACACACCTCCATCATATATTATTCACTTCAGGTATTACAAATTATGCTGGCATCATTAATTACGTTACGCTGCAAAAGAAAAAAAAAAGCCAGCTGCTCTTGAAAAACATTAAAGAAAATTATTAAAGATATATGATGTTACATAAAAATCGTGAAATGGGAGAGGCAAAAGTAATTTTTCGAATAGACAAATTTGTTGTCAAAGTGACACTTCTGAAATCACAAATAATACATTATACCTTTGAACAGCAATGCCACTTTTCTAATTTGAAAAGAAGTTTGGATTGTTCATTTGTTTTACGAATTCTTTCATCAGGAAAAAGGTTTTCTTTTCTTTTTACTTTCCAAACATATATATGTAAGGAAAGTATTGTAATTATGTCAAAAATTCGACTTTCAGGTTTTGGTGTATCTACACGTTTCGAGGCTACTTGAGTTCATATTTGTTATTTTTATGGTGATGTATGCGTGTGTGTATGTACATGTGAGTAAACACGGTAGCGTCTAAACGCTTTCTTCGAATGAGCTGAAAGTTGGTAAGTATGTTATAAGTCACCATAGCACAAACTCTATTGATTTTGGTGTATCTAGCCCTTATAGTTCTTTTACAGGGACACAAAAAAGTCCTTTATCATCATGGCCTTTTGGTCCAAATATTTTAAAATACGAAAGTGTCTAAATGCCTTATTTGATTGAGTTGAAAATCTATATACATGTTATAAGTCACCGTCGTACGAACTGTACAGATTTTGATGACTCTAGCTCTAATAGTTTTTTTTACAAGGACGCAAAGAAAAATTCCTTATTTTGAGCTCAATTTTTTTAAAGTGCGATTGCGTCTGAACGTCTTATTCCATTGAGCTGAAAATTTACAAACGTTACAGATCACCACTGGACGAACTTCATAAGTTTTGATGAATCTAGCACTTAAAGCTTTTTTTACAGGGACACAATGAAAAATTCTTTATCATTAAACCCTATGGGCTCGAATTCTTCAAAATACGATAGCGTCTAAACGCTTTATCCGATTGAGCTGAAAATTTATATTTATATTACAGTTCATTGTCACACAAACTGCATGAATTTTGGAGAATCTAACACTTATATATATATATATATATATATATATTACAGGGACACAAAGAAAAATTCTTTTTCATCGTGGTTTATGGGCTTATGGATTCAAATTATTTAAAGTGCTATAACATCTAAACACCTCATTCGAATGAGCCGAAAACTTATATACATTTTATAGGTCACCATCAAACGAAGTGCGTAGATTTTGGTGAGTCCAGCACTTATGGAGATTTACAGGGACACAACGAAAATTTCTCTCTCATTATGACCTATGGGCTCAAATTATTTGAAGGGCAATAGCGTTAAATTAAACAGCATACTGTGCACAGAAAAATATTTAAACACTCTATTATAATATTCTCTTTCGTTTGTTTAACGACTTCTCTAACTTTAATTCATTTATACAACCGTTAATTACTTAATGTTTGGAAAGTCGAGTAGAATCACTCCAGAATTTTTTTTTTCTTTCTTCCCAGTGTTAAGAGTAGACTATATCATGACGAAAAGTATATAATCTATGATCTTAAAATTTAATATTAGCATCGACACATTTATATTTTTACTAATAAAACCCAAAGGTCCCGGGTGAAATGCACAAAATTAATATCACAGCTACAAAAATTTATTAAAATAATGAAAATGAATGTTTATTCTTTGTTCGAAAAACCATGTTATTTGACTCGGAAAAGTGTAAACTTAAAAAATTTTATTCGTTACTTTCGTTGATAATGATAATATTATTTTAAATATATATATATATTTCTGAAATATTGTTTTAGAAAATAATCAGAAACATTCGGAGACATTTAAAAAATATATTTAAGGTTAAAGACAGAGGCGGTTCTAGGGGGGGGGGGGGAGTATTGACATTCCTAATTGAATATTATAGTTGTAAACTTTTCATTGACCTGGAATGGCGTCTTGAAAAATCTTAGCCCCCCCCCCCCCCCCAAAAAAAAAAAAATTAACTTCTGGATCCGCCAGTGGTTAAAGATGTATGTATGTATATATTAATTGTTTGGACCCAAAACTAAGAAGTTTATGTTCTTAAAACTCGAAGTCCAACGCCAAGTCTCCTGTTATTATAAGTTTATGTAATGACTTAGTTTCTACGTGTGTTAATCCGACTCTATATATGTGTATGCATGTGTATGTTTATGTGTATGTTTGCACGTATATATATATATAAATGAATACTTTTTTTATTCTAGAAAAGGTTTTTCCCAATTTGTAGTTCATTGTTTAAAATGAAAACATCAATAAAGCATGCCTGGTTCTACTGTAACCACAATTAGACGCACTGAATCATTTTATTTTGCTGTAGACGCCTTGACCATGACACAGAGTATCCACCCATTGGATGGTGGGAGTGGGGATGATTCATTCCACCATCTAAGAATCATTAAGGTGAATCTTTTGGAGTTTTTTATGGTCTTTACTTACAAATCACGCAAGGTAAATCTTCGTGACCTTGTCATTTTAAAAACGGAAGCTCTGAAATATTGCGTGTACATGGAGAGATGTATTTTTTGTCGCAAAAAGGTCTCTTAAACAAACATGAGAAATGTTAGAAAACAACCGTATTGTGTTAATGACGTATATTTTCACAAGAATACTGAAATAAACATAACTAAATTTTATTTTATTTTTTTTTTTTTTTTTTGTGGTGGTGGTTGTGGTGGTGGGGGAGAAGTGCTATTTCTTTCAGATTACCAAGGCGCAGCTGGATGAATCTCCACAGGCTATTCTTTTGTACTAGTGGTGTGAAGAGGAAAAAACGAATTAAAGAAGGAAAGAAAAAAAAATTGTCAGAAGTTGATAATTTTTTGTTGTAAGATTTTAGAACAGATACTTATATTAAAAAATAATCATGACACTTAAAGTTGAAAAATACTGTAATACTATAAAACTTTTATTTCCGAATTACATGATCTTCCTATATTTTTCAAAACTTTCCTTTCACCTTTGTGTTTTTAACGTTAATTTTTGCCTGGTTTTTTCTAAAACAAATTTTACCTGTCCTGTTTGTTCCTTTTTTTTTTTTTTTTTTTTTTTTATGTTTCGTTTATTTTTACTTTTATTTTATTTTATGTATTTATTTTTATATATTTATTTATTTATTTATGTGCTATGAGATCTTTTTTATTTTTATTTATTTATTTACTTTTTTTTTCTATTCTTCTTTTACTATATTCTTTTGACATATTATTTTTTGTTGTTGTTGTTGTTGTTGCTGCTGTTGTTCTTTTCTCCATTAAATCTAACAGAATTATTTTCTCAGAAAAGCATCATTCTGTCAATCTGTCAAGTGAGAGGGGCCGAGATAACCTGGTCGGTCAACGTCAACGTAGTTGCTTCGGAGTACCTGCAATCGGTCGCAACCGTTGCTTACCTCCATCGAAAGTGCCAAAAACATAAAAATGATTTTACAGAAAAGAAAAAATTAAAAAGCCGAGGACTTTTTAATTAAAAAAAAAAATTTAGAATTTAGTCTCAGAAATTCCCCCGCGTTAGCAGAGAAATTAATCCGAGTGAAGCTGCAGGAGATTAAAAAAAAAAAAAAAAAATCTCCTTGAAAAATACAAGTGCAGCAGGAAACTGCTGCGTGCGTTGACGAAGACAGTCTGGACGGCGAAAAGGAATAAAGAGCTGAGCAGGGCGCCCCAAGGGGCACAGGAAATCGCTCGGAGTCCCGCAATTAATAAAATATGATGGCTGGTGCACGTAAAATCCATGGTGGTCGCAATATCCACCGTGTTTCCATCCAAATTACACCTTTATAGGTCACCGAAACGGGTGAGTCAGCTTTTCTGGGGAGGATTAAAATTGTGATGGCGTCTCCGAACCACTCTTACGGGTGAGTCCCAGATTGTCGCCAATTGTCCATAGTGTAGCACTAGTGAGACGTAAAACCCACACAACCTATAAAGCCTGCTAAGACAGGGATTTTTGAAATATGGCCCCACTCCTCTGTCTACAGGGAGCAGAATGCAGTTTCACGTGTGGTCACTTTGGTCTGCCCCCAATGAACGTAGTTCTTCAAAAGTTTGCAAGAAGGCTTCTAAGTGATGCACCAAAAACGTAGTTTCTCCTATTTTCGAAATTCGAATTTTTAAGGATCAAAAACTAATGCGTGATTGTGTTTATTATTATTATTATTATTTACTTATTTATTTGTTTTATTTCATTTATTTATTATTTTTTTCCCTAAGGAAGGTTGTATTACTATTATTATTATTGAAATAAAATGCATTTTTTAAAAGCATTCTTTAAATCAAATTCCTTTCTAATTTACTAAAATAATAATAATAATAATAATAATAATAATTTATGAACAGACTTTAATAATATGATTACTTAACAACATTATGTTATTTTTTATTTAATTTTTAATTTTATTATTTTACTTTATTTTATTTTACTTATTCATTTACTTTACTTTTTTCTATATTCAATTCAAGAAAATATTGCTTTCGTAAAAATTTTCGGTTTCGGTTTTTCGATGAATTTACACGTTTTCAGAGTCTAGAACATAATTTGGTCACTTTTAAAAAATGTCTGTCTCTTTATACCTGTATGACAAAAGTTTGTGGCAACTGTATCTCGGGAACTACTGCACAGAAATTCATACAAATTGATATCTAGATTGATTGGACCTTGACATAAATTAGTGCCTATCAACTTTTGGTGAAAATCGTCTAACAGGTGGCATGGTGGCATTGCCATCCCACTTTTCCTAAATTTTTAACATGGCTGTATGGAGAAAATTTAATGTAAATGCGCATAATTAGAATTATTTTTAACGAATAATTATGAAATTAAAAAGAATTATTTATAATAATAATGGTAAACTAGTTTTTTTTTTTCTTTTTTGTATATATTGGAGCATTGCTTTTACTCCCCGAGAAGAAAGGCAAATTTTCAAAATGGATATATTTCAAAAGAACTCGCTAATACCTTTAAAACGTATGGTTGAACCATCGATCTGTGATAATATTGAGATGATACTGGGTGAACTGTAAGGAATATATAGAAGAAAGTCTTGTGATGTCCATAACATTCTAGTTTTTTAACTGTTTAAATGTATTCTTTTTCAATTAATTTGAGAGCTATTTCTTTGAACGCTTAATGAAAGTTCTTCTTTTAATATGCATCAAGCATATCCATTATTTATTTTACACGAACTGATCCGCACTACTGGTTTGAAACAGAGATAAATATCGCTAAACAAAATGTCGGAATCGGACTTCAGAATCGAAGTGAAAGTAAATAAATAAAAATATATATCAAGCATTAAAATCCCTAAATAAGTATGCTTTCATCATTCTAGTCACAAAATGCTTCACGGTCTGCTGTTGCTGGCATTGAAACTTTATCGCACTTTGTCATTCACACTTTATCTCTGATAATTTTCATGGTGGTGAATTTGGCATAAATTAGTGCCAATTTATTTTTGTTTCACGATGTCATCTTCTTTAGATATTTTTATTGCATGATCACAACCATTAATATAATTTTAGAATATTTCTTTGCTTTCTGAACACATACTAAGACACGATAGTATTATTATAATGAAAAAATTGCACCATGAGATTTTTGTGTATGTATACGCAATGAAATATCCTGAATTCATTTTAGCTAGTTTTTACGGTGAGGTGTGTATGTGTATGTGTATATCTATGTATATCTATGACTATATATATGATTGAATACGACACCGTCTGAACGTTATATTCTATTGAGTTCAAATTTGGTGTGTATATTATGAATCATTGCAGCTTGAACTGCATAGATTTTTATCTCAGTACTAGACTAATAATTCTTTTGCATGAATACAAAGCAGAATTCTTACAAAATACGATCGATTAACTAATATTATTTAAAGATTGTTTTGGCAATGCTTAATTGTAAAAACAGAAAAAGAAATTGATGTATTTTACATTGCTTTGCTAAAGTATATGATCATTATAGAAAATGGCGTGTGTTTTGCTTATAGTTCTTCTACAGGTAAGAATAGAAGAATTTACGTATATTTTTTCCTAAGGAGGCTAATTATCTGGAGTGCATTTAAGATATATAAAAGAGAATGAAAGTGATACGCTTTAGAATTGTGCTTCAACATAGGAGTAACTGGAAACTGCTTGTTATAGTTCACAGAAACGCACGAAAGAATTTTAATACATTGCGGTGAAATGTATAAATATACGAACGTGGGTGAAAACTCGCAAACAAGTATAATTTAAACTTTTTATAATTTCGCAACCATTAAATAGAATTCAAAATGTTCAAGTAATCGCCAGACTAAAAATATTGACTGCCAAAACATATATCGATTGAAAATCTCATATTGTCTAACGGCACACTGCTGACATATTTTTCGATTTTAACACTTTCCAATAAGATTGGAAATTACTGATGACTTCGGTTGGTCTGTCTATGTGTCCGCGCTTTAACTCCCGTAAATATTTATGAAATTTCTTAAAACTAATATATGTCACTATCGGATGCACCCTATTGAAAATGGAGTCATTACCTACTGATTTGGGTACAGGAACAAATTAAAATATTCCAATGCGTTGCGTTCTATGAGAGGTATTTCTACAAACCATATTTAATACTTTTACTTTACATAGTTCTTAATGAAACTGAAATGTGTTATTAATGTGTTCCCTATCGGATGTTTTCTATTGAAAATATAATAAATACCACGAATGGTTTGGGTACAGGGACACCCGAAAGTGTTTCAATACATTGCGTTCTAAGAAAGATATTTCTACATTCAAACGATATTTAAATAACTTTACTTTGCGTAAATCTTAATGAAATCGAAATATGTTATTCATATACACAAAAGAATGCTTGCTATAGAACGATTGGCATTGGTATGATAGGTATGATTGGCATTGACATTTACAGGGCCACACAGGAATATTCAGTTACATTAAGGACTATTATTAGAAATTTGCTGAATTGCATTTTCGTTTACATTAAACCTTTCTAATACTTTTTAACAACTTTTAAGTGCGAATATGATTTGAATTAGTATATGCGTCGGTCCGACTGTCGGTCTGCCCGCCTCCAGCATCCGTTTTCAGAATTTCTTAAAAATGATAAATTTTATTCAAGTTCACTATGGAATGTTCTCTATTTGAAATGGCATTAATAGGCCCTGTACAAATAATTTGTGTACAGGGACATTCAAAAAATGCCAGTGAATTGCGTTTTTGGATAGACATTTTTATAAGCATATTTAAATAACTTAATACTAATTTAAATAACTCAATAACTAATAAAATATTTAAATTCATATTTAAAAAACTTCCTACTGAAAAAAATCATAAAGAAATTGACATTATTGTTAATAAGCTAAAATAATGTTTTATATAGAATATAATATGTTTAGCGTTCAGATTTACGGAGCTACATTTAAATATTCAGATACGTTAAGGACTGCAGCTGGAAATAAAATGTTGCATTTCCGTTTCTGTTAAGCGTTTTTAAAACTTTCCAACAATGTTTAAGAGTGATTATGAATTCAGTTAGTGGATATGTCTGTTTTTCTGTCCTTCTGCCTCTGCAGTATATGACAATGCAATCAAGGAATATTGAAGGTTATACGATACATCAACTACGTACAGTAGAAAAGTGTTAATAACTAATACGTACCTCATGATTTTTCGTTCTTGTTTTATTTATTTGTGGCAGTTTAAATGTCAATGTCAATGACAGTTATTAGATTTATACAAACTAGAAAAACATAACATATTCATAAGAGGACATAAATGTATTTAAATTATATCTTTATATTTTTTATTGTTATTAACAATTGTAAAATAATAATAATAATAATAATAATAATAATAATAATAATAATAATAATAATAATAATGAAATGTTTTCTGATCGCCTGGTTAATTGTTACCTGGTACAAGAAATTCAATATTAAAAAACAATAATAAATAAATAAATTAGACTTATGTCTGAGGGGGACTCCACATCGCTTACTTAAATTTTCATATTTTGTTTTTGGCATATATTTATTTTAGTAAGTTTAGTTGAAAGATATTAATCACCTTATATCCTTTTAACGCTTTCTAACAGAGTTTAAAATTGTTTGTGACTTCGGTCTGTCTGTCTTTACACGCTCCAACTTCCGCAAATGATTTTAGAATACTTTGAAACAAATATACATATATCACTCAGGTTCACTATACCATGTTTCCCGTTGAAAATAATAGCTTTGCTGGTTTGTCTGCCGGAAAAGAATTCATTATTATAATGGTGCACAACTTGCGGCTCGGGGATCTAACTTATGGTCCTCTGAAAAGTCTTACACGCAAAATAAAATGTTATTTATTTATTTATTTTATTTAATTTTATCTATTTATTTATTTATTTATTTTTATTTATTTTTTATTTATTTTTTATTTTATTATTTATTTATTTATTTATTTATTTTGTGTGTGTGTGAAGTAACAAAGTTTTGTTGAGGCTATATTAACAAAACATTGCGTACATTTATAGTTGATTTAACAAACTGTTTTATTGTTTAAACAAAATGTTTCACTGAGACAGTAAAATTTTTGTTGAGTCTATATTAATAAAACATTACATACATTTAATTGATTTAACAAATTGTTTAGTTGTTTCAACAAAATGCTTTGTTAAAACAACAAATATATGTTTTGTTGAGGCTATATTAACAAAACATTACATACATTTAGTTGATTCAACAAATTGTTTTGTTGTTCCAACAAAATGTTTTGTTGAGACTATATTAACAAAACATTACATACATTTAGTTTATTAAACAAATCGTTTTGTTGTTTCAACAGAATGTTTTGTTAAAACAACAAATGTTTTGTTGAGGCTATATTAACAAAACATTACATACATTTAGTTGATTTAACAAATTGTTTTGTTGTTTCAACAAAATACTTTGTTAAAATAATAAAACTTTTGTTAAATCAACCTATTTTTTTTTTTTTTTTCTTTTTTTTGATACAATATCAAAGAAAATTTTGTTGTTTCAACAAAACACCTTTTTTTTCTGCGTAAATGTAAATCTCAATTACTTTTTTTTTTCATTGTAATTTTCTAAATACTTTTATTTAAGAGGTCACGTGGATTTCGAAGACTAAAAAAAAAAAGCACATTATCTCTACTTTTTTTCTTTTCTTTTCTTTTTTTTTTTTTTTTTTTTTTGATATAATAAATGAAAAAAATTATTCAAAATTTTGAGCAGATGGAAGAACTATATTTAAAATTTAACGATATTTACAATTAAACAATAATTAAAAAAAAAAAAAAAAAAAAAAAAAATCAGCAAAAATTCTGTAATTTCTGCCGGTGGGTCTTGCTTTCCGGAAACCCTTCAGAAAAGTGGTGTATTTAAAAAAAAAAAAAAAAAAAAAATCAAATTTGAATATTTTTTACGAAGTTGTAGGCAAAAACAGTGTAATTTTCGGTGCATTTTACACCACATAAAGCCTTGTAAAATTAGTTGTACTCGAAAGAAAAATAATAAGACTTCATTTAAACACTAGTCAATTCTATTTTGAAGAAATGTGCGAAATTTCAATACTCAATTTTTGAGAAATCGTGTCCATCGCTTTTTTAAAGGGTTTCTGGAAACCAAGATTGACCGGCTGAAATTACTAAATTTTTCATGAAAATTTTATAAAATATTGTTTAGATGATGCTCTTTTATAGGCTCGAAATTTTAAATAAAAATTTTTGTTTCTTATATAACAAAAAATAGAGAGAAAATATGCTGTTTTTAGCCTTTGAAACCGATGTAATCATCTCTATAAATGCACTTACTTATGATATGACCTATATCCAAACTGATTAATAAGCTTGCAAGGAAAAGTAAATTTAATAACAGTTATGCAGATATATGTAAATAGACAGCAGCTTTTGGTGTCGGCGGCCATTGTCCCTACATATCTTGGCCTGTTTTGACGGACCACTGAACCTCCATACTCCAAACGACTGTATGAACATGGCCCTCGACCGTAAAAAGACCTGCAAATCAACCTCTACATTATTTTCTATGAGAAGTGCTTTTTTAAAACATATTTTAATATCTTCATACTCATACTGAACTCAACATATAAAATTAATATACATTAATGAGATATAGAAAACAATATTTCTTGTAAAATATTGTAAGATTAGGATTATACATTGATTTACAGTTGTTCACGTACGAAGTTGTTCAGATACACTACAAGATTCATTGGAGGATTACTCAATGTTAATTTTATTCTTATGAGGATTTATTTTAACCACTTAACTGCCCCGGGCGTATATATACGTCTTTCCAAAGTACGATCCTTTGCATTGTACTGCTACCAGTGAAACTACTGACACGATTTAACAATGCAGTGAAATAACCTTGGAAGTGATCTTTACACTGTTTTCGAAAGATTTACTCAATTTAGAATCGAGAGAGAACGGTGACGTTGGGAAGCGAATTTCTTAAATTTTCGTCGGCAGGTGAGGGGTTAAGTACGTTATGCATTTTTTTCAAACAATGTACAATACACACACTACACAAAAATAATTTCTTCAGATTAAAAGCTATAACGAAAGCTGTTGTAAGATCTCTCATAGTTTAAAACAAAATATAATTTCCTGTAGCTTTGCTTTTTTTAGACAACATACAGGGCTAGACAAAAACAAAAGCAATGTGAGATTTCTGTCTTAGAAACAATATACATTTTAATGTGTTATTTTTCATGGAAGTAAATTTCATTCAAGGTTAAGAGATGTAGTGGGTAAGTGTAGTCGGAAACTGTTTTATAATGTTTTGTAATATTCTATACTGCATTTTTCTTCTTTTTTTATTAGATACGTTTTTTGTTTGATTGTTTATCAAATCAACCATTGAAGACCTGATTTTCTGGTTCAGAGGTCTTCAAAACGTATAAATTTAGCGAAGACTTAATTTTGAAAATTTAAACCCAAAACATAATTTTTGTCAATTAATTAATTAGATATTCCCAAGCAGGCCCAAAAATGCTACATATGATGTTGTGCTCAAAATCAAAACCAGACTTTATATAAAACTTTCTGATAAAATTGCATAATTACACATTATACGCATGTTTATTTTTAGTGCTGCCATCTGTAGTTTTATTTCAATAACGTTTTATATTATAAAAATAACGTTAAATAAGTACCGTAATTTCCGATGTTTAATCCGCAGGTTCGTCAAGACGTCAAATCAGTTTCCCACCGAAAATGTTAGGTAATTAACAGTGAAATACATATTTAATCACGTTTTTATGTCTTACAAATACAAGTATGGAGTTGTTTACAAATTATTTTTTTTTTTTTTTTTTGGTGTGACACTGATTTATGCGACCTGTGGCCGAGAAATACGATTTTTCACATTTAAATTTTGCACTAAGACATCATTTTTTCTAAATAAATATTTATCAAAACAAATACTTCTGTAAAACATAGCAAATGTACGTATTATATTTAAAAATAATTAGAAATTTTAAAAAACTATTTAGAAAAATTTATTTTATCTATTAAATTATCCTTTGTGACTTTTCCTATTTATTCCTTTGTGACGTAAAACCTGCTTAGTACTTAAATATTTTTCTTAAAAAACTATTTCTGATCAAAATCTGAGTATTTTATTTCACACACACTCAGAGAAAAAAAAAAAAAAAAAAAAAGTAGAAGAAGAAGAAAGAAAGAATGAAAGAATGAAAGGAATAGAAAATGCTGCAAAAAATGTATCTTGTACTATGGTCAAATTTATGTATATTTTCAATGCAAATTCAAGTTTGTACTAGTAGAAATTAATTTAGTATTATAATTCACAGTTATTTACAGTCGGTAACAAAAGTGTCCGAACACTAGCGAAAATTCCTATGTAAAAAAAGTACGCTTCAAACGGTTTTGTTAAATAAATCCTTGTCGAATCATATCCTTAGTCAGTGTAGGAACATGAATCGATAAGGATTTATTTAACAAAACCGTATGAAGTGTACTTTTTTTACATAGGAATTTTCGCTAGTGTTCGGACACTTTTGTTACCGACTGTACGTGAAATTTAGCAAAGTATTTACAAACATTTACTTCCATTCCATTAGTCGAATATAGGCCCACCAGTTGCCGAGTGAGTCTGCGCTCAAAGCTGGTGGAAGTGAAGTGCCGAGTTAGATCCCAGGTCGCCCTAGCCGTGCGGAGTTTTCTGTGGTTTTCTTCGAAACTTACGCAAATACGGGCTAACACCCCCCCCCCTCCCCCGTAGAAAGACCCCGCACGGAGGGGAAATATTGCATTCAAAGAAAAAATTTCGTTATTGAATTTTCATCTGATTTACATCCTTTAAGATTTCCTGAATTCATAAGATATTTCCTTTTTTTTTTTTTTTTTTTTTTTTTTTTTTTATTGTTCTGTGCGTACGTGTGTGTGTGTACCTGTGTTTATAGGTGCATAAGAAACTTTCTAATTGCCGTATCAACAAAACAAGAAACAAAATTGAACAGCGAGACATCATCGTTAAGGGGTTACGTGAGTTTCGGAGGCTAAATAGATGTGCATTTTCTCTCTCTCTCTTTATATATATATATATATATATATAATTTAAATAATAAAAAAACATTTTTATTCAGAATTTTGAGCATATGAAAGTGCAACATTCAAGTAATATGTTATAAAAGTTTCATTAAAAATTTTTGGAAAATTCAGCCGATAGAATTTGGTTTCTGGAGACCCTTTAGAAAAAAAGGTGAACAGGATAAATCATGATAGCTTTATCTGAAATTACAGGGGAAGGAAAAAAAGAAAGGTAGAAAGAAATCTGTTACTAAGTAAATATATAGTTCATACTTGAACGAATGTTTTTCAGTACGACAGTCCGTTGTGACTGTTTGAATTGACTGTTTTTGAGTCGTTACTAATTTTTTGTCTATCACCTTGAATAAACGTGTAAACATTTTTATTTTTATCTAAATATACAAAGCTGAAAGTTTGTCATTGTATCTGTCTGAATTATTAGATTTTATCAAAAATTGGTAGGCATATTAACCAGAACAAAATGTAGCTTAAGCCGTATTTTTTTAGTTCAACCGGTTCAAAAGGTATTAAATAAAAACACCATTTTAACTTTTAAAATATTAAAAAGAAAAATACAAACTGATGCTAAAAATAAACAAATAAACCAGTAATTTTTTTTTTTTTTTTTTTTTTTTTTTTTGACGGAAAAAAAAAGTAAACGTACAAATATTTCTTTCTTTTTTTTTTTTTTTTTTTCTTATAATTTAAAAAGAAAAAAAAAGAGAGAGAGAGAGAGAGAGAGAAATTGTAATTAAGAAAAAGAACAGCTTTAATAGTAAATCTCATAGCGAAACTTGATATTTGACATCGAAGTAGCTCAGACGTTTCACGCCAAGATCTTTATTTACGCAGTTGTGATATCCATTTCAATTCATAGTGAAAATGACAACAAAAATTTAAAAGCCGCCAAGGGCTCCTATGCTAAAGCTATATCAAAGAAATTTTAAGAAAAGGATTCAGTAAACGACGCTAGGGAATTAAACACAGTTACTGCAACTGCATATCTTTATATGGAAGAATAGATTAAAATAATTCCTGTCATACTATAACTTAAATTCTATTTTGTGCGTATTTTAATCCATTACTCAGAAAACAAAAATAGGTTTATAATTATTATTATTGTTATTACAACTAATTTTTACAAAGTATACGTGGGGTGAAATGCATCGAAAATTGCACTGTTTTTGCATACAACTGCCATTTTTTTTTTTTTTTTTTTTTTTTTTTTTTAAGTCTTTTGTTCAGAAATTAATTTCCGATAGCTATCATGAATTTAATTTCAAATAAAGCTACACTGTAAAAAATAACGGTAGATTTTACCAGCAGAATGTGCCGGCACCCATATTAACAGCACATTCTGCTATTAAATAAGGCAATTTACAGCGGAAACATCTGTAAAGAGAGACACTTTTACAGTTGTTTCTGCTGTACATTACTTCTTTCTAACAGCAGAATGTGCTGGCACCCATATTGCCAGCACATTCTGCTGTAAAATCTACCTTTTTTTTTTTTTTTTTTTTTTTACACTGTATCATGAGTTGTCCTGTCCGCCGTTTTTCTGAAGAGTTTTCAAAAAACAGGTCCCACCGGCTGAATTTTCCAAAATTTTTAATGAAATTTTTATAAGATGATGTTTAAATGTTGCTCTTTTATATGCTCAAATTTTTTAACAAAAATTTTTTACATATTATATTAAACAAAAAATATATAAAATATGCTTTTTTTAAGCCCTCCAAACTCATGTAACCACTTGAGGCATGTGCCGATTAATCTACCAAGTTTTTGTGAAAATTGGAAAACTGGATGTTCGATCGAAAGTCAGTATCTTTAAAACGGCTCTAAAGATTTTTAGTTCCCCATCATACTATAGGTATGGGGAACTTAGGTAATCGTGAAAAATTTCGACCTCGGTTTTTTGACTTTTCTACACGTTTTCAGGTGTGAGGAATCCGAAAATGACAAAATTTCTATGGTGTCTGTCTGTAGGGTGTCTGTTAGTCTGTTAGTCTGTTAGTCTGTTAGTGTGTTAGTCTGTTAGTGGGTCAGTCCGTTAGTTTGTTAGTCTGTGTACACGATATCTCAAGAACAAATTGTCGCAGAGAGGTCAGATCAGTTTTAAAATATTACTTTCGACACTGGCAAGAACCCTATTCATTTGCAACATTCGATTTTAAAAACTTCGTAAGTTATTCGAAATTTACGATTTTCTTAACATGGGAGAATAGGACAAAAAATCACTTAAACGTGCATTAAATGAAAACTTTTTACAGTAAAAATGTCAGACCAGTTTTAAAATATCAGTTTTGATGCCGGAATGAACATCAGTAACTATAAATATGCTACTTTGAAAATTTCGCAAGTTACTGGAAATTTACGAATTTCTTAACATGGGAGTATAGGGAAAATTTCACATAAACGTCAATTTTGAGAGATATTTTCATCGTAAAGATGCCAGACTACTTTTGAAACATTATTTAGGACACTAGCATGAATATTAATGACTATGAAGTTTCCAATATAAAGATTTCGTAAGTTATTGAAAATTTACGAATTTCTTAACATGGCTGAATAGAGCAAAATTTCACATAAACGTCAATCTTGAGGGATATTTTCATCGTAAAGATGTCAAACCACTTTCGAAATAATATTTAGGATACTGGCATGAATATCATAGACTATGATTTTTCCAATTTAAAAAATTCGTAAGTTATTTGGAATTTACGATTTATTTAACATGTCAGAATAAAGCAAAATTGAGCGTAAACTTCCATTTTGAGGATCCTAAATACGTTAGACAACTTCAAAATTACGTTTATTATATTTGTTTGAACATGATTGAATACAAATATTCTAATAGGAAAATTTCGTAAATTATTCGTAATTTACGATTTTATCAACATAGCGAAATTGTAAATTTTTCATATAAATATGAATTTTGAGGATTATTGCATTGGAAATAGTAGCATGAAAACTAAACAACGGAATTGACCCCGATAAAATAAATTAATAGATTAGAATAAGATAAATATATCGAAGTGAACGGTGGATAGCCTATTAGGCGGGGATTTTATTCTGTCACTGTATGAAGCTTTGGTCAAATTGATTTCTTTTAACATTATTGCCGAAACGTCAGTGGAGGCCCTCTGTTGAGACTCAAAACGGTTTGGGGCTGTGTCTGTCTGTCTGTCTGTCGCGCGATAGTGGCCGCCAGAAAAGCGCTATTTACTTGAAATTTGGTACACATGTTCATGAGCCCCACGAAATCAGCTGTATAGTTTTTGGTATGTATTCCATTTGTAGTTCGTATACAGGGACACGCCAAAGTTTTTCTTATCTTTACGGCCTATGGGAGGGATTTGTATGTACCACGATAACGGCCGCAAGAATCACGCTATTGACTTGTAATTTGGTACACATGTTCATGTGCTCAACGGAATCAGCTGTATAGTTTTGGGTGTGTATTTCATTTGTAGTTCGTGTACAGGAACACGCCAAAGTTTTTCTTATCATTACGGCCTATGGGAGGAATTTCTATGTACCGCGATAGCGGCCACAAAAATCACGCTATTGACTTGCAATTTGGTACACGCGTTCATGAGCCCAACGGAATCAGCTGTATAGTTTTAGGTGTGTATTCCATTTGTAGTTCGTGTACCGGGACACGCCAAAGATTTTTTATGATTACGGCCTATGGGAAGAATCTGTATGTACCGCGATAGCCACCGCAAAAATCAAGCTATTGACTTCCAATTTTTGCCGAAATGTGAATGGAGGCCCTCTGTTGAGACTCAAAACGGTTTTGGGCTGTGTCTGTCTGTCTGTCTGTCGCGCGATAGCGGCCGCCAAAAAAGCGCTATTGACTTGAAATTTTGTACACATGTTCATGATGCCCACGAAATTAGCTGTATAGTTTTCGGTGTGCATTCCATTTGTAAGTTCGTGTACAGGGACACGCCAAAGTTTTTTTTACCATTACGGCCTATGGGAAGAATTTGTATGTACCGCGATAGCGGCCCCCAAAATAACGCTATTGACTTGCAATTTGGTACACATATTCATGAGCCCATTGAGCAAGCATTTGACGAAACTGATATAGATCTGAGACTGACCGCCTTGGCGAAAATAATGCTCTTTTTATACTTTTCTATCGAAAACAGACTGTTCTGGAAAATTCTCGTATCACATCAGCCAATGAGATTAGAGCTTCCATATTTGGTATATCCCTAATAAGGATTTTCTCGCCAAGATCGCCAAAAAAATCGCCAAGGAGGGAAATAGTCGCCAAATTTGGCGCCAAATTTATTTCTTCCCTTATAGGAGCTTTTTAATGCGTTTTTAAAGGAAAATTTGGCTATTTTAACGCTAAAACGACTATAAAGGCACAAAATTAGCATTTTATGAACTTACTAAACCTCTTTGAAAGAATTTATACAAAAATAAATGCAATTATTTACAATTTCGTAACACTTTATATCATACACAAATAGGCATACAAAGAGAGATACAACGAGGGGTTGAGGGGGGTTGCCGCCCCCCTCAGGAATGTATTTGATTTTGGTAATAAGTCGATCGAATCAATATATACTATTATATAATAAGGAATAAATAAAAATGACCTATTGAATAATGTCTGATGCAAATAGGACGTTGAGGCTCCTGATCTGCAGATCCACTAGTAATATGTCTCGCACTAGAAATTTCTGAGAACATAAATATGATGGGGAACTGAGCAGAGTCCACCTATGCCAACTAGTTTTTTCTTTCATATGTATGTATATATCCCCTTTAGATGCTCTTTCATATGCATTAGTTCATTACTACAAGACATTTGATAGGTATCCTGATAAAGTACATTAGTTTTAGGTCTCAGAAATGAATGTCTGAAAAAAAAGTTACAACTGACTTTCTCATTCCAACTCGTCGTATTTGCTATCTTTTAGATATCGTGAGTTTTATCAAAATTTGGTGAAAGTCGGAAGTGGGATTGAAATTCAGTAACTCAAAATATGTCTAATTATTTTCTTCAAATTTGCACTATATAAGCCCTCTTTTAGCGGTCCTTTCATATGTGTTAGTTGGTTCCCACAAATAATCTGGTGTGTCACTCACACGACTTTCTCTTACCCTGAAATTTAATACTATAAATACTGATTGAACATTAAGGGGTAAGAACAAGAACTGTTGTGTAAACGTAGGTTAAAACAATTCAAATTAGGTTTTGGAACAGCTTTATTTGACAAATAATTCTGTGTGGAGCAAGCCCCCCTCACCTCCCCGTTTCATTATTGTACCTACATTTATATAGAATTCAAATCTGTTATTAAATTCAAAAGTTCATTTAAAACTATTCAGATAACTTTCACATGCAACATTTCTTGAAATTTATCAATCTTGATCAAACTTTTCGAGTAACAAACATATTAACTTCAAAGTACAACATTTGGTTTCGCCTGAAATTATTTGTTTTTAATGTTCTCTAAGACAAAGATCAAGCGTTAAAAACTTGACTTCGGTATACAGAAAGCCTCAAAACGTGTAAATATACAAAAATCCAATCAATGAATATTTAGCTTACAAAAATACATTATTAACCATATGACCATAAGGAATTAATTTCAAACCCTGAGCAGCTTTCCTGGACATGGTAAAATATTATAGTAAAGCACTTCCACTAACAATAAAAAGGAATGTTATGGCTTAAACATTGGCAACTAGTGCTGGGCGATGTTGATATTTCTTAAATCGATATATCGTTCATATAAAATACCGATATAAGGATATATCGATGTAATGCAGTGTTATCAAAAGTGGTCAAAACGTTCTCTAGACTCCTCAAAACGTGTAAATCCATTGAAAGCCAGAAGTTATTTTTACAAGTACTTTCTTATAATGTATACAAACGCCAAAATCAACAATGGACCATAGAAAAATTATTTTAGTTGAACCAAATTAAATTTTTTTCTCGAAATTATTATCTTAATCACAGACATTTATTTTTTTACTAAAATAAGGCCTTTGAAAAAATCAGACATCTGATAAAGATGTAATGTTTATACTAATTATTATAAAATTATTCGTTATTTTCCACAGTTCAAAATTTACACATCGCAACACAGTATAATTAATATAGCGCTGTTTTTTTTTTTTTTTTTACCACAAGTTATAGAATTCCACATTGACTCGTGACGTGACTTTTGTGAGTAATCTTCAGAATAATTAAAAACACCCCAATTTATTATTATTATTATTTTAACTAATTAATAAATTCAGAATTTTATTATTTCTTATTACTTTTTAATCCATGAAAATTTTTATATTCCCCACTTACATACGAATGAATTGCAAAATGGCAATCAGCAGAAAATTACTAATTAATAGAACTTCACACATGGTATTAAATTTCTATAGTGCCTTGCATCCCCTAATAAATATAATTCTTAATTAAAATTTTCTAAAATACAATTTCTTAAAAAAAAATTACGAGATTTTCTTTTTATTGAAGAGTTAAAATTTTTTACTTATTTTAGATTAAATTACATCAAATACTGCAAATTACAAAAAGATTTAAATAATTATAACTCAGGATAGAAAAATAAAATTGATAGAAAGAACAACAATTTAGTGCATTGGAAGGGGGGGGGAAGGGGGGGAGCATCAACTTTCACCGTATTTAAAATTATTTTTAAATACCCATACTATATGCTGTTAATAACTGACTTCGAAATAAATAAAAATTAGGTATGTTTAAATGTTGTTGTTTAAATTATTTTTGACAATATGACAATGTCATATTGTGTACTGAAATTAATGAATTTAATGAAAAAATATTAATTATATAAAATATTCATAAAGAATAGTTAAGATTTTTAAATTATAGGAACTGAACTATAACAAAAAATAGCAGAATAAAATACTAATATTGATAAAATAAATCTCCAATAATCAAACGAATTTTGAATGAATGAATTTTTCTCATTTCAACTAGTCAAACTTAAAGGAAAGCTTTGTATCAGAATCGGTTTTCATTTTGCTAGTGCGCACGCGTTTTGGCTCGAAAGAATGGCCTTAAACCGATATTCTCTTTTTCCCAATGCGCCTGCATAACACAAAATCGAAACGGCACTTCAATCTTCATGATTTAGCTGTCTATGGCTGCGCATGTTTAGACTGACTAAACCGGAATCTTTTTGAATGAATATCTGGCATTATTCCAACTATATTCAATCGGGATTTTCATGATTTAGCTGTCTATGTCTGCGCATGCTTTAGACTATATCGGAATCCCTTTGAATGAATAATGAATAGTTACCATGGCATTATTCCAACTTATTCATTTTATTTGATTTATTCATTCGGATTCGGTTTAGTCTGGAATCATACGTTTGCGTGTTCGGATGTTTCTGCATCGATATTTTACGGAAGATGAAATATTTAAATCGGATAACCGATATTAGCGTTAAATCGATATTTTAATTTACATCGATATAAAGCCCAGTCCTATTGGCAACCCTGTATATCTTCTGAAAATTATATACACACCACATGATACACATAAATATAATCCTATATTAATACACGGCACAACCTGAAATACACTTCCATCAATTTTCAAGTATTGTCGCACTATAATCTAGTTCTTTTGTGTAGCCCTGTAAACGAACAGTGAATGATTTCTATACCATATTCTACATGAAATATGTTTTTACGTATATAAAAAGCATTAAATTCGTTTCATTTGGTTTAATGCAATCTATAGATGTTGAACCCTACTTACCTGCAATTTCCCCCCATAGACGTAATGTATTTGAATCCTCTTGACTGTCCCTCTCCCTGTACACGAATCATTTGCTTGATCTCAACGAAAAGTTTAGTGTAGCATCCCCATATGATACATTTTTAGAATACCGAGTTTGGGCTTTCTGCTATAATTTTTCTTGAGATATGCTGATAGCAGACACACACACGCAGAGAGAGAGAGAGAGAGAGATACAGACCAGCCGCTGAAAACATTATTTTTGGATTCAGAGGACCTCTAAACGTGTAAATATGACGAAAATTCGATTTCGAAAATTTGACCCAAAAATAATATTTTCTCTACAATTTATATGGGTAAGAGAAAGTGAAAAACTGATAGTCCTCTTGATGCAAGTCAGTTTTTGGCCTTTAGAGTAATGTCTTAAAAGTGTTTCCGTCGATTTTCTTTTAAATCATTATATGAACATTCATATAGATGCCCTTACAGCGTATGCATTTGGTTACTGCTGGAAAATTATTAAGTATCTCAATTAGTTAGGAAAAGTTTTCACCAATCAGTACCAGTATATTCAGCATCAGAATACACATAGCCCAACCCTCTCCGTCTATATGATACTCTTCTTTGTTTCAGAATGTGTAAACAGACTATGCGGTAAAGGTGTGCACGGGCCGGCTCGTAAGAGATTTGCTTACCCGACCGAGCTGGCCCAATAATTTTTTGCAATATCCGATCCGAAAAATATTTTTATTTTATTTTATTTATTTATTTAAGATGCATTTACGTTTAAAAACTTTTTAGCATCTACTTTTCAGACTTTTATTATATCTAAGCAATAGAATATCTAAAAACAAAACTATAGACCATTTAGAAGACAATTACATATGTACAGAAATTCATTATTACGGACTGACAGAAGACAAAAGGCTCACAGACAGATAGAAAGTTAAATCGAAAATAATAACATTCATCAAACAATGTAATGTAAGTATTAAAAATGGTGAATATTACTGTTTGTATATGGCCCAGCCCGGTCAGATCCAGCTCAATCCAAGAAATAGAATTTTTTTTTTTTTTTTTTTTTTTTTAAGGATGCATTTACTTGCAAAAAATTTTTAGTATCTACGTTCCAGACTTTTATTATAATCCAAGAAATAGAATATCCATTTACAAAACTATTGATCTTTTAAAGCAGTCCTGTCCAACCCAAAACACTTGGTGGGCCACATAGGAAATACTATATTTTATTCAGGTGGACCGTATCATATGTATGTATGCGTATATGTATTATATCAGTTTGATTTTGCAAGAAATGCTTCAGGAATTAAACAAAGAAAGGAGCTTGTTGGATTGAAAATGAACCTCTATAAAAGAAAAATTATGTCAAATTCCTTTGTTTCTCCACTGAAGATCACTGTTGATATGGATGAATTAGAAACAGTATTCAGATATACTTATATGGGACAAGTCCTTACGATGAACGGAAACATCATGGAAGAAATTAACAACCGACTTAAACTTGCATGGAGAGAACTTGGAAGAAATAGCGATCTCTCAATTTGTTTTAAATAAAAATTTTTGATCAGTACATTTTGCCTGTTTTAACTTACACTTCAGAAACTTTGGACGTAAAACTATACAATAACTTCGAATAATCCAGAAAAGCATAGAGAGATGCATGTTAGGATTCACCCGAAGAGGCAGAAAGCGTAACATTTTGATTAGAGAGTGAACCAAATTTACTAATGTTATTTCTAGAGTTAAGAAGTTAAAATGGAGCTGTGCTGGGCACCTTGCCAGAAGAAATTATGATAGATGGACCGCCAAAATCCGACTTTGGATACCAAGAGGTAAGAAAAGAACGAGGAAGACACCACTGTGCCGTAGGAGAGATGAAATTGTGAAGTTTGGAAAGGCAGAATGGAGAAGAATTGCAGAAAACAGGGCAGATTGGAATCACCTAGAAGAGGCCTTCATCTTGCAGTGGATTGATAAAGGCTGAATTTGGTGATGATGATGATGTTATATGTTTGCGAGTGCATGAATCATGTATGAATATACTTTTTTCGGGGGAAGGATGGGTGAAAATTCGGAGGAGAACACATTAATTTAAATTATTTTCATTCATTAATTAAGAATAAAGTCGTAAAAATTATAAAATATAACTATAATAAAAAGAATGAATAATGGATCTAACTATTTAGAAATTTTATTCATTAATTCATCAACCATAAATATTTATTTTCGATAAATTAGAGCGTAAGGTTCATTTTTATACCAACTATGTGAAAAATGCCAGAGCTGGGGATCGAACCCAAGCCCTCTTAAAATGAATCTAGGGATTTTTCATTACAACAGAGTGATTCTTTAGTTACTATATTCTTTGAAAGGTATTTTCACTTCGAAAAGTCAGAACAGATTTATTAATTTTTAATCTGCTAACCAAAAAAGGCACACTTTTAAATATCGTTAGGCTCCTCGCAGGCCGCAGAAAACTACACGGCGGGACGAATGCGCCCTACGGGTCGCGGGTCGGCCACCTTTGTTTTAGAAGATAATTACATATAAACATAAATTCATTATTACGGTCTGATAGAAGACAGAAGGCACACAGAGACATAGAAAGTTAAATCGAAAATAATAACATTCATCAAACAATGTATGAAAGTATTAAAAATGGTTAATATTACTAAAAATCTACTTTCATACATTTCCATATATATCCTGTAATGTATCCGAATCCTTTTATATGATCCTGTAAACAAAACATTAATGTTAATATAACCATTTTCAATGGAAACGATGCTTTTGTGCATCTGAAAAATGATGCTGATTCCATGACTTTTAAAGCCCTGATAAATAATAATAATAATAATAAATAGAGGTAAAATTTTTAAAAATATCATTCTTTAGACTTTACAGATCATAGGACACAAAGTCTCATAGAAAATAACGTATCTAATTTTAACTTATTTTGTCTGTACAATCGGTAACAAAAGTATCCGAATACTAGCAAAAATTCCTATATAAAAAAAGTAGAGTTAATACGGTTTTGTTAAATAAATCCTTGTCGAATCATGTTCTTAGACTGACTATGAACATGATTCGGCAAGGATTTATTTAACAAAACAGTATTAACTCCACTTTTTTTAGATAGGAATTTTTGCTAGTGTTCGGATACTTTTGTTACCGACTGTAGGTGTGCGCAAATCAATAGTGGAATAGATATACTATTTGGAATGAAAAAACGCACTATTGTGACTTTAAATCATATATCAGTTTCGAGACACATTAAAAATATTTGCGGAAATCAGATCGCGAACGTTAGACAATCAATTTTAAGTTATTAACACTTTTTAACAAAACAAAATTGCATGCGGCATACTAGTCTATAAAATAAAATAAATTACTAAAGAAAGTTTTTTTTTTTATTTATTTACCTCCTTCGTTAATTAACGAAGCGAGAATATTGGGAAAAATTTTAATCCAGGCCCGAGTGTACGAGGGTTGCTATTTATATTTCTGGCCTAATAATGAAAAAACAAATATGTAGGATCGAAATTGGTTTTATTGTTTTTCAAAATATTCTCCATGATGATCAATACACTTTTGCATGCGTTTGAACCAATTTTCAAAGCACTTTTTCCAGTCCGATTGAGGTAACTCCAAAACATGCGTTTTGAATGCATCAACCGCTTCTTCGGGGGTCGAAAATCGTTGTCCACGTAATTTATTTTTGATGTGTGGGAATAAGAAGAAGTCATTGGGTGCCAAATCAGGGCTGTACGGCGGATGACCCATCAGTTCGATCTTTCGCTCAGTCACAAATGCATTTGTTTGAGTCGATGTGTGAGAGCTCGCATTGTCATGATGAAGAATGATTCGCCTGTTCTTCTGCTTTTTTCGAATTTCTCCGATGACTTTTGGCAAACAAATGGTCGTGTACCATTCAGAATTGACCGTCCTGCGTTGCTCTAACGCCACTGTTGCCACATGACCGTTAATGCCGAAGAAACAGGCAATCATTTGTTTCGATGTGCTTCTTCCTCGAACAACTTTTGTTGGTTTTGCCTCGCCTTGGAAGACCCATACAGTTTATTGCTGTTTTGTTTCCGGCTCATATGCATAGATCCATGATTCGTCACCTGTGTAGATGTTATACACAACCTTTGATGTACCTTGAACGTATTTTTCCAACATTTCCTTGCACCAATCGACACGAGCCTTTTTTTGAGCGTTTGTCAGATTATGCGGGATCCAACGCGAACAAATTTTTTTTACGCTCAAATGTTCATGCAATATTTTATTGATGCTAGTCATACTAATGTCCAAAGACGCCTAAATCTCACGGTATGTCACATGACGATCTTGCTTTATCAGTTCACGCACAGCATCGATCTTTTCTGGCACAACAACGGATTTTGGACGACCTGCACGGGATTCGTCCTGGATCGAACATCGACCACGATTAAATTCGTTATACCAATTTTTTACAGTGCTGTAGGATGGCGCTTTATCGCTGTATAAAGAATTAAGTTCATCGAAGCACTCTTGTCTTGACAATCCACGTCGAAAGTTATGAAAAATAATCGCACGAAAATTTTCACGATTCAATTCCATTTTTTGAAAGAGAAGAACTTTTCAATTTATTGTCAACAACACAAATAAAGCTATAATGGTAAATCGTCTGCTGAATTTACGTTTAAAAATATCAAACTTTCGATTAAAATCGTCTGTGGTCGCCTAGCAACACTTACTGTTGCCAAGGCCAGAAATATAAATAGCAACCCTCGTATGCACAAAAGCAAATTAAGCTTGATCTTTGCCCGGCGCGAAGATACCAAAACAAACAAAAAAAAAAAGCTCGAGCCCGGCCCGGCTTAAAACCAAATTGAGAAATTCGCCCAGAACCTGTCGGGACTCAAATTCAGATCCGTGCATATATCTACCATGCGGACCATGCGGTAGATTGGTCAGAATGATTGTGTATTTTCAGTGTTTCTAATGTTGTAATCATAGTTAACATAAAAAAAGGTAATCAGCCTGAAAAATATTATTCCATCATCATATTTTTTAATTTTCTAAATGAAAAGTTTTGTTGGGTTGCAATAAGGTTCCTGTACTTCTGTCTGAAAAAATGGACTACAATCTGAAATATTGCGAAAAACAAGAAGAAATTGGTGTAACGTGTTTTGTGAATCTTTATCGTTTGTTCTATTGCGTTTAAAACACTTTGTTTCATTATTTTATTCAAGATTAAGAAATGTTGGTATAATTTATTTTCAAATATTGAGTATTTTCAAATAGAATCTCTATCTCTTCTAACGTCAGCTACACCTAAATACATGTTATTTACAATATATAAAAATATTATGCTATGGAAAAAATGCTAATACTTCAATAATTGTAACTAGTTGGCGATTACATTAAAAAGAAACAGGCCCTGTAACAAATATATTGGTTGCAGTTTTTTGGGTTTTACATATGTGCCAACTTGTACGGTTTTTTAACACAAATATTTCTTTGCAAAAAATTTTGTCATGTTTAATCACAGAAAACTGCTTAAAAACTTATTAAAGGCCGTCAGAGAGCATGAACAGCGAATGAATATTTAACCCCGAACAGTTTTTGACCCTAGTGTGTAAATGGTTCGACTTACATTACAAAAGTATAAATAACATGTTTGTAATCAGTGTGAAAACTGAAAACTGCCAAAAAACAAAAAACGTATATTTTTAAACGTTTAAAAACTTAAATTTACCTCCCAGCACCAGCACAATCCCAAATTGCACCCTTTAATAGTTCGACATAGAGAAGATTTGATAGCATATTCGTAACCAACGTCAAAAATTACTCTTAAACGTATATTTTGAAATTCTTAGAAAAACTAACACTCCGCTTCTGCCATCTATCGTCATAGATTTTAAGAAACTACTGGTATATTTGTTATTCTCAGTTTTTTAGTTGAAATGGCAATGTTTACTAGCATAGCTACCAACTTTTTTTTTTTTTTTTTTTTTTAACACCATTTAAGTTGCATTAAAGTGACTTTAGTCTATTAAAAACAAAAATTGATTAAATTTTTCTTTCTATATTTTATTGGAGAGATTAAACAATTATTAAATTTTGTGACTAATTTCCTAAACATTGGTTGATCAATGTGCATCAGTTTTCCCTTTGTCTTGAACATAAAATTAATGATTTTGTTACAGGTTGCTAAAAAAATGAGGAAATAGAAGGGATAATTGAAGGAAAAAAAAATTAAAAATACACTATTTTTATTAATTTGTTTTTGTTTTTGAGAATGGGTCCTTTATGGCGAACTCTTTAAAGCAGGGTAAGGGGGCCTCCAAATAACACCAGTGTCCCGGGTCTTCAAAAAGCATAAGTCGGGCCCTATCTATGCCTGCTGCGTACTGTTTCTGGAATAAAAAATTTAACGTAAATAAGAAAAAGAAGTAATTAACTCTGGATGTCCTTCAAAATTGCAATTATTTTGAATGCAGAAAAATGTATAAATCACATAAAAGAATCCTATTCATTGGAAATTCCTTCATGCCTTTATACAAGGCTATCCATTTTCTATTTTGGCTATTTGCCCATTGAAAGTGCCCACAGAAATAATCAGAGTTTTCATCGTGATGCTAGTGCAAAGAAATATCTGTGAAAAAATATCCCATGAATGAACACGTATTTTCATTCATTATTTTGAAACCCTTTGCATGTCGAATTTCATTAATTTCTTATACAAGGATATAAACAGAAAATAATTCATGGAAGTTGATCGATATTTGACACCCGTAGTTTTATAGATTACACTTTCCAGTTTTTGCTTTGATTTGTTAATATGAAATTAACTCTGATATTTATTTTTATAAGCCAATTTTCAAATGTGTATTAACTCATTTTTTTATATATCATAAATGCTGTAAACTTCAGTTCGAAGAAAAATCACACATGTATTAATACATGTCAGTCTGACACTCCCTTTCTGTTAAAAATAAATATTCCGCTTTTCTGAAATGTTTTCACCATCACTTTCACTTATTTCTTTATTTATAGATTTTTGTTTTCGCAAAAATATCAAGCCGTTAAATTGCCGTTAACTTTCTCATTGTTGAAACCGCGAGAAGAGCAAAGTCGATCTTTCATCATGGCTTCGCGCTCACATGTTGATCAAGGAGTAAATGAAAGAAGATTACGGCCTATTTATGGTTTGTTTACATTAATGAATTGAAAATAACTGATTTATATTGAAGTTTTTAATATTCTTTCAGTATCTCAAAATTCTGTGCTGTCCTTTAATGTTGGACACAATTTATGTATCATGTTAGATTTAAATGTTTTGAACTTTCATTTTGTGTATTATATAAGATCTTTAATAAAATACCTACATATTTTTCTTAATAGGACATCTATTATATGCTTAATATTTAAACGTATCTTTTCCTCTAAAAATTGTTTTGATAAACTTATAGTAAAAAATACTGGCTTATTTTTACCCATTTTCAATCTCTATGTTTAACCAAATCTCCTTTATGTGTTTCCTTCTGTGCACCCTCTTTTCCTCCTTTTCTTGAAAAAATATAGATGAAAAATCCGTCTTATGTATTTTAATTTCATCACACATTATCAGTAATTATCTTTGTATAATGTGCTTCGTTAAATTTTGCTTTATTGCAACTAATAGGATCCTTAAAGACAAAACTTTAATTAGAAAGAGTAAAGCACATTTATATCTTCTTCGTAATTTCTAAAAGGAATTTATTGTTAAATATTATAAATTCTCGATTTGTACCAATACTTATCAGGTAAAGTTGTTTATGTAAGTAATGTCTTACGATCAGTTTTCATTTTTGGGTTGTTTCTGTCAAAGTTAATTTTACTTTGTTTCTTCAAAACAAATATTTTCTGAAATGCTGTTTATTCCCAACCACTATCAATTTTAGAAATTTATTTTTTAAAAAGCATTTTTATTATTTTTCATTGCAATGTTTTGTTTGTTTTGAAATGAGTTCTACAGATACTGCTAATTATTTACATCTGTCATTTGTTATATTTATGGTCTGGTAGGGGTTTTAGGCAAAATTTGGACTCTTACCTATTTTTAAATATTTATTTGCAAAAGAAACTTAAAAAAAAAAAAAAAAAAAAAAAAAACATCAGTGCTTGTATCAATATTACAAGTGCAAACTTTTTTTTTTTTTTTAATCTCCGCATATTGATATACTACACTTCATAAACATTATTTTAAAATAGTATATACTTTAAATTAAAATATTTTTTTTTATGTATTTCACTTACTGATTCATTAATTTGCAGATTGCTTGGATAATGGAAAAAACAAGAAAGCATTACAAGAAGCAGACAAGCTTCTTAAGAAGCAAAAAGATTTTCTTTGTGCAAAGGTATTTTTCTCTCTTCATTGAACTTTTCAATAAAAATTATTGTATTTTTTCACTTTTAAATACTTAATAGAAAAAAATAAAATAAATAGAATTGCAAGTGAAAAATCTATCTCCTGTTTTATTTGAAGCTAATTTCTTCAGCTGCATTTTTTTATAATTTCATCATTAATAAACACATCAATATTTTTTAAATATATTTTATTAAATATCTTTATATACTTATTATCTTAAATTAAAAATCTTATATCTATGATATTTAAAACCTTATTAAATATCTTTATATACCTTTTTCTCAGTTTGTTTTCTTTCTTACTTTGTATTTACTATTTTAATTTTATTTCAGGCCTTGAAAGCTCTTGCTTTAATAAGACTTGGTAGGCAAGATGAAGCCTCGGCATCTTTACAGGAAGTTCATGTGGAAGATCCAGTAGATGATCCTACATTACAGGCTATGACTATCTGTTATCGTGAGCTGCAGAAACGTATGTCAAATATTTTGTCTGCTTGTTTTATGTATTTTTGTTGATATAAATTTTAGTTGTGTGCATAAATTTAGGTAATATTTTGCTACTTTTGTATTAACTACATGCCAGCCTAATACTTAAATTGCAATTACATATTAACAACATTATATGTACTATGCGTGATATTTACCATCATATTATTTCCTGTCTTTTTTTTTTATTATTATTTATTTATCTGGTAAAATAAAAGTTTTATATCATTATTTTTAAAGCTCATCTGATTGCTGATGCATATGAAAGAGCTACCAAGAAAGATCCCCAAAATGAAGAACTGTTATCTCATCTTTTCATGTCTCATGTAAGGAATGGTGACTATAAGAAACAGCAACAAACTGCTATGGCTTTATATAAACTTAAGTCTAAAAACCCTTATTACTTCTGGGCTATCATGAGTATAGTAATGCAGGTATATATTTTATATGTTACTTACATATATTTTTTTTTATGTATTTCTTTGTGTTGTGTGACAGTATGGGGTCATTATATCAAATAGATAAAAAAATAATTTTGCGAATAATACTTTTTTGTTAAAAATGATTTTATAGCAATTGAAAAATTAAATGTAAAATAAATGTAAATTATAGTTGAATTTCATTTAAGTGAAATAAAATTTTGAAATTAAAATCAGTTAAAAATATTAACTTATAAGAAGCGTGTAATTTTCTTACATTTGATGAAAATAATGATTTTAGATGACTATTTGAATTATGCAATGTATGTGTGTTATAAAGTCACGGGTCTGTCCAGAGTTCAGACAGAGTACTGTTTTGGGGAAATTTTGAAAAATATACACATAATTTTGTGAATATAAATTTAATGTGAAATGAAGCTCTACGTACTTTTCAGCTAAGATCCCCTTTTTGTGTCATTGTGAAAAATGTAATTTTATAAAATTAGAATTATAATTAAAATAAGGTTTTGATGTTTCGTTTTAGATAATGCAAATACACTGTTATAGAACTGTTTCATATCTATGCACAGAAACCATTGAAATAAGAGATTTATTAAAAGTCTATGCTTAAAAAAAAAAAAAAAAAAAAAAAAAAAAAAGACCCTTGACAGTACAAATCATTACATAAAAAATTTTAAATCAATAATTTTTATTTAATAAAATTTATATATATAAAAGAAAGGTAAATAATGTGGACAGGACAGTGTACATACTGTACAAAAAACAAGTATTCTATAGATTTAATTTTATGCACAACTTCTTACACATTCAATTTTCTCTGAAGAAATCAGTTTTTGATCTTTGACTAATATTAAATTGTGAAAAGGGCATTTTCTTAAATGGTTGATTTTTTTTTTTTTTTTTTGAATTATTTATTGCCATTATCTTGATTTTCAAAAAATTTCCCAAAGTTTGTTATGTGCTTCTGTAGGTTCTTTTTGATTGTAGATGTACTAATTTCTGAAATATCATTGTTTTCTTCATCGTTCTCTGCAGTTAATATCCCATTTATGATGGCTTATTGTCAATATCTTTACAAGGAAAATTCAATGAATTTTCTTCACATTCTTTGAATTTCAAAAAATCTTCTCATTTAAATTTGTTCCTGAGAGGTTTTTTTTTTTTTTTTTATAATTTTGCCGAACAGTTTATGTGATTTGGACAGCAGTTAAAAAGTTAACATCACAGTTTCCTAATAAAATAAAATCAGTTTTTTTTTTTTTTAATTAAGAGCACACTCTAATCCATAAGTTAAAACATGATTAGTTATATATATAGTTTTGGCTTTTTTGTTATTATATAAAACATGAAATAACATTATCTTAAACAGAAGTCAATTGAGACTTTTCCAAAATTTGTTATAACACAAGCTAAGTTGCAATATGCCTTTAACACATGTTTTAAATTTATTTGACAAGAGAAAATCCCTTTTGCAATTTTTTCATAACAAATATATATATATATATATTAGTAATGTCAATATTATAGGTGTTTTTGTTAAAAATTTTAGAATTATAAAAAATGCTCTACAGTATTTAAAAAGTATATCTTTGATATTGGTGTTGTTCTTAGGCATTATGAAATTATGATTAACTTTAACGTTTTTGATAGTGAGTTTTCACTGTAGCATTTTAAATTCTATATGTTGTTATATCCATATTATGTATAAGACTGTGAAATCAAAGTTTAGTATTTAAACAGAATGGTATTTTTATTACTATTTTTTAGATGTTAAAAAAACATATTTAATATTTTTTATAATGAAATTTTACTGCACTTAGGCATAAAAAGCCTATTTGGAAAATGTATGAAGAAACACTTAGCTATTGAATTTTTTCAGCCTACTTCCTTTTCAATTTGTAGTTTTGTTTTCTTCACCTTTACCTAATAGATAATGTAATTTTACATTCCGAACATATATTATGTGAGGAAAATACTGTTATCATGGAAAAAATAATGATATTATTATCATGGAAAAAATAATGAAAAAAAAGGGGAAGAAAAGAAACAGCAAGTACAAAAATACATAAATGCTGTTTGTAGAAAAAAATTTCCAAATTCATAAAAAATTTCAAATATATATATATATATGTATATATATATTTAACTTTTTATTTATTGCTGTTACTTAGTTTTTATACAATCAGAAATTTATCAACGTATAAATGTATTCATTTTTTAACTTTTTTGTTTGTATTTATTATTTAAATAAATAAAAACTTTTAAGCTTTATCCTAATCCCAATAAAAAATAAAAAAATAAATAAAAATGCCTGTGTGAACCCTTTTGGCAAGTAAAAAAAAATAGTTAGGTGCCATTGACACTTGACTTTCACATACCAGTTTCTAACCCTGGCCGACACTTATTTTTTCCAAATGTTCAGAGTAGCTTTTCTGTTTCAGTTTGCTGCTGTATTCAATACCCTTTTTATTATTTCAGGCAAATGTAGCTGATGAAAAGCTTGCAAAACAAATGTTGCTGCCTTTAGCAGAAAGAATGACTGAAAAGTTTGTTTCAGATGGTAGAATTGAAGCAGAAGCTGGTATGAAAGGACTTTTTTTTTTTTTTTTTTTTTGTCAATGCAAATTACAAAATTATTTTTAGATAAAGATCATTCTCTTAAAATAATTTGTGTATCTTGTGTTATTCTATACCCTATTTAGTTTTATATTAAAATATTTATTACACTGAAATTAAGTCATTTCTCAAATGAACTCATTCCTTTTTTATGTTAATTTATGTTCCTCAGAGAGATTAACCCCTTGAACTGAAATGACGAGTCTAGCTCGTCATGAATTTCCCGACACTAATTATGTTCTTATATGTATGTATATATATAACAATAAACATTCATATAAATGTGTGAAACAAATATTATTTTTAATAATAACAAATTATTTGAGCAACAAAACCGTAAGTTTCTATATCAATCCCTCCTCTTAAAACTAAGGAAATTAAATTGTCTGCATGAGCAGTGCTGACTGAAAATAAATTGTGGTTCAATGGGTTAATCTCTTATTTGTATAGGATCTGTTAAAAGTAATCTTACTTGCATATTATTCTTTGATTTCATATTTCAAGCAGGGGTGCAGGATATGTTCGAACACCTGAATGAGGTTCAAAGAAATTTTGAATATTTTCTTAGGAGAAAATAAAAATATAAGTCTAAAATAACAATTTGCTACTTTGCAATGCTATAATATAAACTAACATCTGTACTTTTATGTTAAAGTTTATACTTACACTTTTGAACACTTACTACATTGAATAAATGGCTTTGTATGACAAAATAGACTTTTGTATTATTGAGGGGAAATTTCTGAGGTCTGAACATTTTCTGTACCGCTAATTTCAAGTACTTTTCAAAAAATTATTATATATATATATAATAATGATGATCTATTAAGCATAGTAGAAGCCAAGCAACAGATACAAGATCACTGAAACACCAATGACCAATAAGATTAAAAATTTCTTTGAAAAGTTCAGAAAAATGAAAAAAAAAATTCTCAGGGGATGAAATACACAAATTTCAAGAATCGAGATTTATTAACAGCCTGCAAAACAAACGAATCAATAAACTAACGCAACAAATCTTAACTTAAAACCATAAATTATATCGGAAATTTATGAAAAAATATATATATTAAGTGTTTTTTAAAGATTTTCCTTTTACTTAATCCATTTTTTTTTTTTTTTTAATCTTAGCTTTAAAGGCATATGCTTCAGAAAAATAACCCTCCTACTAAATATTGAGCTCCTAGCCCCAGTCGTACTGGGAAAACAGGTGATGATTTAATATCAATCAATAAAAATAATTGTGATTTAAAAGAAAAGAAAATCTAAGATGATTTTAGTACTTTATCATTTATCATTATCTCTACATACCTTTAAGATGTTGAGCGTCGTGCGAATTCTTAAGGAAATCCCCCGTCAGGCCAAGCACTCTGCTTAAAGACACTGGTATTGCAGTATATCAGTGTGTTTTTATCTTTACCATGTTTCAATAAAATCCATTAAAATGCCTTAATAATATAATCCTGTAATAAATAAAAATTAAGTAAATTTGAATCAATTTTCAGTAATTACTTAAAAACAATGTAATTTTTTTATTTTTATATCATATTTTATACTCTCAGCCACCAGTGGTTGATGCGGCTTATACGGAAAGTTCAGTGTCAGCCACCGATGGCTGACATAGCACTTAATGTGTTAATCAAATAAAATAAGCTTTTTAAAATTTGTAATTTGGAACGTTATATGCTAATTTCTTAATAGATAACAATGTTGATAAACATAAACAACATAATGACACTTTTATAAATGTTATACATATTTTTATTATATAATTTTATAATTTAAAACTCATAAGAGAACTTTTTTAATTAAGACTGTGTAAATATCAAAGTAAAAAACAATTTTAGATTTTTATCTTAATTATAGATATGTTTACAATAGTATGCTATTTTCTTTTTTTAACCGAATGTTTAATTTACTATAACTAAAGTTAAATATTACTATAACTAAAGTTAAATATTTAGCACAAAGTTTGAATATGGAAAAGGTCAAACAGTGATCAAATATTTATCCCTTTACTAATAGAAAACTTTGATTGATAGAGGTTTGGTAAATAGAGCTACACTGTGTATATATGGTAGAATATCTGTAATTAACAAACATCTTTTAATTGCAGATGAAAATTTAGAAATCATTCATTTTTTTCTTTTCTTAAAATTATATTTCAATCTGTCTCACTCCTCCCTCCTTTCTTTCTCTCTCTCTCTCTTTTTTTTTTTTTTTTTTTTTTCTCTTTACTCTTTGACAAACATTGTCATTTTTCTGTATTTACAACAATCACTTTCTCTGCTTTCATGAATCCATATTTTACTATATTACCTCCTATTCTCTTAATTCCACATTTCTTCTAAAAAATTTTTACTGTTAAAGAAATTTTTGTACTTGTCAATGATTTACTAATAATTATTGTATCATAACTTTAATAGATAGATATAAATTGTAGATTAATGCTTGCTATTTTCATGCCTATGTTCTAATTTTCGTAATAATATTCGTAAGTTGTGTTGTGATTAGTGCTGTAAAATACCCTGGGTAATACCCCATTTTGGGTTTTTACCTAGGTATTTATTTTTCAATGAACTCTATTTGAATAGCATTTGTGTATAATATGATAATGATATATATAAATAGAGGGGGGGGGGGGGGTTAGAAATATTGAGCCTCTTTAGAAATTTTAGAATTTTATAAAACTTAAAAATTTAATTAGAAAACACAAATGCAATACAACACCACATTTTGCATAAAATATTTGATTTTTAAACCAACCCTTTTAGAGTTTTAATGTATTTCCTGATTTTTAAGAGCAGTATTAATTTAAACCGAAAGAAAATATTAAATTGGGTTTAAAAATAATAACACTATAAATGAAAAAAAAAAAAGAAGGAAAGAAAGCTACATTTGCAGGGGTAGTTCCAATACTATTTAAAAAATCCTGAAAATTATTGCAAGGTTTTTCGCAACCTTGTTAAAATTAAAATAATCCCAAAGTAGCATCCAAACAGAAAAATTGAGTTTTTACGTAAAATGTTTATAGCTATTTTTCTGAAAGTAACAAAATATATTACAAACATATTGCGAATTTTGTCTAAGTGATGTTTTGCATTTTACAGATTCAAAATAAAACATTACATATTTAAAAAAAAAAAAAAAAAAAATCTATTTTTAAAAAATGATAAACAATTTAATAGTTATTTTTGGAATGTGAAAACAGAATTTAAAAATATGCATTCGTTAATGAGTTATAATAGGTCAAAATTTCCCATATAATATTAGTTTTGGCTTCCAGTAATAATAAGTAGAGCCCCTTTTAACATTAAAGTTCCAAGCAGGCCCTTTTTCTGTTATTTTTATTTTTTCGGCAATTACAAAGTGAAGATTAATGAAATCAGAATCAAAACTGACTTCTAGCATGGCATTGTAAGAAAATTAAGAATCAGAAGCTACTCTGGTACCATCTATACAATATAGCATAAACATAGTTAAAAATTATTATTCTATTGTTAGTGCCACTGTTTTACACTAGAAAAATTAAATTATACTGCAATCTCACATTTCAGAATATTTTATCATGAATGCTGATAGAATTTTTAAAAACTTCATCAAAACTTTTAATTAAAAAACAATTATTATAAGCTATGTTATAAAATATATAATTTTTTCAAACATGTCAGAGAAAAAAAATTGATCCAGTATTTTATTACCATTTAATAAGTAAAAGTCCTTTTATGAAATTAAAAAAATAAACAAAATTCAGAATGAACTGTGAAAGCAACACAATAATCAGCACTCTTCGGGGGCATTAGTCAAATTATTGTATGCAGTATACAAATAAATTTTATTTTTTAAATAATAATTTATCACTTATTCAAAAATACTTTTTTTTTTTTTTTCAAAATACCTACTTTTGGGGTATTTACCCACTCTGCATCACTAATTGTAATGTCAAACTATTTCTTCAAATTGCAGAAGTACAGTTGTATCTGATGATTTTGGAACAGCAGGAGAAATTTGATAAGGCTATTGAAGTACTAGATGGTCCTTTAAGTGGTAAGATTTTTTAAATGTATCTTGTTAAATGGTTTTATTTATTTGCACTGTGTTGTTAATTTTCTTCTCCTTCCAGAAAAGTTATCTCCTTATCAAGACATTTTACAAAAAAGAAAAGCCGAATTCTTAATTAAACTTCAAAAATGGCCAGAAGCAAATCGAGCTTTCAAGAAACTTATACTTGGGAAGTAAGTATCTTGTTATTACTGTAGAATCCCGATTATCCGAGTTAATGTGGATAAAGCTTAACTCGGATAAGCGAAAAACTCGGTTAAAGCAAAAATTATGAATAGAATAAATCATGTAGGTTTAAATGTATATTTTAACAATTACAAATGTAATACAGATGTGCCACATGCAATTCATTTTCTTATGGTAAGATTAATCTTATTTTTTAAAAAATCCTCTTTTTTTTTTTTTAGCACTTTCGCTAACTTTTAGTCTATCTCTGTGGCAGATTTTTATATGTTGATTTTCATCGTAACTGTGTTGTTTGCTAGATTCATTTTCCTTAATCTGTATTGAGTGTTACTATACTCTCCTTTCAAAAGAAAGTGAGGGGTACACTGTTAAAAAAAAATGCAACTTTACTACCAGAAATTCTTTGTAATTATAGAAAAATATGTTTTGTTAATGTAATTTTTACGTAATTTATTACTTTTTTCTCAAATTACAGAGAATTTCTGGCACCAAAGTTGCATTTTTTTTAACAGTGTAGAGAGGTGTGTAATACAATGACAAGTAAATGGGTGGCTTTTGTTGATTTTGTGAGATGAAGTTCATAATTTATTTTCGGTAGTTTTAAAAATGGGAAAAAAAAAAAATAAAAAAATAAATCCTAGAAATAGTTAATAATTTGTTTAAAGTAGAAACTTGAATATTCAGAGCTCTGATAATTAGGGTTTTATTGCATTTTTATTTAAAAAGTTGATTGGAGTGAAATGCTGTATTTTTAAAATTGTATATGATGCAAATCTACTGATTATAAATTTGATTAATGGATTAAAAAATATTAATTTTTGATTTAAAATAGTTATTTTAAATGAGAACTATATGCAATAATTCTGATTAATAAGGCTTGCTTAATGACCAACCAGTTATCCAGAATAGTCTTGTAAAAACCATTCCAGATAATTGTTTCCCTACTGCAATTACTCTTTCTATACGAATTTGGCTATAAATAAATGTATGTGTAAGACAATTTATATTTATTTAATTCTTAAGTAAATCAGGCTTTTTAAAGCCATCCTACCTAGCCTCCTTATATTTATAAATTAGTTGGCTTTTGCCTAGCGGTTGATATTTCCAAAGTAACCTATTTTTAAATTTGTTAGTTACTTGCATATTATTACAGAAATCCATATTCACCAAATCAAAAACAGTGATCAGATGTTGTAACTAATAACCAAAAAAAAAAAAAAAAAAAAAGAGAGAGAGAGAGAGAATAAATAAGTAAATTAATAAATTAAAAAAAAAAAAAAAAAAAAAAAAATTTAAAATTTATCTCTCTGCTTTTTATCAAAATAATGGAATTAGAGTTATGAATGGCGGTTAATTTGGCAGTTTTTAGCAGGGGTTGAGAAATAAAACCACCAAACACGAAGTAGAGGTCCTTACATAGCATTACATCCCCAAAAAAACTTATGGGCATCATTTTTGATTGATTTTCAAAAGGCTAGGATATGTGTAACATAAAAAGCAGTGCTGTTTGTTGATGGAGTGTACCATCTTAGATTTTTAAAAAATGTCTGATGTCCTCTGAAATATTTCAAAAAAGCATTACTGCCGCCCTCTACCCAAAATCTGATTTTAACTCAAAAAAAAAAAAAGGTCAAAAAATTATCTGATATTATTTGAAAAATCTATCCCTATATACGATTTAATAAATAAATATAAATAATAAAATGCATAAAAATTTTAGTTTTCCTAAAATTTATTACAAGTAATGCAAAATAAGCATTGGGCATTACTTTCAAATTTACGACCTAAAGTTTAACTAAAATTCCATTTTTAAATAAATTTTCAAAAGCCAGAAATTAAAAGGGTAGTCTTCAATAATTAAAACTAAATTTATCTTCAAAATTCTTTTCTGAATTTTGTACTATGTTACTCTTTTACACTTGCATTGTTATTTTGTTATATACAGAACTAATAGACTGTGCCCTTTCAAATTCAGAATGATTTTTTTTTTTTTTTTTTTTTGTGTGTGTGTGTGTGTAGGAAAATTTAGTCTGTATATTTGAAAGCAATGTCTGTGTTTTGCAATATTGATAACGAATCGTAGAACATTTTATTTTTCATGGATTTTATTAATATTAATTAAATCACATATAGATTGGTAAAATTTTTGGGGCCGTGCCCTTAGCAGAAATCTATAAACCTGTGTCCTTAGTGGAAATTTTACACCCCCTTGGTGGCGTGCTTTTAGCATACGTGCCTTTAGTGGAAATGTATAATAAATTTAAAAATAAATTAATAAATAAAAAAAATGAACTCTTCAATTTTCCTCCACATTTTATCCACATTTATATTTTGCTTCAGAAGTAACCTGTCGCAAAAATAGGTATGTGTACTGTAGAATATCCATTATTTGAGAGAACGGTGATCTACAACCATATAAAGCTTAATGAATCAAAGTACGCTATACAAAAACGTACATTAGTATTGCTATTTTATGATTTTATTTAAGTTTCTGAAAATATAATTAAGCATCACACCTAAGCTAAAGCTAAAACAGAAACGAAAAATCATGAGTGATTATCAACACTTTCCAACTGTACGAACTTGTGTCGTATAACATTCTATGTTCTTTGTCTATATTATCACACAATGAAGAGACAGAAAGACAGACATATACACAAATTGAATTCATAATCACTCTGAAACATTGTTGGAAAGTGTTAAAAATGCTTAACACAAACAGAAATGCTGCTCTTAATTTCCTATTTGTACCCCTTAATGTATCAAAACGTTTTTACGTAGCCCTGTAAATCTGGAGATTAAGCATATTATAGTTTATACAAAACATTTTCTTAGCATGTGAACAATAAATGCGAATTTCTTTATGATTTTTTGATGAATTTATTTAAATGTGATTTATAAAAATGTTTCCCCTAAAGTGCAATGCATTGGCATCTTTTGGATGTTTGTACACAAACCAGTGGCACAGGTTCTATTAGAGCCATTTTAAGTAGGGAATATTCAATAATGAATTTGAATAACACATATCATTAAAAAAATAAAATAAAATAAAAACTAGTATGTTATGGCCACCACAAGACTCTTTTCTATATTTTCCTATACAAATTCACTAAGTGCAAATAATTATTTTTCATCTTAGAGGAAACTATCACTAAATATCCAAAGAAAGACAGTTTTATTGTCTATAAATGACACCTTAAAAAATGCATTATATAATAGTTATCTCACATATCAAGTTTCGTACAGTTATATGCCATAGAAGTTGATATATAGCTTTCCCGTTATCGAGGAAATTTGCAGTATAGCAGCACCACCTATTGGCCAATAAGCATCCAAATTGAATCAGCATAATGTTTCATAATGGCCTTCATGTATATCACGCTTTGTTTGATGATATGCAATAGAACCTGAGATATAGCCTCCCCTTAAATTGCAGAAATCGCTGTATAGCAGCGCCATCTGAGGAGCGGTTGACACCAAAAGTTGGCAGACACTCATTTAGGTTAAGGTGCATGAACATATAAATTTATATGCAAATCTGTGCAATATTCTGTGCAGTTCCTGAGATATAGCTTTCCCTTAAATTTCAGAAATCATTGTATAGCAGTGCCATCTGTTGGTCCATAAGCATTCAAATTGAATCAGCATAATATCTCATAATGACCTTCTCTTATATCAAATTTTGATTTATTATACCAACAGAACCTGAGATATAGCTTCCCCTTAAATTGTGGAAATCGCTGTATAGCAGTGCCACCTGTTGAGCGGTTCACGCCAAAAGTTGACAAGCACTAATTTATGTCAAGATGCATCAACATGTAAATTTATATACATTTCTGAGCAGTCGTTCTGTAGATACTGTTGCCAAAAAATTTTTGGCATGCACACACACACATACAGAGAGAGAGAGAGAGACAGGCAGACAGACAGACATTTTCTAAAAATAGTCAAATCGTGTTATAGAGCTCTCAAAACGTGTAAATCCATCAAAAACCCGACGTCGAACATTTTTACGAATACAATACTTTCTTCTATGGAATATAATAGAAGAAAATAAAAATAAAAAATTCTTAAAATACTTACGGACGCTGGAGGAGGACAAACTGACAATAGAATAGACAAATACTAATTCAAATCATATTCACATTTTAAAAAATGGTAGAATAAACGCTTAATGTAAATGAAATTCAGCAATTTTCCAATAATAACCCTCAGTGTAACTGAATATTTTTGCGTGACTCTGTAAATTTAAAGCTAATCATACTACATTCTATAGAAAGCACTGTTTTGTGCATTTGAATAACATATTTCAATCTGCCACATGCACACCTTATTTCTACTAAGGGCACGACTTCTTCTATTCCTCTTTCTTCCCTTTCACCCCATTCCGCTAAGGGCACGGTCGCTAAGGGCACGACACCAAATTTTCAAATGATAGATAATTTTCTGATTTTTTTTTTCTTTTTTAATTAGATTTTGGATAGAAGGTGGCAGTAATGATTTTTTGTATTTTTTTTTTTAAAGGATATCAGTCTTTATATCTATAAATTAATTGTTCACTAAGTTTGCTAAAAGTCACTATTGTTTGCTAAGAAGTAATGTCTTTTTTTAACAACATATCAATAACAAGTTTTTTGAAAATCAAAAGTGACACCATATAATATTATTAAAATCATGATTAAAACCTTTTAAGTTCTATTTTTTTTTTTTTTTTTTTTTACTTTGTTAAATAAAGTATAAGAGTATAAATCAATTTATGAAACAGGTTTTATATCTCACATAATTCAAAAGTGAATGGTCATAGAATGTTCCAAATTTTTATTTGAAATTGTTTTGTACATCCAGTTGTACACCACCAATTTTAAACACAACCAATTTATTTCTGACACATCCCCACCCTTTTAAAAATATTCATGATGTTTCTCTCTCTCTCTCTGTGTTTTTCTTGCAAAACTGAAAATGGTTGGAAGCAAAATGCTGCAAATTTGTATGTAAGTTTATTTTTATGATGTCTAATTGTGTGCCTACTTTTTCGTTCTTTATACAACTTTTCATTTTGGAGATATTCATGCAAATGTTCTCCATAATGACTCAAAACTGAAAATAATTTTTCTCATTTCTAATGAATATATTATTTAATGTTGAAATTGATAAATCTTCATGATTGATAATATTTTTCTTTGTTTTTAGCCCTGATCAATGGTCTTACTATCTTGAATATTTTAAATCCGTCGGGCATCTTTTTGATAGTGATTGGCGGCCAGAAGAGGGCACGTAAGTTAAATACTTTTATTTATGAAAGAAAGATCGTCTACCCAGAAGTAAAAGCCCTTGTATAGTGTACAGTTAAGGATCTATAATCCGCATACCCATAATTCGCAATTGTCTATAATCCACACTCACTTTGCAAATGTATACAAAAGATTTTGCAGTAATGAAAATCCGATATTTTGGATGTATGTGAGAAAATATGTTAATTCACATACTAAAATGAAAAGAAAAAGTGTAAAATTTAATTTAGATATACATAATTAATTTTCAAAGGAAAAAATAATTATACTTTTATTGCCTTTATACTTTTTTAGCGAATCCGAACATCGTCTGAATAATATTCAATTAGTGATCAAACAAAACACATGCAAGTACAGTTTTCTAACTCCTGCCAGTAACAACATTGCTTATTGGTTGAAAAAAAAAAAAAAAAATGACATCATATGGGTTGGTGGGATTGTGTATTTTCACAGATGTTTAAGGACTGTTAGTGTAAATGTTCTTTTAGGATAGTATTTCAAAAATACACAAAACTATTTAAGGAAAAATTTATACCAGCATTTGTTTTCAAGATAAGATCTACAATGCAGTCATTAAAAACTGCACATTGCAAGTATCTGGCTACATACTGTTAATGAAAGTCCAGAAGTAGAAGTACAGTTTTTTAATGAATTACTCATTTAAGGGTTTAACTTATACATTGCTTCTACTTCATTAAATAAATTTTATAGTTTTATATATTAGTATTACCTTCATTACATTGCATAAAAACAAACAATTCTAATTCTAGCTTCATTAAATAAAGTTCATAGTTTTATGTACCTTATATTAATTCATATAGTGAGGAAATGGCATCAATGATCTATAATTTGCAAAAATCTATAATCCGCACAAGTTCTAGAACCAAGGTGTGCGAATTAAAGATCTTCAACTGTATTGTATTTTGTAAAAGTTTTAAATGAAAAAAATAAATGAATTGGTTTACTTAATATACAGGATTGCCACAGGCAACTTTTTTTTATTATTATTTTCATACCACTATTTCCATAACATAAAATTTATAATAAACTTATGCAGGCAAAGTGCAGATTACTTGCAAAAATTTATTACAAATTTTTATTTTTTGGAAATAATTATACGATTTTTTTTTTTTTTTTTTTTTTTTTTTAAGTCTCCTATGGCAACCCTGAATATACAACTTAAACATTATTGTTTAAATTATTTATTCTTAGTTCTTTTAAAAAAATGTTTTCTGTTTGTGTTGTATTTTTTATTTACTTTTTATTTTATTATTTTTTTTTTTCCTTTGAAAAATTTTGTTACACATCGACTGCTGATGAAGTATATAAAAAATGAGATAAAGAATAAGTAATAATAAATGTACAATTAATTTTCTGTACTTTATATATATTTTAAATTCGGAAATAGGAAAATAAAATTTTGTTTACCACGTGTAGAAAAAAAGACAAGAATATTAGAACACAATAACTTTTAGGTAACACATGAAATTGAATATTTATAATAGGGACACTATGAAGTCAGAACACTGAAAGTAAATTAATCAGGAACAATAGATATATTGAAAAATATAAAATGTTTTTACACTACTTATGATATTTAAGAAACGTGAATTCTCGATAAAATTAGTAAAGTTCCTTGGAAGATAGTTTTTTTACTACAGTCCATTCTTCTTTAGCTTGTCTTTGGAATTTTATACATAAAATCTTGAACTCTTTATGTACTGTGTGCATACTTCTGCTTATTTCATTTATCTAATATTTTGTAGAAAATATAAATTCAATCCATAAAATGTTTAACTGAGAGTTTGATTATTGTTATTTATTTGTCGTCCTAATATGGAAACAATAATTTTTCACTTCCTATCATATTCGGGGTGAGGAGGAGGATTTTTATTGTGATATATTCTTTGTGTGATATGTTTCATTTAAAATATAATATTTAATTTAATCTTTAAAAGTTTTAACGAGCATTAATATATCACAACATTATGAGTATGATTGACATTGTAAAACTATTTCAGGGTTCATGTGCCTGTGCCTCAAGGAATTAAGATTTTAATTCCAAATCTCAGGAAAATCTCATAAAAAAATAAATAAATAAATAAAAAATGTTCATTAAAATTCTGAAGCATTTTATTGTAAAATCTGGTAAAACAAAATTTCCCTTTGTCAGACTTTCATTTTTCTCGTTCAGCTCATTTCAATTGATAAAATATTTTGAAAATATGCACACATTTGAAGATTTCTACTGCAGTTCACAGTAACATTGCATTGAACGATTCCTAATGATTTTGTGAAATGTGTAACAGTAAAACACTGATAATTAACTAACTGTGTCTTATTTAAAAAAGAATAAAGGATAGAGAGGTAATATCAGGCTAAATCGATTCTATGTTGTAATGGCAGTAGATATCACCTTTGCTGCTTACATAATGTCACTAAAATTTTCTTCAAAAGGTTTGGAATAACTCAAGGACTTTCTTTTCAGCATTTAAGGATGAACCCTTTTTATTGTTATTATTATTATGGGAAAATAAAGAATGATTTTAGTACTATTAAACCTATTTAAAACAGATTCAATTTATTTATTTTAAAAGATTTAGTGGAGCCATTTTGTACTGGAATATTAAAAGAAAAAGTAAAAATAATGTTAAAAAAGCACAAATGAAAAAAAAAAAAAAAAAAATTGTAAACTGATACATTCTAAATAAGTTCCTTCCTGAGTACTAATGGCAAAAGAATTGGAATATAAATAAAAAGTTAAAAAGAATAAAGAAACGAAAAATTAAAATTAAACCCTGAAGCTTGCCAAGCAAGCATGATCTTGGACTATGTTCCTGTCAAGCTTCGGTTTTTAATTTAGTTTTTTTCATTTATGTATTCTTTTTAACTTTTTATTCATGTTCAAATAATTTCATCATTAGTACTAAAGACAGAAATTGAGAAGTTCTGAAACAGCCCTATAATTTGCAAATTTTCTTTCATTTGTGCTTTTTAACATTGTTTTTACTTTTTCTTTTACTTTTGAAAGATGTAAAATATTTTGGTTTTAATGAAAAGTTTTTATTTTATTTAGATGGGATACACCTGAAGAAGCTATTGATTATAATTTCCAGATGGCCATGGATTTTGTGGCTGCTTTAGTTGAAGAACAAAATGGTACAAGAGACGGAAGAAAGCTCCGTGGCCCTTACTTAGCTCAAGTTCATTTATTGCACGAACTGATAAAGAGAAATGATCCTCTTGCTAATCAAATAGGTTTGGATGTTCTTTTCTTAGCAATCAAAATCTTCCCATGTTTAATAATACCACCAATATTACTGGATATTAAAAAAAAAAAAAAATAGTTATTTTAATATGTATAATACATATCATAAAATAATGATCAAATGCCCATCTCAATCTTCAAGGAATATCGGAATATGTTTGGGGAGGGGGTGGATAAACAGTAAAAATTGGGGAAAAATATAGATATTGATATGTATTTTCCTGCTAAAACAAAGTGGCATCAAAAATTATTTTAAGACAAAAAGTGAAAAAATAAATAAATACTGTAAACTCGTGGTTAATCGGCATTCAAGTAACTGAAAAAATTATTCAGGAAACACTTTTTCGTACTTCCAATAAATTGTTTTAAAAAACTGCCGCTATTTTAGGAAGCTTACATTTTCTATTTTCAAATAATCACAGTATCGTATTTTTTTTAACAAATCAATCTTCATATTTGTAAAAGCAAATATTATAAAAGAAATATTGTAAAAAGTGTCTTCTATTCGGATAGAGTGTACCACTAAGCATGAGTGGGGCTTATTTAGTATTTTCAGATCAAACAAAATTCATGTGAATAACAGGGGAGGGGGAAGTTTTTGCAATATTTTATGGGGTAATAGTTGAAAGAATTATTTTACACAGTGTTTAATAGTCTGTTAATTATTTGGATAATGTTATATTTCAATGTATTCAATCTATTTGAAAAAATTCGGTGATGCATAAAATTGGTTTTATCTGAGTAAAAGTTAAAAAATTTTACTTCGTTTTTCACTTAAGTTCCATATTGTTTTTTTTTTTTTTTTTTTTTTTTTTTTTTTTTAAATGATATCCACCTTACTTGTCTTCTAGTCGAATCAGTAGTTTAGAATCTAGTTTAAACTGTAGGTCCCTGTCAAGCCTTAACATGCAAGAAGTGACAGTAAATCTCCCCGATTTTATTGAACTTATAAGCAATTTTTATAATAATTAAAAATTCTTAAATACCTTCAGAAACTGAAAATTATTATTCACAAAATTTTTAATTTTGAAGTGTGTTATTTTTGTTTTTTTCTAATGCCTCAGTGTATTAAAATATTTCTGTTCAGTTCAGTTCAGTTCCATACATCTCTTTTATTAAGTTTTATTTTGCATTTTATTTTAACCTAACCTTTTTGTTAGAAATTATCATTCTATTATTATTATTGTTATTTTATTATTGCACTGCTTGGAGTCCAATGGGCTCTTCCCAGCGTCGTCTGCTCAATCACGTGATAGAGGAAAACGAATAATCGGATTCTGAGAATCGAATTCAATTAAATATTGTTCTTAATAAAAAAAAATTTAATATTTGATATAAAATAAAATAAAAGTAATATTGTGCATTTGTAAACAGTAGAATAATTGTATTTGTAAATTTAATAATTTTTAAAAAACATTTTATGTGTTTATTTATTTTTACCTATAAGAATCGATTTTTGTATATTGTAGTGTAACTGTAACATTAACCGATCTAGCAATAAATAATAACTTCTTGTGGAATGTTTACAGATTATAAATTGAAATTTTAAAATGTTTTCGTTTAATTTAATTGCATAAAGGTGTTACAACAAGTTAATTAACTTAGTTACTGGTCTAAATGGATTTACGCAGTACGATATTGCACTGTCACGTTAAGTACCAAAAATCAGAGTATTTAAACATGTCTTCATGAACATCAATAACAGGTATAAACTAAATGATGATTGTAAATGTATACAGAAAACAAAAGATGATGAATAATGATATAAAATGGATTAAAAATGATGATGTGTAATAAATAACACAGATTAAATACGATTGATCAAAAATAAGAATAGAAAATATGTTATTTTAGCAATCGCTCTAGATAAACAAGACTTCGTCTGCTATTTGTTTTTCCTCTATCATATGACCTCTGACGTCAGGTGGGAAGAGTCCATTAATATATATATAATTAATGAGTTATTAAACATAGTAAAAGCCAAACAACAGATACAATATCACTGAAACCACATAGATCAATAAGAATGAATATTTTTCAAGTAGGAGAAGCTCAGAAAGGTGAAAAAAAAATCATCAGGGGAGAGCTTTTTCACCCTTGAGCACCAATGTAGGATTTCGTTCACTAGTGGCTGTATCAAATCACTAGCAGGTTCCCTATTGTACATGAAAATAATTGAAGTGAAATTTAAAGTGGAATAAGCTATTAAGTTCAAAATAACAGAGAATCTTAACAGAAAACAACCATAATAAACAAACAGTACTCACAGAATGATACATTTGGAGTCACATGGATAACAAGCAAAATAATTCAGGGGTTTGGGTGGTTCATGGAGTAAAACAAGCAAAATTCAAGGTTTAATGGTTCATAGCTGATAAAGAATAATGAAACTATACAGCAACATGGACATTTATTGATTGATTAAAATGTAGGAGTATGATTTACTAATTTGAAGCATAGTTGACAACTCAACAATGAAGAAATTAAACATTTAAAGGAAAAGGAAAAAATGCATATTAATACAAGGTAAATGCAACAGGCCTTTTGCTTTATATATATATATAATTTCACATTCCCACCCAACCATCCAGCCAAACAGCACCACCCATCCTCCATAATCAAACATCTACCCACCCAACCTCCACCTTTTTTATTGTTTATAATTTTTTTTGGTTAAGATACATGAAAGTGCACTCTTTTTTTTTTCTTTATAATAAATGTACTGACGAGACATGCTTATTGATATAAAATAGAAAATAGATAGTTTTTAAGAAAACCCATTTTAGCAGTGGCTGTGATTAATTTATTAATATTCTTGTTTTTATGCTTTAGAGAGCTTAAATTATTAATTCGAAATAAGTGGTTAATGATGATGTTTCTAAATACTGAAAGAAGCAGACAGGAATTAAAACGTATAAAAAAAGTTAACTTTAGAGCTAAAATCTTGCCATTTGTCATAGATATCTCTGTAAATTTTCTTTTGAATTCTTTAAAAATTGACGTAAAAACCTTTATTAGAATAGTTTCTAGTTAAAAATCTTAAATCTATATTTCTAGAACTTATAATTGTTTTAAGTGGCAGTATTGGTACATTATGTATTTAACTGGTTTATTTGATCCAACTAATGCATTCATATTATTCATATAATTCTTTGCAAAACAAAATTGTATTAATTCATTATGGTATGTAGGGAATATAAATGTATGGTAATGAATAATGTATTGTTGGAAACTAAAATAGACTACCCTGAATTGTATATTTTTATTTAGAAAATTTTAAAATATTACTTACATTGTTGTGATTGTTTTTATTTAAAAATTTTGTATTTTCCTTTTTTCTCATAAAAATTTAAATCTGCTTTAAGAATATTACATTGTTTAATATTTCAGGTTTGAAAAATATCATTAATATTATTGTTAAATTAAATTTTTAAAAATATCTTTTAATTTTAAAATGTTTTTATTAAAGAGAATTTATTATTTCGCAGTTTAACGACTAGATTAATGAAATATATATATATATAAAACACATTAGGAAGATCCGGCATTGTTTTACACCATCATTCATAATAATTCAGATACCTTGCACTTTATAAACAATAGTTGCTAGACTTGCATATTCATTTGTGCTAGCTATGGGTTTTGACTAAACTATATTGTTTACACAAGATTTGAATATTTTATGCTCACTTGATAATTAATCATTTAAATGTTTTTCAGTAGTTGTATTTTTAAAGAAATATTTTATTAGCATTTTTAATGATTAATAGTTGCTTCATATTTATTTATTATAAATGATTTTAAAATTTCATTAAAAAATTGCAATCTAAATAGCATTGTTTATTTATTTTTTTAAATTTGTAAAACCTTTTTATTTTAAAATTTACCATTACAATTTGTATTCATTGATTTACTTAGGTTCACTTGTAGAAGTATTATCAAGATTTTATGAACAGTTTGGATCAAAGCCCAGTTGTTTCTTAGATCTCTCTCATGTTATGGCAACTCTAGAACTGAATGATAATCAAATAATTGAAGTTAGTATTATATTTATTTAATATTACATGTGCTTATTTCTTCAAACTGTGTACAGTTATAAAATATGACTTGAAATATGTTTAAATTAAATTTCTTCAATATGTACAATATCTTCTCAATTTTATTAATTATTATTTTTAATTAGTTCAAATAAATTGTAAAAATAATATCAGATAGATTAAGAAATATTATTATTTATTTCTATTGTATTACGCAGTTCCTAGCATATCAGCATATAATCGTACTAACCAAAATTTTGAATTTTAATCAAATTTATCATCATTATTCTTTAATAGAAATCTGTTACATTATTTTCATATGATTAAATGATGTAAAAATTGCCATAGAAAATTTCTGGTATAGTCTACAATTAAGATTGAAGACTATGAAATAATTAAAAGTAACTACTTTTAGTTATAATAATAGTCAGTAAATGTTACTTAGTCAGTAAAAAGTCTCCAACACATTGAAAAATATCTCTCAAAATGTTCTTTAAAAATTTAACAGAATGGCTAGCAACCTAGAAAACCTGAAAATCAGGATGTAGTCAGGAAATTTGGCAGCATTGAACTAAAGAAATTTTAAACTAATAATTTTGATTTATAAAATGTCAGAGAAATTTATCTGGTTAACTCAGGAAAGATTTTTTAAAAAAAATGCCATCCTCATTAATAACTTTGCATCAACTTACCTCACATTTGTGAGATGATCTGGAAGAAAAATTAAAAATTAAGCAACTAACTGATGGATTAAGAGGAGAAAAAAATGGTTTGTTAAAAATTGTGACATAAAAGATTCTATATTACTACCATGTATGGCAAAAGGTTTAGTGTGAGGACAATTTGTTTTCAATGTGAATAAGTTGTTTCTAAAAACAATCTTTACAAAAGAACTTATAACTTTGCTAAAAGATCAAAATGATAATAATGCAAATTTTAACCTATACAGTTGAAGATCTTTAATTCGCACACCTTGGTTCTAGAACTTGTGCGGATTATGGATTTTTGCAAATTATAGATCATTGATGCCATTTCCTCACTATATGAATTAGTATAAGGTACATAAAACTATAAACTTTATTTAATGAAGCTAGAATTAGAATTGTTTGTTTTTATGCAATGTAATGAAGGTAATACTAATATATAAAACTATAAAATTTATTTAATGAAGTAGAAGCAATGTATAATTTAAACCCTTAAATGAGTAATTCATTAAAAAACTGTACTTCTACTTCTGGACTTTCATTAACAGTATGTAGCCAGATACTTGCAATGTGCAGTTTTTAATGACTGCATTGTAGATCTTATCTTCAAAACAAATGCTGGTATAAATTTTTCCTTAAATAGTTTTGTGTATTTTTGAAATACTATCCTAAAAGAACATTTACACTAACAGTCCTTAAACATCTGTGAAAATACACAATCCCACCAACCCATATGATGTCATTTTTTTTTTTTTTTTCAACCAATAAGCAATGTTGTTACTGGCAGGAGTTAGAAAACTGTACTTGCATGTGTTTTGTTTGATCACTAATTGAATATTATCCAGACGATGTTCGGATTCGTTAAAAAAGTATAAAGGCAATAAAAGTATAATTATTTTTTTCCTTTGAAAATTAATTATGTATATCTAAATTAAATTTTACACTTTTTCTTTTCATTTTAGTATGTGAATTAACATATTTTCTCACATACATCCAAAATATCGGATTTTCATTACTGCAAAATCTTTTGTATACATTTGCAAAGTGAGTGTGGATTATAGACAATTGCGAATTATGGGTATGCGGATTATAGATCCTCAACTGTATTTTCTTTTTATGTTGTGATCATATATGTGGTTGTGAGATCCATGAAATAACCTAATACCTACTTCTTTTGGTCAATAGAAACCGTGTGAAAAATTGTTTCAGTTTTTTAATAAACACATGCTAAATTATTTGAGGTCAGGCTCATGTGAAAATTAAGGACATCAAGCACATCATAAATAAACTTAACACTGTAGTTAATGATGGATATTTATTTTGATTGGGAAGCACTTTGAATTTTTACAATATTCTTTATCCATACACATCCACCATAAAGAAATTAATATTGACTTTTACATTATTTAAAAATTAATATATGTGTCACTAAAATACTAGTATAATTTGTTTCAGTAATTATACTAGTATTTTAGTTTATATTCAGGGTTGCTACAGCACCTGGAAAACTCAGGGAATTTGAAAATCTATTTGGAAAACTCAGGAAATTTTCAAAATTTATTGCGAAAACAGGGAAAATTCAAGGAATTTTGAATTTTTTTGGAGAAACATAGAAAAAAATTTTCATAATCAAATATTTTTTAAATTTTTAGCACTTTATAATGAATCAATTATGTTTTTTTTTCTTTCCAATTATAGTAAGTTAATTAAATTACTATACCCTAAATATGTTCAATTAACTTGTAAACATGTTAGATTTTAATGCTGCGTGATTGTGTGTCATCTATTTTATTTCTAAAAGGGACAGGGAAAACTTGGGGAATTTTTTTTCCTGATTTGTGTAGCAACCCTGATATTGTTTCAAAAGCCTTTATCCATAAATCCTATACCTTTTTAAGGAAAATGGTTCATACATTCTCAAGACATACGAATGATACCAAGATCTAAAAAATAACTCTAATGCATGTAAAAAAAAAAAAAAAAAATGTAACTATCTCATTGCATGTCATAAATGAGGCTTCACAATGTGCATGGCAACACCAATAAGAATGGCTGAAAGGAAAACTTTCACACATCCCAGTCAGTGTGACAGCGAGAGTGATATCTATCATCTGTGTAGACAAAAAGCAACAGTGGGAAATTGTCATGTTCATGTGTTGCTAGAAAATGTAAATGCAGGAGTACAACAGGAAGTGAAATAAAAAGTGATGAGGAAATGATAAACACTGTACTTTCAACATTACAATTAGTATAAGCAACAATTTAAAACAGTCTAAGGTAAATTTTAAATTAAAGCACTTCCTGTTAAACCTTCATATCAGAATACTTTCAAATGTTCTGCAACAAGTTTTCAGACTGATAAAGATACATGGTTCATACTAGAGCTGTACCGAGTACTCGGTACTCGGCCAAATTTAGGCTATGTATTCGGCCAATACCGAGTAGTTGTGGGAATTTCACTATTTTTATGCATTATTGAAAGAAATGTGTTAATGAGAGATATTTATTTTATAACTAAACTAAAAAAAATATGAAAATATAAATACAGAGTCATTATAATTAAAATTTTTGCTATAACAGCTTTCTGCAGTTAAAACGGGCTGTTACCAAACTTAGTATATAGAGATGATTCATGATATGAGCTTTTAATTATAACTATCTTGTATGAATGTAATATGCATTATTTTATAAAAACTTAGTACATAAAATTGTAGCTATAAATCGGATAATTTCGCATCTAGAAAAGATGCTAAGAATAAAGTTATCAGTTATGGTTTTAGTAATCTACTATGCTGAAAGTATCAAAATATAGCAATGAACCTAATTATGTATATACACTACAAAAGTTCTGCATGAAAGCATGGTGTTTACCATTTAACTAAATTTTATGTTAAAAAGCATTTTTTTTTTTTTTTTTTATTTCAAGATGTGTAAATTTCTTCATATATGCATCAACTATTCGGTACTCGGCTACTTGGTGCTCGGCCGAGTAGTAAAAGGCCGAGTACTCGATATTCGGCTACTCGGCCAAAGTGCTACTCGGTGCAGCACTAGTTTATACTCATCAACTCATCAGGGAAAACAGGGAATACTCGGGGAATTTGTTAAAAAAGAAGTAGGGAAAATAAAAATTTTCATTAAAAGTCAGAGAAAATCAGTTATAAAACCTGGAAAAACAATTTTTTTTTTCTCTCTCTCAAGTTTTTTTCTTTTTTAGCTTTGTATCAAAATTTAAATGATTAAGTATTGTGAAAATACACGTATAAATAATGATTTCTACCTGAATTTCTAGCATGATCGGCAGTAATATGACATCATACAGCAGAAGTAGTTGTATTTTGTCCTGTCTAGAGAAGCATTTCTTGTAATATGTCGCTAATATTTTCTTGAAAATTGTCTGAAAACTCAGGGAGTTTTTTCCCCATATTTAAGTATGAACCCTGAGATATGTTCTACAGGAGATGTATGCATTTTTAACATTTATTCTCTTAGTGTTATTAATATTCTCATTAAAAATACAAATCTTACAATATGATGCACTATAATATCTATGTATAATAGAAATAGATAATTAATTATAAAATAACATTTAAAAATGTTCTATACTGAAAAAATAAAGTTTAAAAATGAATAAATAAACCAAAGTTCGATAGAGAATTTACCATACAATCAACTACTTCAGAAACATTTCGATAAATTGTTTCAATGATAAAAACAGGATTTTAAAATATGTGTATTCTTGAGACTATAACCATAGCCTCCTTTAATAAATGCCTTCCGACAACACACATTTCCTGTGTTAGTTGAAGCAACACATAAAAAACAAAACTACTGCTAGATGGCAGCACTTACGCACCGACACATTCTTGTATTTGACGGATAAAATATATTTTCCCATTTAAACATTTAGCTATTAAATTCAATTTTAAGTCGAAAATTTCAAACTTTTCTTTTTATTTGAAAAAATAAATAAAAGTGAAAGTGCTTTTTTGTAATATATTAAGAAAAAAAAATAATAATTCTCATTATGTGCATTTATACAAAATTTTGTCTTATAATGCCACATTAAAGTTTTTTGGGGGGGGAAAAAACTTTTTCGATACTGATTATTATTGATTTTCTTTTCTTTTCCTTTCCTTTCTAAGAAAAGAAAGAAACAGAAAAAACGATTTTGATGAAATTCTTTTATTATTATAGATAGATCGTTCTAGGTGTATAATCTTTATTAACATCTGTGTGTCATCTTTTTATTCAAAATTTCTTTTTTTTTTTTTTTTTTTTTAGTTGTTCATTATTCAGGGTGGCTAGCAGTCAGGGAAAATCAAAGAATCAGGGAAAAATCAGGGAATTTAGAAAATCTGGAAAAGTCAGGGAATAGTCAGGGAATTTCCTTTAAAGTCAGGGAATTTTAACAGATTTTGTGAAAATAAGCTATATTAATCATTAAATTATTAATGATATTTTAAATCACTAAATTTTTTGCTAGTGTCGTGAAATTTTCATCGAAAATAAACGTGAGAGTCAGGGAAAAATGGAGGCAGATCTCGAAAAATAGTCAGGGAAAAGTCAGGGAATTTGAAAAGGTTTAAATGCTAGCCACCCTGTTATTAATTTTGTGTGAACTAATGTGTTTATTTTTAGCAATCAAAAAACTTTTAATTTTTATTTATTTTATTGTTCATGCTATAGAATAAAATTTTATAATGGACTATTTTCCTTTTTGTATAAAATAAAAGTTTGACCTGTGCAAAAGTTTCATGCTTTATATCGTAAGTTATTTTATGAAAATAACTTAAATTTTTATCGAAATAGGTACTTGATGCTATGCTTGCTTCTATTATTGCTGAAAATGGTCCTGAAAAAGAAAAGGCTATGCCTGAAAATGTAAGTTTATTTATTTTTTTTTAATATTTGGCTATTTATTTATAGGTTAACTTTTTTTTAATTACTTAACTAGTTCCATTTTATTTATTGAAATTTAGGCTAAACAAATGTATCGGCATCTCTGCTATTCACAACTGCGTTATTATTTCAATTTTGTTGATGCTAGTCCACAAAAAATGACTCTTGCTCAAGAATTTATTGAAAGATATCATCATGGTTTACAATTTGGTATTATAACATTATTTATTTGTATTTTAATTTATTTTTTAAAAAATAAGATTCTTATCTTAATTTGAAAATATTGCTGAAAATGAATCTTGTAAATGTATATCATAATTTCTTTAATTTTGGTTCCATTATTCCTTTCTTTTATTGTTAGGTGCTGATCTTTTACCCACTGACTTCCAGCCTGCTGGTAATTACTGCCTTTTAGCTGCACATATTTTTATAAATATCTGGGAAGAAACAGGTTTGTGATTAATTAATCTTTTGTTCCAAATAAATATGAATTATTCTTGCATTAACTCATAGCACTCTGGCGAAAGTTTTTTTATCCTTTGATCTTGTAGTGATGTCAAAAGTCTGAATTCCATCCTTTCATTATTATTCACTCACTCACTATCTATCATTATTCCCTGTCATTATTCAGTTATTATTCTCTGTTGTACCTTTCTGTTTACATTTTCCAGCAACACATTCTCTTTTACTCTTGTTTTTCTGTACATGGGTGGTGACATTTCACCTGCTGTGGCATTAAATTAAGACTTTTTCATTTTGACTAATTTCGCTGGTGCTACTGGTAATAATAACTTTAACTATTTTGCTTTATGCGGTATTTCAAGCAAGGTTGCTACTAGACTGCTAGTGTAAAATATTCTGTCTTCTAATGTTTTTAGCTGCAAAAATTATGTACTACAGAGTTCGTACGCATCAGGGAAAATCTGGAATGCTCGAGGATTTTGGTAAAAAAAGAACTCAAGGAAAATAAAAATTTTCATTAAATTTCTGGAAAAATTTATTGTAAAACTTAGATAAACGAATATTTCCATATACTTTTCTTGTTTAGCTTCATGTCGAGATTCAAATGACTAAGTACTGTGAAAATATGTGTGTGAACAATAATTTTTACATAAATTTCTACCATGATCATCAATAACTTGATGTTATAAAATAGAAGTATTTTTGCCTCTCTAGAAGAGTGTTTCTTGTAATATGTCACAAATATTTTCTTAAAAATTGTCTATAAAACTTGGAGAATTTTTTTCCCATATTTGAGTATGAACCATGTACAGTCAAACCTCGTTAACGTGAATCTCAAAGGGGATAAAAAGTTTGTTCATGTTATCAGTAGTTCATGCTATCAGTAAGTATTCTTCATATAACTAAACTAATCTTCATTTTGATGGGGATTGTGGAAACCGTTTATGTTAAAAGTAATTCCTGTTAACGAGGTTTGACTGTATTAAGTTTGTAACAAATAACTAACACTATCAAAGTTGATTTAATTGAAATTCCCCCATATTCCTGGAAAAAGTGTGTATGAATAATTATTAAAAATTATGATTGTGCTAGATATTATATATATTTTACAAAGTAAACATTTAAATAAATTACTCAGTAAATAACTGTATTACAACAGGTAATTAGTAACTAAAATCTGCTTCAATTGCTGATCATATAAATAAATTCCCTATTCATATTTTAGGTGATGAAACATATATTGGTTTAGTGCTAACTCTCCTAGAACAAAGTTTAAAGAGTGCACCATCAAATTTTCAAATAAGGTTACTTCTAATGAAACTTTACAATGCTATTGGTATGTTAACATTTTTAATTATTTTTAGAAAAATAACTGCATTTTTCTGTGAAATTATTGAAAATAATTTCTTGATTTTTGTGATATTTCTGATTTTATAGTTGATGGAACAACAATTCTTGGGGTACTAGTACACTATTTTATTTTTGTACACCTTTGCTTCAAACATTCAGTTGAAGTGATTAATTTTGTAGAATTTTAACAGTTCAGTTTTTTTTTTTTTTCATCCAATGCTCCATTTGAGTGTAATAACTTTTTAAAACGCACATGACATTCGTTAATTAATCGCCCTTTTTACAGAACTGTTTGGCAGTTTCTTTCTATTTGAAATTGAATATCATAACTAATATGTGTCAAGACAATTTCAAAAATTAAAACAAGATTTAATTAAAAATTCATAAGTTGTAAAGTGAGGGAAAAAATAAAAGTATATTAAAGATATAAAGGCTGTTTAACTCAAGTAATTATTATATTTTTAATATGGAAACAAATTTTTCTTACATTTTCTTTATTTATTGTACATCATATGACATATTTTAGTCTTTATAATTTATCATAACTGAACATTTTCCAAAAGTTGATAGGCACTAGTTTGTGTCAAGGTTCAACTATATATACATTTGTAGGAATTTCTGCGCATTAATTCTTAAATTAGAGCTGTCATAAAATTTTTGTCACTCACATACAGATAGACAGATATTTTCTAAAAAACATGTAATTTGTTCTGGACCTTTCAAAACATGTAAATCTGTTAAGAACCATAAGTCAAACATTTTTTTCAAATTCAATACTTTCTTCTATTGATTGTAGAAAGATTTTTTTTTCTCTTTCTTTCCCTCTTAATAAAGAAAAAAAGAAAAAGATTTTCAAACAGGATTTCTATGGTATCTAGGCAAAAACCTCGAATGCTCAGGGAATTAAATAAATAAAAATCTAAGAAAAGCTGAGAAAATTCAGGGAATTTAGAAATTTAGGGAAAATGTTTCAAAATATTTTTTTTATTTTCAGTTTTTAATTATTGAGCTTTATAATTTTGATATTTTTACTATTATTATTATAGTGCTATGTAAACATGTTGGATTATAATGTCGGATGTTGCATATCATATACAGTACCCACCGCTTATTAAAATCACATTTGTTCTGAGCAAAAGTGATTTTATTAAGCGGCTGATTTTTATATCCGGCGAACGTTCCTGCACTGAAGAAAAAGGTATTATTTACCTGAATTTGGAAAGAAATTTCAAAAGGTACAAAATAATGGAACTAATAAACAACAGTAATTAATTTTTAAAGGATAATTATTTGATTGTTCCTTCAAAATAATCCCACAAGTTCTGATGTGCTCTCCTTTTGAGGAAAATCATCAATACTTTGCTGCTAAAAGTTCACGCTTTTCTTTTAAATTCAAAATCTTTCCGTTTAAGCTTCTTGCTTCTTAGTTATTTCAGAATAAGAACTAAAAATTGTCTTTTAATTAAACATTATAAAATAAAATCACTTGCGTATCAAATTAAATTTGTAGCTTATTACCGTGGCTTTGAAGAAAACATTCCTTGAAATTATTACTAAGGAGAGTGACGGGGCGTGTTTAATTACTGTAATTGTAAAATTTAATATTGTAAATGTAAAATTTTCGCCAAAGAGAGATAACAGTGGGATTGCTGTATTTTATTTTCAATTTTATTTCGTAAATAAAAAATCACCGTGTAAATAAAAATTTATTTAGCGTGCATAAATGACATTTTGGCTGCTGAAGAGATTTTTTTTAAATTTATTAACCGGCGATGCTGATTTTATTAAGCGACGGTTTTAAAATTAGTTAGCATTGATTTGATTCCGGTCCTGACAATTTGATCAGATTAAGCAGCTGATTTTATTAACCAGTGATTTTATTAAGCGGCGGTTACTGTATATTACTTTTGAAAGAGACAGGAAAAACTTAGTGATTCCCCCCCCCCCCCCTCAAGATTTATGTAGCAACAACCCTGTCAAACATCATACTTTTTCCATATTGAGTTCTAAGATTTTTTTTTTTTTCATTTAACTAGTATTCTAATGTTTCATTTGTCTAAAACTATCTTATATTAAGCATTTTAAGGGTCTATAAAGTATTTAAAATCTATTGCTAATCTACAACCCTAACAGCACACTTATCCATAGTTCATCCTGAGGACGTCGCTTGGATCTACTTTCGTTCCTAGGATATCCTGACAATGTTTTGTGGATGAGATGTGCTGTTAGGGAAGGGATTACTGGTTATTTTTAGGTTTCCAGTTGTGAAATTGCTTTTAATTTTCTGTTTTTGAGTCAATTGATTTTTTCAATTAATAAAAACTGTAATAAAGCAATGAAGCAGGAGAGAAAGAAATGAAGTCTCGAAATATCCTATACCTATAATAGATGTGATAAATTGTACTGGGAACTATATATTAACAAAATATTAATTAAAAGTCTTAAAAATCTAGTATGTCTGTGAAATATTTCGTTGTCTCCTTTTCAATTCATATGTGCATTTCTGTAAAATCTTATGGTTTTAATTGAATTTCAAAAATAAATTACATGTAGCTTTAATGTAAAATTTAATTGTTAGTAAGATATGTATAACTTCTTATAGGTGCTGTTGGTGCTACATATAACTTATATGAAAGTGTTGATGTAAAACATGTTCAACAAGAGACTTTAGGGTAATTTTATTTATTGATTTATTTTTAAGCATTGTGGTTGAAACTGAGAAAAAAAAAAAAAGCTTGTGCTTTTTATTAAAATATTATTCAGTCTGTATGTGCAGCTTAAAAATTGTGTAAAATTTCCAGTTTTAATAGTTACTAAATTTTATGTTTAACACTGAACTAATAATGTTTAATTAAGCCAAATTTATTCAATAATTTGGCAAAATACTAAAAAGATTCTGACCTGGGTTCTTTGTCTTAACATTTTCTTTGTTAATGCTCTACCAGATTATCTAACCTAATCGATATCTGATTGGCACAATTTGTTCACTTTTTACTCTTGTTTAATTGATCCAGCTTTTCTATAAAAAGTCTGTAGGGTGCATGTGATTACATGCAAAGGTGAGCATCCATTATAGTGCTGAAAGTTGGGTAGTCGATTTTGTGATAAGGCTCCAGAGTGCACATAAACACCTCTCAAAATTTATATAGTTATATACATTTTCATAAATCAGTTTTGAACAGAAACTAAAAATCAGCTACAAAACAACCGAAATCGAAAAAATATTCCAATTTTTTTACATTATTATTTCCTTTGTAGATGCAAATGTTATGTATTTTGGGAATTGCTAATATACTTCTTGTGATACCAGACTTAGACCATCATTCTTGGATTGCAGACAAATTTCGTTTTGCTGCAAACAGATACAGAAAATTTTACTATTGAGATTACCATATTGTATATAAGATTTGTCAAAAGAATCCTTTTATCTGAAGAAAAAATGTTTATGGGGAATTTTTTAATCTGAAGAAAAAATGCTTATGGGCTTTATGGATGAAGTACCTTTTACATAATTAAAAAATTGTCATAGGAATCAAAGATAAGCTGTTAATCTAAATCTTGATGACCTAAAAAATTAGTATTTGATGTCTGGATAAACCTGGAAAAACTTAGAAATTCTTTCAAATTTGATTAGACACTACTGTTAAATATTTCTTTTGTATGTCTAGATTGAAGTGTTTATATATTCATATATATGTTTTTTTCTTTTAGGTATTTAATTACAGAACCTTTATTGTCAGCAGCCTGCTACTCTACAGCTATTACAGTATTAGGAAATAGTATTCGTTTCTATACAGGCAACTACAAAGATGTAAGTGAAATATGTATGTAGACATAATGTGATTGGGTGAAATTTTATATGAATTCTGATAGTAATTAATGTGTTTCTTTTTACAGTAATATGTTTCTTCTCTTTGTAGACTGTTGATTACTTGATATCCTGTTATAAATTTGGCTCTTTCACCAAGGTATTGTATGCAATCATAATTGTCTCTATTTGAAATATATTAATTATTCTATTTGTAATAAGTAGCTTCTGGCAGAAGAGAGGAAGGCTATTTTTGTTTAATAAAAACTTATTTCAAGATTGTTTTAATGATAATTGATAATAAGAGATAAAAGAATGTTAAAAGCAAATGAAATACTTAATATATTAATTTAAAATATTTAAAAATCATTTTGTCTCATATAGTTAAACTAAAATTTAATCACATTAAAATCTGAGACAATATACACTAGAATATACAATTTAAAACATTAAAAACACAAAACATAAATTAAACGTGTTAAGCCTTTTACAGGCTCCTCATCAGTAAAAACATCAAATGTAAATGCTGAGAAGAACAACAGACATTCTTTAAGAGAGTACAACGTACTCAGCGGGTACTGTGCATGCCTCATCAAGTGGTGAAAAATGTTGATTTGTGTACCAGCCCTCTAGGAAAATTCTTGAATGATAATTTAAACAGTTAGATATGATTATTTTAGTATTGTTAAAATCAGGTAAATGGTCAGTTTCTATTGCATGATGTACAATTTTCGAACATATATCACGGTTCTTGAAATTTCTTTTATGTTCCAGAATTATCCAGAAATATATTAATCATCAACAGGGGGAAAAAGTTTTTTCAACCATATTTCCCTCCATCTAAAAAAAAAAAAAAAAAAATGCATGTTTAAAAATTATTTTAATAAATATTGCTTTTATAAATGTTTTAATTATAACCTATTATGTGCCACTTATGTCTTTTTAAAATGGGAGAAATCTGGTAGATTTTATTTCATACTTGCAACAAAATGTTAAAATGTTTTAATATTTAAATTGTAGCTTTTCACTCATTACAAGATCTCTTTTGCATGACCATAATACTATGAAATGCACATGTCAAATTCCTGCAAATGATATGATATACAGGGTGCATAGGAAAGTCCCTTTAACCTGAAAATACTTGTGAACGGAGAGTGCTACAGCCACGCAAGTGAGGTAACGGTATAGTAAAGCGACTATGCCCGACCTAGTGCAAACGACAGCAGCGCCCCCTAGTGGCGAAATTTGGAAGTTAGCCATTGCAAATCGAAAACGAAAAGAGATAGGGCAAAATTTCCAATTAGAAAGTTTTAGAGCATCAATTAATTAGTACGAAACAATATTTGGTTTACATGGATAAGATAAATTGGCGCCTGTATACCCAAAAAATATCCAAAATAGATGCACTCTATTTTGTGTAAATATTTGAAAGGAATAGCCAGAGGAAAGAAGAAATATGCACAATTTAATGAATAAATACTATGTACTTACATAAATACATTTTGATAACATTACACACAAAAACAAAATAGGTAAACTAAACTCTAAGTCTCATAGTGATAAAAAGTTAATGTTGAGAATGTTCGAAAAGTTCGCCATTGCTCACAATACACGTTTGTATTCGTGTGAGTAATTCTGCATGCACATTTCTCAGCATGGAAGGTGTTACACTATTGAAAGCATCTGTAATACGATGACGTTGATCCAGCAGACTTGTATGTGGAGTTGCATAAACCTGATCTTTTATGTAACCCCACAGGAAGAAATCCATCGGAGTCAGGTCCGGCGATCGTGGAGGCCATTCAATACTACTACTATCATACCCAATAATTTGTTGTCCAAAGCAATCTTTTAGAAAGCTTCACACTCCAGCTGGCTGGTGTGCAGGAGCACCGTCATATTGGAACCACATGTCCCGTAATGCGGACAGGGGAATATCATCCAAAAAGTCGGGTATGATATCCTGTAATAGTTAGAGGTACCTCTGTCCATTTAATGTGCCTTCGTAGAACACAGGTCCCAGTAAGCAATCCTTCCAGATACTTCCCCACACATTAATGGACCAGCGCACTTGGTGTTTTGTGGATAGCCCCCATGAGGGATTTTCCAGTGCCCAGTAGTGGGCATTATGTCGGTTTAGTACTCCGGTACACTGAAATAGTGCCTCGACCGACCAAACAATGTTGGACAAAAAATCTGATTTATCTTCAACATTATTTAATGCCCAGTTGCACCAATCAAATCGACGCTCATTATCCCGTGGCAACAGTTTTTGCTGCAGAGTGACATGATAGGGATGTGCATGTTGACTATGCAGTATTTGCCATACTCGGGCCCGTGTTAAGCCACAAGCCATGCTGATTTCTCTTGTACTGCTGTGTAGATGGGCTAGTGCATATGCCAAAATACTCTCTGGCGGTATACGCATACCTGCACTCACTGGTCTGCCAGAACATGGACGACTTTTAGTGCTTCCTGTCTTCATGAGCTGTCGCACTACATTTGCGATGGTAACTGCACTTGGATGTGGCCCACCTGGAAAACAAACGGCATACTCCCGTGCAGCATGCGTTGCATTTCATTGACATTCGCCATAAATAAGCACCATCTCGCAATATTGAAAGTTAGTGAAGCTTGACATTCTCACACAGCTCCAAAATTCTAAATCCAAACGTTTATTTTTAAGAAATGTATCTTTTGTAGGATCTCATTCATTTAGGATCATTCAAAATTCCATTTGTTTTGTCACTTTCAAAAAAGAACGCATATTTTCTACCCGTCGCTAGGCAACGATTGAAATTGCCACAACACAGAAAATAAAATTTTTTAAATGAAAGCGCTCGCACATTAGGAATAAAATTATCGTCTTCCATCAATAATTTTATGCTATGAGATAATGTTGTTTGCATCAAGCGAGCGCCAACACCTTTTAAACTAAAATTTTAAATGTATTGGAAATTAAAGTTTTCAGACATTACAGTACAGTACAAAGTCACAAACTGCATTTCCACACTGCTACATTTCCGAAATGTGAATATGTAGAGTAGTACAGGCGCCAATTTATCTTATCCTTGTGAACCAAATATAGTTTCGTACTAATTAATTGATGCTCTAAAACTTTCTAATTGGAAATTTTGCTCTATCTCTTTTCGTTTTCGATTTGCAATGGCTAACTTCCAAATTTTGCCACTAGGGGCGCTGCTGTCATTTGCATTAGGTCGGGCATAGTCACTTTACTATACCGTTACCTCACTCTCCGTTCGCAAGTATTTTCAGGTTAAAGGGACTTTCCTATGCACCCTGTATATACATGTGTTTATTCTGTTATAACAGAGAAAATAATGAGATTCATTTAAAAATAAAGTTGTGCTGATATGATATTTTCATAAATGTACATAACTTTTAACACAGTCCACTATTAGTTGACCTATATAATCTTTGTAGAATGTTAATGTAAGGTTTTTGTTTTATAACTTGCCATTTTTAACTTACATTTCTGTGTAGTTATTTATTATATACAATATTTTTTTTTCTTTATGTGTGTGTGTTTTTATTACTTGCTTAGATTTTTATAACTTTAATACTATACTTTAATTTCAGATTCCTGAACTTGTAAATTTTAGGGAAAGAGTAAATAATTCTCTACAGTATGCTTTGGTTACAGTTGAAAGAATGGTATTAGATCTTCTTTTAGAAACAAAAAGGTATTTAGTCTTCTTCTCTGATACTTGTATAATTGTTAATTTTGTAATTTTTATTTTCTGAAATGTTTCTGTTGAGACTGTCAGTGTACACCATTAAAGTCAAAGACTTGTATTTTGTACTTAATTTTAAGCCATTTACATTACCATGTCTCCCAACTCTTTCTTTGTTTAAAAAGGACTGATATTTTGGGATTGCCTTTTACTCTCCCATCATCTCATGCATTTCTCCGGTTTCCTTTTAAAACTGTGCGTATGTGTATAATTTATCAAAAATTTTCCACCAATCTTCAACTTTTAAGCAAAATTTTCATCTTTAGTAAAGAAAAATACATCGATAGAACTATTCTTTTTATTAATAATTACTAAATATTTCCTTGTTAATTAAATTTCACTCTTGTCAAAGTTGTGTAGACCTGAAAATGTTACTTGTAAAATCTGTCTTAGTGTTAGGAGGGTACGCATTGCAAAAACAACAATTTAAAGCAAGGGTAGGGTACATTAAAAAAGCATTTAGTATATTATACATTATGTTTGATAAATTCAATTGTAAATTTGTTTAATTGTTGATTTGTCATGTTTCACCTTTTTTTTTTTTTTTTTTTTTAATTTAGCTGGTGTTTTTTGAACTAATAAAAAGTAATTATTAAACATTTTCACTTGACAGAATAAATTTATCATAAACTTTAATGCTAACTCTAAATAAACATCTAAACTGACTGCTTTCTCTTATTATGCATCTATTTAAATTACCATTTTTTCTGGCATATAACGCATAGGTCACATAAATCAGTTACACTCCAGAAAATTTATACAAATGAGGCTATATTTGTAAGAAACAAAGGCTTCTTAAAAAATAGCTTTTAGTACAAATTAAAATTTCCAATGTAAAATTGATTTAACAAACTGCACGTTGTACGCAAGAAAATACAGTAATTATTAGTTCCCCATCATGCTATAGGTATGGGGAACTTAGGTAATCGTGAAAAATTTCGTCCTCGGTTTTTTGACTTTTTTACACGTTTTCAGGTGTGAGGAATGCGAAAATGACAAAATTTGTATGGTGTCTGTCTGTAGGGTGTCTGTTAGTGTGTTAGTCCATTAGTTTGTTAGTCTGTGTACACGATATCTCAAGAACAAATTGTCGCAGAGAGGTCAAATCAGTTTTAAAATATTACTTTCGACACTGGCAAGAACCCTATTTATTTGCAACATTCGAATTAAAAAACTTTGTAAGTTATTCGAAATTTACGATTTTCTTAACATGGGAGAATAGGACAAAAATTCACTTAAACGTGCATTAAATGGAAACTTTTTACTGTAAAAATGTCAGACCAGTTTTAAAATATCAGTTTGGATGCCGGAATGAACATCAGTAACTATAAATATGCTACTTTGCAAATGTCGCAAGTTATTGGAAATTTATGAATTTCTTAACATGGCAGTATGGGGCAAAATTTCACATGAACGTCAATTTTGAGAGATATTTTCATCGTAAAGATGTCATACTACTTTTGAAATATTATTTAGGACACTGGCATGAATATTAATGACTATGGATTTTCCAATATAAAAATTTCGTAAGTTATTGGAAATTTACGAATTTCTTAACATGGCAGAATAGAGCAAAATTTCACATAAACGTCAATCTTGAGGGATATTTTCGTCGTAAAGATGTCAAACCACTTTTTAAATATTATTTAGTATACTTGCATGAATATCATAGACTATGGTTTTTCCGATTTAAAAAATTGGTAAGTTATTTGGAATTTACGATTTACTTAACATGTCAGAATAAGGCAAAATAGAGCATAAACTTCCATTTTGAGGATCATAAATACATTAGACAACTTCAAAATTACATTTATGATATTTGTTTGAACATGATTGAATACAAATATTCTAATTGGAAAATTTCGTAATTTGCAATTTTATCAACATTGCGAAATTGTAAATTTTTCATATAAATATGAATTTTGAGGGTTATTGCATTGGAAATAATAGCATGAAAACTAAACAACGAAATTGACCCTGATAAAATAAATTAATAGATTAGAATAAGATAAATATATCGAAGTGAACGGTGGATAGCCTATTAGGCGGGGATTTCATTCTGTTACTGTATCAAGCTTTGGTCAAATTCATTTCACGTGATTATAATATGTCTCGCACTAGAAATTTATGAGAACATAAATATGATGGGGAACTGAGCAGAGTCTACCTATGCCAACTAGTGTTAAAGTAAATGTAAAAAATAATATAAGAAAAATATATAAGCATTATCACTTTTTTTTTCTCCCCAGCTATCAAGATATAGAAAAAACTTTATTATCTATGGAGGTAGATCCAGAAAAGGGTAAGAAATCTAAATAAAGTATTTTTTTTAGCATAATTAAATTTATCTCAAGCTTTTAAAATAAATAAGGTTTTAATGAAATATCCTGTTTTAGATCAAAGACCAACAGAAGATTTGACAGATAATCGGGATATTTTTATATACAGAATGTATACTCATAAAGAGAAGTATGCTTTATTATTATTTCAATAATGTTTGCAATTTTAAGATTTTTTTTTAGTTTAAATTGATCAAAAAATATTTTTTGTGTAATATTCTGCAAAGTTCAATTCTAATTTAACTTATATAAAAATAAGTTATTTATTGAGCTGCACTCATTCACTCTTGCATAAAGTTGTTTAGCTTTAGTTTAAAACCTAAAGCAAAATAGTTAGGTATTCACAGTTGAACTTAAAAGAGTATTTCTCTTATGTGTTCCATGGTGCTAGATTTGATCAAATTTTGTAAATTCTTTTGCTTTTACTGATATACAAAACAGATTATACCATTCGAATTTAGTGTACAAGAATTAAAATGCTTCTAAATTTCTCCCACACACAAAACTAATAATAATAGTAATAATTAAAATTAATTAAACAATTAAATAAATAATAAAAATAAATAAAATAAAACTGCATTGGAAAAGAGTTTACATTCAAAAGCAACCACCAACATTAAGAAAAGAAATTTGTACCAATCAGTGTCTATTGTGACATTCATAACCATTGTGACTATTGTGACATTCATAATAACGTTTAGGTAATTATTTTACCTAATACTAAAGGAGACTTGGCACTAAATAGCACAGGAAAATTCTTCAATATCTTGAACGCCAAAGGGAATGATGGAATAACTGATAGTTGTTTCAGTAGCATATAGCATGCAGTCATCAGTGCATAAAGAAAAGAAAGGGAAATGCTCCTCTAGATAAGAAAGGAATCTGATTCTAACCAACCAATAGAATTAGGTGGAATGTGAAGACTTAGCCAGTAGGAAATTGAGAAACTGTATTTGTGAAAAAAATGTAGAAGAAATTAAGAAAGTGGGGATTGAATGTAAAATTTCAGTGAATTCACACTTTCTTAATTTCTTCTAAATTTTTTTACAAGTACTGTTTTTCTCTTTCCTATTGGCTAATTTCTCACATTCTACCTAATTCTGTTGGTTGATTAGAATCTGATTTTTTCTTATATGTATGAGCACTTCCTTTTCATTATTGGATGTACTGATGATAGTACACTAAATCCTACCTGAACAGCTGTCTACTCCATTAATCAGTTAGATGCACAAGACATTGAAGAATTTTCCTGTGTTCAATTGCTTTTCTTATTATCCCATTATAAACTGCATATTGAAAGTTCATTTCTTCCTTATTATATTTTAGTCCCAAGTAGCACATAACGTTGTTATAATTAATTTTTCTCTCTTCAGACTTATTTGCAACGCTATAATAAAGTTACGTGCTACCTGGGGTATGTCCAGAATAGAGTTCTGCATACCCGACCCAAACCCAACAAATGAATTTAACCCTTTATCTACTGACGGTACTTTAAAGTACCATTACTTTAAAAAGAGTATAAAATCGAATTTATAGAAGAAATGTCAAAGATATTTATAAGAAGCGAACAGATGTACCTCCTTTTAATCTCACTACAAAGCATTAGACGACACATATAGCCATTTTTGTTCCATAAAGGATTTTATGGAGTGCTCTTGCTGTTTTTGCTTGATATTTTTCACGATCTTCATGTGTGTTATAATTAATTCCTATATTACTTCAAGAATATCCCACTAATCTTAGAAAAAATATGAGGAACATAAAGAGTAAATATTTCTCTACACTTTTTTCATGTTGAAATAATTTTTTCGACCTCTATGTACCAGTGGTACACTAAAGTAAGACCTCACAAAATTCTCATTAATTATTATGATGAGGTGATATGCATAATTTTTAACATATATATCTTTAAATAATGCACTTTAGTAACTAAAAATATATTTCAAACACAATTTCTATCTGTATCATAATGCAGTAGATAAAGGGTTAAATCAACCCGACCCAAACAAGCAATAGAGAATTTTGACGACCAGAACCCAATTTTCTTTATACCCAAAACCCGAATGTAAATGAAAATTAATAATTCATCTGAAAATCATGCAAAGCATTTTTAAATTAGAAATAAATTGGAAAATCATTTTAAAAATAATGAAAAATGTTATTACTAATCAGGGTTGGAAAAAAAAAAAATGGGTTTTTTTCAGAAAACCCCCAGCTTAGTGGACTCAGCTTCAGCTACGATGGAAAACTGCGTCTTATATGGAGGAACTGCCATCGTAGGTAGATAGCTTAATAAATTTCTGATTCTGGATTCTTCTTTCTTTCTTTTCAGTTTCCTGGGGCATGGATTCTAACTTTTCTTCCACTTTTCTCTCCAGATCTTCTTCTATTCTCTTCAGTTTACCTTCTATCTCTGAAAACCTTCCTTTCAGTTCCTGATCAAAATTTTCTTTAACTTTCTCCTCGAAACTCCGTTTTATCCTCGTAACACTCTCTTCAACCTTCATAACATTTTGTTCTATCTTCATAGCTTTCGCTTCAACCTTCATAACATTTCCTTCTATCTTCATAGCTTTCTCTTCAAAACTTTCTTCTATTTTCAAAACTTTCTCTTCAAAATTTTCTTCTATCTTTATAACTTTCTCTTCTATTCCATCCATTCTATTTTTCATCACCGTTAATTTACCCTCGATTGATTCTTTCACCGTTGAAAGCTCTCTCTTCATCTCATCTTGATTAGATTTAATTTCTTCCTGAACTTCACTCATAGTGTCTTTCATTTCCTTCATTTCTTCAGTCAAGCCGTCTTTCATTTCTCTTTGTGATGTTTCCATTTTCTCTTGTGTTGCCTTCATTTCTTTCATCTCTTGACTCAGGCTATCTTTCATCTCTCTCTGTCCTTCTTTAATTTCTCTTTGCCCTTCTTTCATTTCATTCATCTGGGTAGCTAAGCTTTCTAGAAGTTTCTTCATCTCTTGCTCCATAGCTCTAGTTATCACCATTCACAGACAACCCCACTCCTGACACCAGAAATGTTGCGTACTTGGGGGTTCGTGAGTTGTCCAAGAATGAAAGGCCAAACTTACAAAAATTCAGTAATTTATTCACAGAAAGTTCCAGAAAAATACAGGTCTATAAACCAAGTATCAGCTTCAATTCAACCAGTAAACACAGCTTAAACAACAGCTGTCAATAGCAAATCCACAGTACAAACTGTATAGCAATAACACTTGAAGCGTCTCTTTCAAAGAGGCTCAACACAATGCAAGCATTAGCGAAGCTGGTTGAGAACTGAACTGACTGACTAGCCTTGGCGAAGAAAACAGGCTTATATACCCCTGTAGAAAAGTGTGGAACGTTCCAGAAATCTCCATATCTCTTCAGCCAATTGGATTAGAGCTCCCATATTTGGTATATCCCTAATAAGGATTTTCTCGCCAAGGTGGAAAAAGTTGCCAAATTTGGCGCCAAATCCATTGCCTGCCTTATTGGGGCTTTTTAATGCGTTAAGGGAAAATAAGGCTATTTCAACACTAAAACGACTAGAAATGCACAAAATTAGCACTTTATCAACTTACTAAGCCTCTTTGAGAGAATTTATACAAAAATAAACACAATTATTTACAATTTTGTAACATTACTTAACAGTGTTGCACTGTTAAAGTTTTTGGAAATTTTTTAAAATTTGGTTTTTATTTATTTACATTTTGCATTCCTCAAGTCCCCTAGTTTTCTTTATATTGACAAACAACTCTGTTTTTTCTTGCTTTTATTTTTTATATATATAATTTTTTATTGTATTTTTATATGATAAAATTATATATTTTTTTAAATAGAGCAGTTTGAGCACTGTTAATATTTCAGAAAATTCTTTGTTCATGTTGTAATAATGTATTTAATATTTGTTTTATATTTATATGTTTATTGTAAGTTAGATAAAAGTGTAATTTTAAATAAGGATTTTGAAAAAACTCGCTTGGGTTTTTTCGGGTCAGGCAAAATCAAACCAACCCTGTTACTAATACATTAAGTTAAAAATATAAAAAATAGGTTACTAATAATTTTTAACTATTTACAGTCACCAGCAAAATTATTGAAGCACACATCCACATTTTTTTTTTGTTTGATCACTAATTTTTATCATCAATTTACTTTTTTTATAAACAACATAAAGAGTAAGATCAACAAATATTTACTTAACAAAACAGATTTAGGTGCACATTTCTTAAATACAAATTTTTGCTAGTGCTTCAATAGTTTTGCTGCCGACTGTATGTGTGATGTGCATTTCAAGTTTCAAAAATGAGTTTCAAGTTAAGCATTTGTAGTTTATTCTGTAATGCTTATCTCACACATACAAAAATATAAAAATAATAAATTTAATTTATATAATTGAGACGGTTTGATGTTTATGTACGTTAAAAATAATACAGTTCTGCAGATGCCTGTTAAACCTTTCTCATCTTAATCTACATTTATTTCAATAACTTCTTAAAAACATCTGCAAAAGAAAAAATGTTAATTATCAGTTTAAGTTCACAATCTATTTCAAAAGGATGTGAGTAATTACAATTAATGAGTCTCACATCTGATTATTTTTGGAGAGGGAGCCTGCTTTTTACAGCTTCTATTCTAAATAATATTAATAGTATTTGATGTTTTTTGTTAATTGTTTCAGTGAAATATGAATGTTTATTTTACTATAATAATTTGGGTAAGCATATATTCGTAACGTGTATATATAACAAATAAATTTCTGTTTATTAAGGTAAAACTTTTTTGAAAGATGTTCTCAAGTCGACCCGACTCATTCGAAAACTGAACCCGACCTTCAGTAAAAAAAAAAAAAAATTCAGTCAACCCGACCCACATGAAAATTAAATCAGTCAACCTGACCCGCAAGAGAAAAAAAATTAGTCAACCCGAAACTGACCAGCTGGTCGGGTCGGGTTTGGGTAAAATCGGGTTACCCAAATACCTGATGCAGGACTCTAGTCCAGAAGTCATTAAAAGTATCTTCAATTATAAATTTGGAATTAATTTCAGATTTTTTGCTGAAATAAGTGTTGGTCATGTAACATTTTTTTCAATCTCAAAAGTAGTAATTTAATTGTGAAAATTACTCCTATAACTTACAGCCCTACAGCTCTGCACTTTTATATTTATATATTTTCAGATTTAATGAGGATTAATTTTTAATACGTCATTAACAATAATTGCATCCCAAATTGAAATTAATTGAATATAATAATTAAAATTCATGTGATCAATATAACAAAAAGTATTATAAAATGTAATATAAGTAAAGGGTAGTTTTTGTTTTATGTATGTATTTTATTTTATTCCATTTTTGTATATTATATTTATTTCATTTTTTTTTTTTTTTTTTTTCACTTTCAAATGAAATGGTGGTAATTTTTCATTGTAACTGTACGGTGCTATAAAAAATACACTTCCTTTTAATTATTGAAATATCATATTGAGTACTAAACCACTTAAGGGGTCATATGGATTTCAAAGGCTGAAAAAAAAGATGTGTGTTATTTTAATTTTATTTATTTACTTATTTTTTCCCATATAAAAAAAAATAATTTTTAGGAACAACAATATATAAAAAACATTTTATAAAAATTTTATTACAAATTCGGAAAATTCGGTTGATGGGTCTGGTTTCTGGAGACCCTTCAGAAATGCAGCAGACATGATTTCTCAAAAACTAATGCACTGATATTATCGAAATTTTGCACACTTCTTCAAATAATCAGGCATGAGATTTTTCCACAGATCCACAATTTTCCACTTTTATGTGAGTTCTGTTAATTCCGCATTTTTTTTATTATTTTTTTTTTTATCAAACTCCAATAACAATCAGTGTTCAAACACTCCACGAAAGACTTTAGATTCTCAGTCTTTCTCCATCCAAAATATAAATGTCAGTATTCATTTTAAACGTGCTTTATCAGATTCTATAACTTATAAAAGAACAGAATTATTCAATACTTCTCACTCATGTAATTTTTTTTGTCCTGCTCCCTCCCCCTTCTTCTTTTCATCTCTAACCATCACCGATCAAACATTCTGCGGGAAACCTTTTTTATTTTTGAATATTTATCCATCCACAATAAAAATATCAATATTAATTTTAAACTTTCTTTATGATATTCTAGAACCCATAAAGAAGTAGAATTGTGTTTAATATTTCTCACTCATGAACTACTTTTTACCCCCCCCCCCTCCTTTCCCATTTTCCATCACCAATCAATGATTAAATGCTGATTGCTAGCTAATGTTTTTTTTTTTTTTTTTTACATTCATGTTTCATTGTGTTCTCGTGCATTATTCTTTTAGTTTAATTTGTCACTTTTAAAATATTTTGTATAGTTTTCTCCTGTGTGCATTATTTTTCATTTGAAAAGAAATAAATTTTATGAACATATTTGTATTAGTTTTCTCTGTGCACGTTATTTTTCATTTGAAATTAATTTTATGAACACGCGTGTTTCCTCTTTTTTAAATTTTCTGCACTCTCATGCCTTGAAAATAGAATTGACTAGTCAGTGTTTAAATGAAAGATTTTTTTTTTCCCCAGTAACAACTAATTGTACAAACCTTCATTCAAGCAATAGTCAATTCTGTATTGAAGAAGTATGCAAAATTTCAAAAAGATCGGTGTATTAGTTTTTGGGAAATCGTAACAATGCTTTTTTGAAGGGTTTCTGGAAACCAGAACTCCTTGGCTGAATTTTTCAAAGTTTTAATGAAAATTTTATAAAATATTATTTAAGTGTTTGTCTTTTATATTCTCAAAATTTAGAATAAAATTTATTAAAATTAAAATAGAGAAAATTTGCTTTTTTTTTTAGCCTTCGAAATCCATGTAACACCTTAAACTGATGATGAATATTTCAATATCATTCAGTATTTCACTATCATCATTCAGTATTTCACTATCATCATTCTGATATTCATTTTAGGAGTCTTTAATTTCTGACCATATGTCATAACATAGCTTAGGTTTCATTTATTAGCATTAACTGCATTGTAATATTTTATATTATTATGGTATTATTTTATACTTTATTAGATAATTATAACATTGCTATTTTTTAAAAGTAGAGTTTATATTCTATTTAAAAAACTAATAGCTATTACTGTTTATATGAACTTTAGTATTTATCTTTGAGCTTTCCATAGAATGACCAATTTGTGAAAACTTTGGACTCTAGTATAGTCGATCAGCCTTATCACATCACCACAACCATTAGTGAAGTGTTTTATAATTTTAAGTTTATTTAAAAATTTTTTTAGAAAGTCCCTCAGAACTTGTTATTTATTTTATCCTCTCCCCAAATAAATCAGTTTTGGGGGGAATTATTTTAATTAATTTTTTTAGTATTAAGTATTTAAATTATTTTGCATTTTCTTATTTATTTATTTATTTATTTATTTATTTTTTTTTTTTTTTTCTAATCAGTGTTTTTTGTTATGTTTTCAGGTTAGCAGTTAAGCAACAAATTGATCAATCCTTTCAAGAAAAGGTACATTTTACTCAAATTCATTATATTATTTATTAAAATAGATATTTTATCATACTATATCATACATAATTTTTCAGGTTTGGTGGCTCAAAATAAGAAATTTAACTGTTCGGCTTTTAGCTGCAGCATTTTATCTTATTAAACCACCTCATGAAAATAATTCTCTAGAAAATAATATTGCTAATGGAGAAAAGAAAAACATGGCTGATATTGTTAGTGATCTAATAGCATCTATGAAAGATAATATTGCTTCCATTGATAAAGATAGTATGATAAATAGTATTGTAAGTCATTTTAGTACTTTTTATTATTTGTTTTGTTATTTGTGTGTTTTTTTTTTTTTTTTTTTTAAGTTTTATAAGGTGTAGCAAAAATATTACGTTATTTGCTATTATAGAAATATGTATTTAAAAATAGATAAATGAATGAATGAAATAAAATTTTTAATGAAAATCAGTCATAATTACTCGGCTATTTTGTTTTACTCCCACCTTATTTTTTGCTTCTAAAAGTAGCTTATAGAAAAATAGAAATTATGATTAATACTTAAAAAATGAGAATGTCAAATAGTGCATTTCTCTTACAATATCAACTTTAAAATGAAGTATGATTGTGATAAACTTGCTGTCCTCTTCTTGATATGCGTTATTTTATCCCTGATATGCATTATTTTATTTCTTCTCTTTTACCAAGCATATATGCAGGTTTAATTTTAAATTATGCTTAGTTGTAATTCATAAGATGTATGAAAATTTTATCAATTTTACAGTTTTATCTATGTTTAAACAACTTAACCTAAAAGTGTTTTAAAAATTAAATGTTCTTTTTAATGCTAAAAGTATTTAGTTATTAACAGTTTTTGTTAGATAGTGTTTGTTTCATTAAGATATTAAGATAAATATGTGGAAAGAATCGTTTAAAATGTATGGTTTTGCATTTTTTATATTTAATTAGTAAATTATTTGTCTCGATTCTGTATAAAGAATAATTCAAAATGTTTTACTGTATACATTTATGGGCAAGATGACTGATAATATTTCTACCAGCAGTGCTAATGGAGGCATTGCTGGGAGAAAGCAGGCCATAAAGTTTCATATCTAAAACCGATAAAAATAATGAAGTTTGATTTTATCGAATTCTAGATATGAAATACAGAAAGTAGTGAAGTCCAAGAATATTATAGTTTATAGCAATGAATAAACTTGATTCATATGAATTGTTTACTCTTTTACAAAAGTCAAACTATTCTGAATACTATGGAGGAGAATCAATTTTCGATGCACACTTTATTCTGAATATTTTTCTGCCCAAACGTACCATTTTTGATCTAATAAAGAGTGACTGAATTGTGCTTTCCAAAATAAACTTACTAGTTTGTGAATTATAATAAACCAGGACTTATGAATACAATGAAAATAATCTGGTGTGGCACTCACACAACTTTCTCTAGCTTTGCATTTTAATACTATAAAGAGAAATTGCAGATAAAGGAGTGATATAGCAATTGCTTTTATCTCACCCCTTTATCTGCTATCTGTTAAGACATAAGGACAAAGGGGCTTCGTCCCTCCTTTATTAAAGCCTGGGGAAATTTGAAAACTGGGTCATCAAATATGAATTTTATTTTAAAACTTTTCTTTGAGTGATTTGGCTTAACTATCATTAGTGTTTCATCCCAGAAATACTCCACATCCTACATGATGTGTTTTTGTGGTCGTTAGCCATTGAGGCAAACATCGACCACGCATTGCATTCACAGTCACTTCCCTACTCTGGAATGATTTCTCGTTTCTCGGCAACCGGGTAACTAGAGGGCACTGGGCTTGTAGCATAGGCGCGCTACAATAGGTAAATAATAAAAGAAAAGAAAAGAAACTGTGAAAATTTTGCATGGGTTTATTTAGATGGTTGTAATTTTCAAACATATTGGTTGTTCATTGTAAAGGTGAATTATCTCCTTGTAAATGCATTTTGAATTAATGAGCTTTTTGAAAATGTGTATGTTGAAAAAAAAAATAATAATACAAGTATTTAGGCAGTGTTATCAATTTTTTAGTGTTTAATACTAATCAAAGTTATAAGAATTTATAAATTATAAGAAAAATAACTTGAAGAAACTTAGAAACTTCATTTTTATAACTAATAGTTAGAAGTTTTAATTTTCATGAAAAACAAATCATGCCATTTATGGGATTTTTATACAATTATTGGAGTTTCTTCACTTTTATAGTGAAAGATCTGACTAAATGTGATATAATTAAGTAAATATATACATATTTAAAAAATATGGAGTTATGCCACTTTTTACAATAAACTGTCCATATAAAAGTGAAATTATTTTTAAAAATGTATCTAGCAAACATAAATTAAGCTTTTATTATTATTATTTTAACCACTTATGATTTTAAAGAATCGATTTCAAATGCTCATTACATAATTATATTGCAATTTTAGTTATAACTGATTGGCCAAAAATAGATAAAAGTCTGAGTTTTTAATTATACAATTTAATAATATAATGTAAGTTAGTAGTCTTTTAAAACTTTTGTTTAATTTTGATCAAATTTTAAGAAAGTGTGTGTAAATAAAAGTAATCTCAGTAATTTAAATATATAGCAGTTTTTTTTCTTTTTTCTTTTTTAATAAATAATGACTTATTATTATTCTTTTCTTCAGTTTCCTATTCAAGGTCCTGGACCATCTAGAATCATCAAGTACCTACAAGATGGTCATTTGCCTATACTAATAGCTTTTTCAAAATTAGTTCTTAGTCTTCATAATCTTATTGAAAATAGTAATATAGGTAAGTGTTAATTTTATTTTTTATTATTTATTTTCTTTCTCAATGAGGATAGGATTTGAGGTTTGTAATAATTTCATTCTTAAAATTAAATAAATCAGTTTTTGAAGACTAATTCTTTAATTTGAAACATTTTAATATGATATGGACAAAATGACACCATTATCACTGTCATTTTATGATTGTGGTACTGTGATTTAATTTAGGCATTCTATCAAAAAATGAAAATAGTGTGTTTTACATTAAGATAGTCAGGAACTACATGTAAAATTATTTTACTGAAAATAGTAATAGTAACATAAAACATGTACTTTATTGTTGTATTTATAGTGTTGTTAAAATGACATTTTCAGCGCATTTATTCAAACATTAAAATTTGTAAAACAAATTTTTTGATGGAAAAAATCTAGTTTTGGAATAAAAGAGATGCAATTTTAAATATTCGGAATTCGTTTAAATTAGTGTATTTGAAAATAACTTATTTCAGAGTGCATTCAATACATAATAATTAGGGATGAAACGGATATCCGGTAACTATCCGGTATCCGGCCTATCCGGCTGAGTTTTAAATATCCGACGGGGTACCGGATATTAGCAGTCCGGATACGGATATCCGGTAATTTCAAGCCAGATATCCGGCGGATATCCGGAGGAGAAAATTCAAGCTTAAATTCCCCTCAGATGAAAAATTTGCGACATTTTTTTTTTTTTTTTTTTTTTTTAAGATCAGTTGTAGCTTGTAAAGGTAAAAAAAAAAATGCAAAAGTCGAATTTGGCCACTTCAGCAAACAAATTTGGCAAAAAGTAGCTTCAGGTTTAAGAGATATAGAAAACCTTTTTTAATTTTGTGCAGAGTTAGCTAGGATTTTCCAGAGTGATCTATAACATTCCCCCTAATCTTCCCCATAACAATAAAAAGAGCTGTTCATTGTTGCTCCTGAACGAATAATACTCATCCTCTGCAGTGCATATAACTCTGTTTTCATGACTTTTGAGAAGTTGAGAATGTTTAGTAATATTGTTAGTCTTGGAAGTAAAAGTTGTTAGATTGTTTCGAGAATGAGTCAATAACGCACATTTATTGACTAGAACCTGCCTGTTCATTTACAATCAACTTTTCCCTACACAAAAAAGTTGTTTTTGTGACCATATATTTATACTAGCAGACCCTCTGACATCATTGTCTGTGCCATTACCTATTCAATTAAATGTGTCATCTACCTATTCAATTTGGATTAAAAAAAATAAGCACTGCAATTTATATAAATGTGCACTTTTAATGGAATATCTTGCTAAAACACTTGAATTTAGAATTTCCCATTGTGCTGCATAGATATAGTCCCAAAAATTAAAATTACTTCAAATAGAAGTAATATAATCTAAATTTTTTTTCTTATCTGTACAGAATATAAAAATATAAAATAAGTAAAAAGCATTAAAAAATATATATATATATATATATATATATATATATGTTTTGAATCATTACTTTCTTCTATATTCAATAGAGGAAAGCATTTTATTCGTAAAAATTTTCAACTTCCCGTTTTTGGTGGATTTACGAATTTTCAGTGAACCAGAATTTTGAATTTGACCGTTTTAAGAAAATGACTGTCTGACAAATGTTTTGTGTAGCAGCTCTAGTTCAAGAGTTAATGCACAGAATTTCATATAAATTTATACATAGTTGCGCATTAACACACAAAAAAGTGCCCATCGACTTTTGGTGCAAATTACTCAATAGGCGGCTCTGCTATATTGTGATTTCTCTCATTTAAAGGAGGACTATATCTCTTCTACTGTGTATAATTAAAAAAAGACTAAGTATGTCACAGGGCTATTATGAAATATGTTTATTTATTTTTTGTGCATATCGGCCAATAGACGATGCTGTTATGCTGCAATTTTCCCATGAATGGAGGAATTATCTTGGATTTATTTGTGTATAATTACACAAAATTTGGTATGTGAGAGGGCCATTTTATGAAACATCATGTTGATTCAATTTTGCTGCATATTGGTCGATAAGTGGCTGTACTATGCTGCAATTTACCCTGGGAATGGGAAGGCTAAATTTCAAAATCTATAACATTTAACTGCACTTAACTTGATATGCAAGATAAATAGTAAGAGAACGAAAGCTGGCTTAATTTGGGTGTATACTGACCAACAGATGTCGCAGTTGTTCCTCATCTTCTATGATTCTCCACTTGGCTACATCTCACAATCTTTTGATTAAAATTGCACTAAACTCCATATCTAACATTTTTATTGTGCGATGCTATCATTAAGTTTCTTCTGTGCATGTTAAACAGCGTGTAGCTTTGTTATGTAGAGTGATATAAAAGAGTTTTGTAATGGCCATAACATACTAAGCCATTGAAACTTTTAGATTTTTTTTTTTTTTTTCTTCTTTCTTTTAGGTTTTCTTATAAATGCCTCAAACGAAAATATTGGATTCATAAAAATTTTCTACATTTGGTATTCGCTGGATTTACATATTTTAAGAGGTCTAGAACCTGGTTTGATCAATTTTTAAAAATTTGTGTGTGTGTGACAAAAATTCCGTTCAAATGATGTCGGCCTTATTTAGGTGTATATCAGCCGACAAGTGGATCTGCTATTATGATTTTTCACAAGCATATATCTCAGCATCTATTGATTAAAATTGCACCAAACTCTATATGTAAAATATTTATTGTGTGAAGCTATGGTTAAACTTTTACACAATTTAAACAGTAAGTGGTGTGTGATGGCCACAATAAATACTTTTTCTTATGAAAATAACCAACCCTTCAACTATGATTATATTAGTAAAATATTTTGTTTCATTTTTTTTTAATACATATCAAACACACAATTTTTAGTACTGTAAAAAATGTTTAAATGATAAGTTTTTGTTTTATAATTTTGAACAAAACCTATATTTTTGTGACAAATTGCAAGTGTAGGAATGAGTATGTTAGACTTAAGTTTTATTCTTCATCGCCATATTGCACAAATAAATAGAATGCTAAATAAATATGCTTAAGTAAATTATATTTAAAATGTGTTTAAAAGAACAGTATATGAAATACGTTTATATTTTATTGTTTTAAAATAAAGAAAAAGAAAAGAAATATACACAACAAAAAACAAAACTAATGCCGGATATCCGGTCCGGATATCCGTATCCGGCAGGCAAAGGAGCTCCGGATATCCGATATCCAGCATCCGGCAAAATCATTATCCGTTTCATCCCTAATAATAATAATAATTTTTATTTTATATTATTAATATTTAAGCAAAGAATATCTGCATCTATCTGTATAAATATTTGGGGGGGGGGGGGAACTTAAAAGCTAAAATTTAAATATATGAACAAAAAATTGAGTAAAAATTAAACAAAGAAAAAAAAATCAGTATTAAAAACTTGATCAAAATCTGTTCCAGCAATTTTATTATTGAAAATGCTAAATAAAAATAGATTAATTTTGACACTTCCACCAGGTGAAGTAACTACAGCCCCATATTTGTTGCTAACTAAAAGAACTCTGTAAGTTCAAAAAAGCTATTTTATAACACTAAAAATAAACAATTGCTTAATTTTTAAGGCAAGTTTTCAATGTCACTCTCTGATGTTAGGATAATTACCTTTCATATTTTATACACCTAAAATATAACTTTTATGAATTAGTAGCTAAATTAAGCCTAAAAGTAGCATGTGTCTAATAATATATATTTTTTTTTTTTTTTTTTTTGAAAAATAATGAAAAGGGAGGGATGGGACAGAGCAGCTCAGGGAGGGATGGGACATGTAAGAAAAAGAAGAAGAATGAAGATTCTAATACTTCCTAAACAGAAAATATCAAAAGGCAAATGAATGAATAGATGGAAGAAAAAATGCAAAATCATACAAATTCAAAATCATGGAAAATAATTGGTGTGACATTACCACGGCTTTTGTTTACCCTTTTAACTTTTAAAAATACTTTATTTACCATATATGTATGAGGAATTAATTTTCATTTCTGAGCAGTTTTCCTGGTCATGGTAAAATATACAAAAGAAATTATACTCACCAATTACAGTTAGGATTTCTTGATAATATTTGTTCTTGAGATATGCTGATAACACACACAGACTAGCTACTAAAAACCTTATTAATATTCGGGGAACTACAAAACATGTAAATATAACAAAAACTTAATTTTGAATATTTGAACTAGAAAACCATACTTTCTCTGCTAGAAGTTTAAAAAAAAAAAAAAAGTGAACTGATTGTGCATTTGAAATTTTTTATTTAAGTGGTACATTATACTCTAATGTTGGATAAAATAGATGTTATTAGTAATTAATTAACCTTACATACATCATATCCCACTGTTTTTGTCATTTTTCATAGTATGTCTATATATTATATATTTATTTTAACTTTATAAACATGTCCCATCCCTGCCTTATATGAGGGAGGAATGGGACATTTTTATGACTATGTTAATTGGCTTATACAATTAATATTTTAATAAGTACCATCAAATATATTTTTTTAAAAGATGTTAAAATGTTTCAATTTGTTTCTCTGAAACGTACAGTGTTGTACCAGTAAAAGTAAATTTGTAAAAAATATTTTTGTTAAAACTGTCCCATTCCTCCCTACTCTCCCCTATATATTCTGATCGATGCAATTTATTAGTGATAAAATTAACTTTTCATTTAAAAAATATATGTGTCTGTAATTTTTATTTATTTTTATTTTTTTATTTTTTTCTAGAAAACTCTGAAAGTAAATGTAATATTGAAATTATAAATGATATTAGAAATCAATTTCAAAGTAAGTATCAATTTAAATATTATATTTAAAACAAATGAATTCATTTAATTTATAATGGGCTAATTGTTCATCTAACTTCTAGACAAAATTATTTTTTATGTGTTTATTAAAAAAAAAAAAAAAGTCATTTTTTGTTAACTAGTTACTAGTTAGAAAAAGTATCCAAAATTGATGGGCATTGACTTACACGTTACACATACAGGATATTTGAAAAACTCTAACCTTGGTTTTAATTTCTTAAATATTGAGACATATATAGCAAATTACAAACATACATAAAAAAAAAGAAATCAATCAACAGTTGGTAATCAAGAAACCCTTATTTGGGTGAGAGTTGGGGGGGGGGGGGAACACTGGGTAATAAGTCAGGGTTCATACTCCTCAGGGAAAACCTGGAAAACAGGGAATACTCAGGGAATTTGGAATTTGTTAAAAAAAAAGTCAGGGAAAATAAAAATTTCCATTAAAACTCAGGGAAAATCAGTTATAAAACCTGGAAAAAAAAAATTTTTTTTCTCTCAAGTTATGTTTTTCTTGTTTAGCTTCGTATCAAAATTTAAATAATGAATTATTGTGAAAATACGCATGTAAATATGATTTCTATTATGATCGACAGTAAAATGACATCATACAGTGGAAGTAGCTGGTTATAGAAAATATAAAAACAGCTATTTTGGAACTTCTAAATCTCCATCATCAGTACATTTGAAAAGTAGAAAATAAAGGTTAAAACATGACACAAATTTTGAAGATAACAACAGAAGAATAATAAAATATTAAAACTCAATAGTCAAAATAAACAAGCATGGTTTTGTAGGCAAACCAAGAAATGCAAAATATACTAAGTACCCCAGAGTATTTGTACATTAGCTTGAGTGATATAGATTGAAAGAAGGGGACCAATAAAAGACAGCAAAGAAACCAAAGTGAAATGCGAAGCAAGAGATAAAAGAAAAAAATCTGATGTGGGCACCACATGACTTCCTTATACACTTTTAGAAATATACATAATGTTAAAAAAAACATTGACATTGGACCCGAAACAGTTGGCTAAAAATATTTTTTAAAAAATGAATTATCACCGTGTTCTGAGCTTTTCTGAAAGTTAGTTAAAAACCGATTGCAAGATGGTAACGCTGACGAAGGCAGCAGGGACCCGAAAAAATTGGCTAAAAGTATTAAAAAAAGGCATTTTCACAGTGTTCTGAACTATTCTGAAAGTTTTAAATGTCTACCTAGTCGGGAAGTTAGTTAAATAAATTTTTTGTTGGACCATATAAACACTGCCGAAGGCAGCAGGGACCTGAAACAGTTGGCTAAAAGTATTAAAAAGATGCATATTCACCGTGTTCTGAACTATTCTGAAGGTTTCAAATGTCTAGCTAGTCGGGAAGTTAGTTAAATAAATTTTCTGTTGAACCATGTAAACGCTGCCCAAGGCAGCAGTGACCCGAAACAATTGGCCAAAAATATTTAAAAAATGCATTGTCACCGTGTTCTGAGCTTTTCCGGAAGTTTTAAATGTCTAGCTAGTCGGGAAGTAAGTTAAAAATTGATTCCAAGATTTGAACTGGTAACGCTGCCGAAGGCAGCAGGGACCCTACACAGTTGGCTAAAAGTATTAAAAAAATGCATTTTCACGGTGTTCTGATCTAGTGTGAAAGTTTCAAATGTCTAGTTAGTGGGGAAGTTAGTTAAATTAATTTTCTGTTGAATCGCATAAACGCTGCTGAAGGCAGCAGGTATCGGAAACAGTTGGCTGAAAATACTTAAAAAATGCATTGTCAACGTGTTCTGAGCTTTTCTGAAAGTTTCACATGTCTAGCTAGTCAGAAAGTCGGTTAAATTGCAAGATTTGTCTAAACCGTTTTTGAGTTATTACCGTTTTTTGATACATTATGGCCAAAACCTATGTATTTTTGTCATTATGAACCTAATTTTCCTAAATATCTCCAAAACGGAAAATCATAGAAAGTCCAAAAAGGGAGATGCACAACTAGATGTTATAACAAACCAATGTACGGATTCGCAACTTTCTACGTCCAACCGTTTTTGAGTTATGCGACATACACACACACAGAGAGACACACATACAGACATCACGAAAAATCGTTTAAAATCCCTTATATCTCTTAAACGAGAGCTCGTGTTAAGACGACACTTGCAGGTGTGCAACTAGACATCATGACAGTCACACGCATAAATTGGCAACATTCAGCGATCATTCGTTTTCGAGCAATGTGAAATACAATATCCATTTCACAAATCGGGATTACTATACTTCCTTATACTTTGTATAAGGAAATAAAAAAAAGGAGTTGTATTTTTAAATAAATTGTATCCAAATATTAGCAAAGTTTGATGTGTCAAAAGGGTCGATCATAAGCAAAATTTAGTTTTTATAAATATAAACAGCTTCCCAAAAATCCAGAAAATTTTTTCTTTTACTTCTGCATTTTTTTTTTTTTTTTGGGGGGGGGGGGCTGTTTGTTATTGATCCTCTCCCTTTGACTATGTGACTCAAACTAATGTACAATTATACTGGAGTACTTAGCACATTTTGCCTTTTCTGGTCTGCCTTTATACCATGCTTGTCTTTCTTGATACAGCACACAAATTCTGTTATGTTTTTAACCCTTATTTTTTCATTTTTCACTATCACTGATGATGGAATTTTCAAAATTCAGAGACAGCTGTTTGCTAGTTTTTTTCTTCAATATGTGCTATTTTAGCAATGTCATACCTTTGTTTTAATGAAACCTGCTGCACAAGGTATCACTGTCTTTAATTATATAATTATCATCAGATCTGTGGTCCATCTAAACATTTAAAATCCCACACAGAGACGATACTATAAAAATCAAAGCGCCAGGGTAACTAAAAAATCTGTTAACTAGATACATGAAAAAAGAGTACTAAGAAATGTTTTTCCCTCTGTTGGCCTGTTTTATATCAAAACTTCCTGAAAATGATGCCAAAAGTTAAATACTGCCTCTTTATGAATTAATCTTTCTTTGTTGAATAACAAACCCTAGCTACTTCCAACCCGCAGCACCCCATTGGGTTGCCATTCAGTAGTGGCACCAGAAATTCCCCGATGGGGGGACACCACCTCCCCGAAAGAGGGGCACTGTATAGCGAGTTTATTATATGACTATTTATCAAAAACTGCAATCTTGTTAATAATATTACTGTTAGTATTTGTACCATTCTATTTGTTAGTACTTCTCGTGGTTTTGGACACTATCGTGTTATTCTCTGAGTATATACTATTTTCTTTCCACAGAAAAAAATATGTTCAGGGTTCCTGAAGGAATATTCTTAAGAAAAAATTAAGCTTCGTATACGTTGATCACAGGTATATATACAGTGGAATTTCCCTAAGGAAGGCCACCCATCGTGCCATAGAAATTTGGCTCTCCAGAGAGGTGGCCTTTCAATAGAAGTTGTCTTTCTATTCACGGAGTAAATTACGGAATATCATTGCCACCTATCAGCTCATATGCACCTAAATTGAATCAGTATATTGTTTTAAACTGGTCCTCTCATATACAAAGTTTTATGTAATTATATACGATAGAATCTGATATATAGCCCTCCCGTTCAAGGAAAAAATTGAAGCACAGGAGCGTTGCCTATCGGCTATATGTGCTGCAACTGATTCCACATAATGTTTCATAATAGCCCTGTGCTATACAAAGTTATATACAATAATGTACAATAGAGTTTGAGATATAGCTTCCTCTTCTCTGCGGATAGTAGCAGAGCAGCACAACTTATCGGCAGATATGCTCCTAAATTAAATCAATGTGATATTTCATAATGGCCCTCTCATATATGAAGTTTTGTTCGATTATACCAAATAGAACCTGAGATATAGCTTTCTGTTAAATGGAAGGAATTGCAGTACAGCAGCGCCACCTATAAGGCGATTTGGACAAAAAGTTAACAGACACTAATTTATGTCATGGTGCAACTGCATACAAATTTATATGTAATTCTGTGCAGTAGTTCTTGAGATATGGTTAGAACAAAATTTTTGTCACACATAGACAGACATGCAGACACTTTCTAAAAATATCATTGTCAAAATGTGTTCTGGACCTCTCAAAAAGTGTACCTTCATGGAAAACCGGAAGCTGAAAATTTTTACGAATCGAATACTTTCTTCTATTAAATATAGAATGCAAGAACTGGAATGCTCCAAATTTGTAAAAGAAAAGAAAAATGCTGCTAAAAGAAAAAAAACTGTAATTTTTTTGTTTTTTCCCCCGACAGATTTTAGGAATGTGCCCCGACGGGGGGGTCACGGACTCCCCGACGGAGGGTCTGTGCCCCCCTGGCGCCCTAGCTGGCGCCACCCCTGTTGCCACTGACATTGAAAGCTGTCAGCTAGGAGCCAAACTGAACATTTATTTGCAAATTACCTCTGTTTTTGACTAACTTTGATTTCATGGGGATTTAATTCCATTTTCAACTATTTTGGATTTCAAATAACTTCTGGTTTCACCATAATAATCTTAATTTCTCTTTTGTAATTTATTGAATTAAGGTTTTTAAGATCGTTATTTATTGAATAGTATCATGATTCATTTTTACTTGCATTACCCCACTACCATAAGTAATAGGAGTATTGTAATTGGTCATTAAATATTGAATTTTCACCTTGATTTACACATTTTAACCTCTCCCGAGTCCAAAAAATTGGTTTCGTCAGTTTATCAGTATGTATATATGTGGAGAATCTTCTGACTATAATATCTTTGAAACTAATAAAAATTGAATGTCGTAACTTCAGAATTGAGACAGGTCTGGTGCAGTCCTGTGCGGGTCGAGTAACCTTGACCTGCCTGCAACCCACAAAATTTATTGTTCAACTAGCGAGCTTCGCCCGCTAGCGGGTCAGTATTTTCAAATGAATCACTAACAGTAATTTTTAGTGTTAAGAAAAAAAATTAAAAAAAAATCATTTCTGATTGGGAAAAAGTCGGCCCAAGTCCCCACTGCCTTCGGCAGCGCAGTCCCGTGTGCACTGCGCGTGCACATTTATCGTTCAATTTTCTAAGAAACTGAATTAAAATTCTACTTCATGAAATACAGTTGTATTACTGAACATATTTTTCAGAGAGTTAATTATTACATAAATATTGCAAGTATATAATTATATTTAAATTATATTAAAAAATAACTAGTCTAATTATAAACAAAACTTCAGTGTATATTATAACAAATTTTCTTGTATATTGCACTTAATTTTAAAAAATCCACTGTTTTAAATATTCACAATATATTTAAAAAAAATAAGTAAGCAAATATACATTGGAAGCCGAATAATTTTCTTGCATAACGTTTGAAACGTCAAATGTTAATATTTATGCATTTTTTTTTTACGAATTATACTTATGAGTTATGTTGCTTTAAACTGCTATGAAGAAAGAGGACGTCATCCAATCTCTGCATTCAAAAGATTATGTTAATAAAAAAGCAACATAAAAATTTCTTTGGAGAAAAATATTTTGTGGGTAGTTTTACCCACGGGTCAAAAATTAATGCTAACTTGACCCGCACCCAGTCCGCAAAGCAGGTAACCATGGGTACCCAACCCGATGCAGGACTCTAGTCTGGAGTACAGATGAATTTTCCAACTTTTGGTGAAAACTGAAAAACAAAAAGTGAGACGTTGGTAACCGGAAGTGAGATGGTAAGTCTGTATCTCAAAAATGACTCCAATGATTTCCTTCAAAGTTGTTACATAAACACTCTATTAGATGTCCTTTCGTATGAATCAGTTGATTAGTTCAGGAAAATAGGCATTTTGTATAAGTAGCTCAATTTCAGGTCTCGCGAGTTTAAAAACGACTAATTTTTTTTTTTTTTTTCACACGCTGTATTAACTTACTTTTAGATATCCTTTCGTATGTAATTGTTGTTTTCCAGTCAAGTATGCCAAGTTTTGGTGAAAATCAGTATCTCAAAAAAAATCTCTAATGATTTCTTTGAAAATTGTTACATAAACCTATTTTAAATATCCTTTTTCATGCATTGTGTGATTATTACAGGATAATTAAGTCATCCTGAATAGGTAGGTCAGTTTTAGATATCAGAAATTGTTGTTTCAAAAAACAGCTCTATCGATTTTTTTAAATTTGCTGTATAAACTCTGTTTTTCATGTCTTTATAAGTGTTCAGCTCTCTTTTATAGGAAATTTGTTATGTGTCTAATTTGTTAGGTCAATTTTTTTCCTTCTCATCACATCATCTCTAAAAAGAGCTTATAATATGGGTAATAGTGGGTAATGGAAGTCGTGTGGTTGTTTCACACCTGATTTTTATCATTTCATATATATAATTAAAAGGAAATGATTGAAATTAAACATCCTTTTCAGGTTCTACAGGATTTTTTTTTCTAGTAATCATAACTTTTGTTTTCTTTTTAGCATTTTATTAATTTATTTATCTCATAACATTTGAAAACATTTTGTTGAAATTTAGTGACATTTTGTTCGGGTTTAGGACTGTATTCAACTTAAAATTATATTTATCAATCATTTCAAAGTTTTGATTAAATTTAGTGATATGGATAAACAATGTTTGTGTATGCACAATATGATTACTATATCTTTCAGACATCAAGGAAGTCAAAAATGCCTTCAGAATATAAAAAAGGTTGCGAAAAATTCATTTTTAAGACAAATTTTGTAAATTGATCCAAATTTATTCTAAACTAATCCCTAAATTGCATTTCAGGGGTTTATTGAGATTGAGAGTGAACTAGAATTGATTTATAGTAACTTCCTAAAATGAATTCTCAGCAAAACCACAGCTTAACAGAATCTTCTCTCATCTTATCCAATAATTTGGGGAAAATTTTTGTTGTTCTGTAATATGATTGCCGTGTGACAGTTTGACGGATTTCTCTCATAACTCTTGTGATAAAGCACTAAATTCTGTTTAAAACAATTAGAGACAACCTTAAAAATACTTAGAATGATTAAAATAGATTAAAATAATAATAATTAGCTATTGTAACTGTTCATCACATGGAAAATTATTATTAACATTATATTAGAAAAATTGTAATTGTCTATAATACTAATGTACCATGTTAATAAGTACAAAGTATGAATTATTAGAATTAATAAATACCATTTATTAATTTTCATTCATATTTATTTACATACTAGCTGACCCGACAAACGTTGTTTTGTCATATAAATTATTTCTAGAGAATATTTTGCTAGAAAAAAATAACTAACTTATTGTAAGTGTGTAAGGATGTGTTATATAAGTGGAAGATGTATTGAGCGCTGTGAACGGTGAAAGAATATAAAAATAACAAAACACCAATCATTTATTTTTTTAATTTATTAAAATTGATTCTTTAAAATTATATACATATCGCTACTTATAACAATATTACTAAAAAACAATATCAATCCCTTAATGCAACAGAGTGTACAATATTTTTTGTTATCCCATCTTTCGCCAATACAAACAAACTGGATGGTTTGCCCACTCGAGAGCCACGTATAATTGTCCGTGTGAAAAAAATGATGCGCTCAAATCTAAGCCACAGACAGACATCGTTTGGTCCTAAGACTTATTGATAGTCATTGCAAATGCCAATCTAATTGGAAATTGAGGGCGTTTGAATTGAATTGGCAGATCTGTGGGTATAATAGGGATTCGCAGTAGTAATATATTTTCACCTCGGAATTTGTCATTTAAAATGATGGCTTCGATAACATTTTTCATTAATTTTTTTATGACTAATCACGTGCCGTTACACAACCGTGGTGGGTTCAAATTACGAAGCAAAATAACCGGAGATCCAACCTTTAGTTGTAAAATATGCGGTGGCATACCTGGTAAATCCAATGAGTTTAAAAACTTTGTTGGATAATTTACAGCTTCGGTGGCATTGCAAGCTGTATCATTAGATTTGTATGACACCAAGTCTCCTGGTAACAAATGTTGTATCTTGAGATTCAATCCGTTGACATCCGCATTTTTTGCTGCTAAAATTGCTCTTTCAGCCAGCCACTCATGATTTGTGTATCGTCTGTGTACATTGGGAAATATCTGGTCAATAAGAGCATCTTGAGAATCAATGATTGTGCAGAAATCGGTCGGTAAGTTTATGCATCCAGATTCATCTGTAGTAACTTTTCCATCGCCGATATCTAATAATTGTTTTGAGAATGTTTCAGCGGATGGATCTTGAAGCTTTTGAACGCACAAATTTACTTTCAGTTGTACTTTTTCAACATTAAGCCACAATGACGATGATTTTAAGCACACGTTGATCTCATCAGCGTATGTTGAACGCGGAATAACGGGAAGTGCTTGTCTGAAATCACCTGAAAAGAGTAACAGAGTGCCGCCAAATAGTTTGTTGTTGTTTTTTATATCTTTCAATGTCCTGTTCGACGCCTCAATCGAATGTTTGTGTACCATAGTGCATTCATCCCAGATAAAAATTTTACACTATTTCAGCACTGTGGCCATGGAAAATTGTTTTTTTATGTTGCACACTGCGTCTGGGTTATTTTGAATATTTAGTGGCAGTTTAAATAATGAATGAGCTGTTCTGCCTCCATCCAATAAAGTTGCCGCAATGCCAGATGATGCAACAGCCAATGCGATGCCATTATTTGATCGTATTTCGGCGAGAATTAGCGAAATAAGGAATGTTTTGCCAGTTCCACCTGGTGCAAAAAAAAAAAAAAAAAAAAGAATCCTCCTTGTCCTGCCAAAACTGCGAGCATGATGCGGTCGTAAATGGTTCTTTGTTCTTAACTCTTTTGGTCCCATGGATATGAAATTTTTATCTACCTCAGAATCCCGGACAAACGCCCGAGATTTCACCCCCATGGAAGTACAGAGCGGCTTCTTTCTCTATTCATGCGAGTGTCATTTCAACACGCCTTAAGATTAGGGGAAGAATGGATTATTGTCTGGTCCAGTTTCACTGCCGAGTGGAGGGTATGCAATATATTTTCCGCGAAATGCCTGGTACTATCACCATAAATAATACTTTTGCTTTCGAAACATAATAAATACATATTATATGAATTTAAATTCACGTAGTATTTATAAAATGTCATAAAGCAGTTATCATATTGTCTATAACAATGATAATTAAAATTCGATGTATTTATTTATTTATTTATGAAGAAGAAAACATAATGCAAAAACTTTAGAAAATCACTGTGCAATAACAACTTTTTTTTTTTTTTTTCTTATATATATATAATTATCATTCTAACTATTTTTAAATATCTGTTTTTTTCAGAGTTAAGTTCATTTCATAAGTACAATTGAAAACCTCACTTTCTGAAAATTTTTATTGTAAATAAATAATAAATTAAAAAAAAAAGAGTAAGCCAACACCATTCGCAGCAGTTCATTTGATTCAAAATAATAGCACAACTCTTCATCAGACGAAAATGACAGGCACAAGCACAGCATCAAAGCAGGACTTATATCTGCTTTATACCTGAAAGAGCGATATAATGTTTTTCGGCCCAAAACGATTGTTATGAAGAAGGTTTTTTTTTTATTTTTTCAACTTACGGTATTTTTTTGCAAAGTTTTTTTTTTTTTTTTTCTTTTTCTTTTTTTATGTAAACATATAAATATCAACATATAGTCAATTACAATGAAGAAAATAGTTTTGTTAACGTTTTAAAGTCATCGTGTAAGAAGCACTTTTTTAAAATTATGAATCCAATTATTTTTAACATAGTTGTTTATTTCAAGGGATATGCAGTTTTTTTTTTTTTTTTTTTTTTTTTTTTTTTTAAACTAATGGTGTAGTAGAAATAAAAATTCTTAGCAGTTCTTTTGTGTCGATATACAAAGCAATAACACAAAGGTTCACCAGAGGAAAAAGTTAGGCACTAGTCCATGAAGGGGTGTGCTATTATTTCGACCCAAAACAATTGTCGTAAACCTTTCTCACTTTCTTTCTTTTCTTTCTTTTCGTTCTTTTTTTTTTTTTTTTTACTAACGGTATTTTTTGCAAAATCTTATTCTTAATTTATACAGTTCAAGAAATAGTCATCTACAATGAAGAAAATACTGTTGTAAAGTTTTTGAACATTGTGTAATGCACAATGTGTAACTCTTTCTTAAATTATCATTCTAACTATTTTTAATCACCCACTTTGTCAGAGTTAAGTAAATTTGATAAGAGCAATTGAAAACCTCCTTTTATAAGAATTTTGATTGTAAATAATTATTAATTAATATGCGCTGAAGGACTAATGTTCTAAAGTAATAAGCAATAATTAAAAAAGAAAAAAAAATGTAAGCAAGCACCATAAATTAACAAAAATAAATTAAAGATTTGCAACAGTAGTTTCGATTCAAAATAATAGCCCAACCTTTCATCAGACAGAAATGTTAGCACAAGCACAGCATGAAAGCAGCACTTATATCTAATTTCTACCTGAAGAAGCGATGTATACTGTTTCTCAGCCCAAAACAATTGTTGTGAGAAAGTTCTTTTTTTTTTTTTTGTTTGTTTTTTTTCAACCTGTATTTTCTTGCAAACACTTTTTTTCCCTTTTGTTTCTTTCCGTCTTCTTTTTTCTTTTTTTTTTTTTTTTTTTTTTCATTATTAAAATAATCTAGAGGTTCTGCTCTTGTATTCAAACTATTTACTGAGTCTTTAGATCCCGAAAATTTCTCCTGATTATTAAAGTTCTTTATGTCAGAAGTCCACGTAAAAGTAATATGAAAATTACCATAATTTTCGTCTAGATCCGCACCGAAATCAGAAACAGTTTCGGTGTTTGGTAAGATTCTATTTCCTCTGAATTTTCATCACTATCACTGCTATCAATCGATTTGTTAATTTCATTTTCAGTAGATGCAAATAAAATCGCATTAATTTCGTATTGTGTTATTTTTCTACATCAAAAAGCCATAATAAACAGAAAGAAATAAGAACACACAGGATGATCTCAGCTAACAAACTGCGATTACAAAATTTTGTCTCTCACTTCAAAATCTTTAGGACAAGAAAACTCCCTCCCCTATCCCTTCTTGACACCGTAAAGTTAACCCGCCCACTTATCATCTGCACTGACAACTAACTGCGGAAAAATGACCATCGCGAAGATAAAAGAGCGAAAAGGGGGGATGAACTATCACAGGCGTTTTAGGGCCGGAATGGGATTGAGAGCTTTCGGGCGGCTTCGGCCGTAACGGGAACGAAAGAGTTAATTCATTAGTGGGACATTGCGAGCAACAATCGCTGCCATTTCTACAGTATTGTATTGTAGTTCACGATTCAATTCAGTGCTTATTAAATCAGATGTATTTCGATTTGTTGAATGCATACCGAAATGACTGAGTGGTAAGTTGGCAATGATAATGCAAAGATCTTCAATAGCAATCAATGCTTCATTGTACATAGCGTCACTGAATACTATCGTTAGATCGTTGCACCGTGAACGATGTTGATGCAATATATCATCAGTCATTGAATCTTTGTGATTATCCCATAATGTCTCTGCTCGGGCTGGGAAATATGTAGTCAACACTATAGCGAATAGTAGACGAATTTGTTTTGCTGTACAGTTCAGTCTTACTTCAGCAAGCATACACTCTCACTGGTTGTCGTCTTCCAGCAAGCCGAGTGCAAGGCATGCATCTTTATATGTTGGATACTGCTGTCTATTCACTTTACGTAAATCTTAAAATGACAAAGGGCCGATGACATTAACCAATAACAGTCGAAGATAAAAGCACTCAGTCTGCCTTGGATTGACTGTAAATACTCGTCCCAAGGTGTTTGATTTGAATAAACCGGGACATGGATCAATCGGCGTGCCTTGCTTGCGGGGCATCCATTTTTTTGTTGGAGCCCATGTGAAATAGTGTGGCACTTCTGAATAGAGTAAATGTCCGTGCAAAAGCACCAAAAGCATCTGCACGATTACACAATTCAAAAAATTCGGTGAGTGTAGTTTTTGGTGGAATTATAGCAAGATCAATCGCTGTCTCGCTCGTGAGATATACACGCTGGCCATTTTCAAGATGGACGGCTAAATGAAGAACTGCTGGATCCCGTTCATGAATTGGGAAACCAAAGATACGCCAAACAGCTTCATTGGAGCTGACGTACCGGCCAATTTGGTAAAGTGTTATTTCATCGTTGTTATTCACCGGAGGAGCATTCATATTGGTATTTTCAACTCGAAATACAGCCATATCACTGCCTTTATTCACATACTTGCAAATGTATTTGATGCTCTTCACTGAACTGCAGAACTGAACATTAATATGAGCATTGAATGTTTTGCTCAGCAGAGGCGAATATGGGACCACCCAACGGTTATCAATGTCAATATCTATGTTGTTGACATAGATGACCGCCATAGATGATAAGATTCTTCGCCATTATCGGGATTTCTTCGACGATATATTGGATATCCGTCAGCATTTGTGATCGTGAAATTTTTCGGAAAACTTTTAGTACATTTTCCATCTGCACAAATAATAATGGCCTAAAAATTAATTTTTCATTTTAACATAAAATAACTCCGTCGGATATTGACGAATTTTTTAAAAGAATACACCATTTTAACTAATTTTAACATTTTAACAATATTAACGTTGAAAAAATACTTTAAACACTTACGGTTAAAAATTCATTTTTCATTTCAACATTAAATAAATTCTGACATCGTGTTTACGATTCTAAAATATTAACTTTGAAAAAATATTTTAAACACTTCGTAAGATACGGTTACGATTCTAAAAATATTAATTTTGAAAAAATATTTTAAACACTTCGTAAGATACGGTTAAAAATTCATTTTTAACACGCTTTTATTAGCTTCACCTGTATGTATGTATGTATGCATGTATGTTTGTTTGTAACTTCTCTGGGAGCAAACAAAAAATTTATATTGTAAAAAACACTTTCTCTACGTGAGCGTTGTGGCATTGAGGTAAGACGCCGCGCTACGAACCTAAAGGTCCAGCGTTCGATCCCCGTCAGGGGAGATTTTTAAAAAATGGTTTTTGTTAATTCTAAGTTATTTTAATTAAAGATTTAAATGTATGTAAATATTACGGTGTGTCACTCACACGATTTTCTCTTACCCTGAATTTTAATACTAAGATAGATATTTTGTGCTTTTTAGTTCGCATTTCTATAAAAGCGTGTTATTTAATTTTTTAAAACTATAATATTATTCATTTCAACATTAAATAAATTCCGACATCGTGTTTACGACAACTCACGCCATCTAGGTGGAAAAGTTGTTGAAAGAGTTGGTTAAAAATTAATTAAGAAAGAACTAATTAAGTTACAACTTTCATTTGTAAATCTAAACCATTCTTGAATCCACCTGAAGACACACAAAAAATTTCATTAAACTCAGTCCAGCCGTTTAGGAGGAGTTCAGTGACATACACACGCACAAAAGAAATATATATATATAAAGATATAGCCTTCAATTTATATATGTTTTTGTGTACTGATTTTAATCCAAATTTTCCTTTGCCCCTCCTGAAAAAATCAGTTTTTATTGGCATTAATGATGTTCCTAACATTTAACAAGCAAAAAAGATTTTATAGTATTTTGCCTGTACTTTTTAAGCAGTGTTTTACCACTAAAACTTTTTTTTTTTTTTTTTTCTGGTGATTGTGACATTGTAGGTTCTTTTAGGTTCTTTCTTATAGGTTCTTTTTAAAAAATAGTTGTATTTATTATAGATTACTGATTACATTAAATTAATGTTATATTACTTGTTTTATTTCTAGCATCCTTAAAGCGAATTCAAGAAAATACTGTTAAAAATGTTAGTCCTACAAAAACGAAGAGCTTTCTTGAAGATCTATCTAATACTGTAGAGGTATTAATTTATATATTTTTTTAATATGATTTGTGAAGCAAGCGCACAAGTACAAAAGAACATTTTTAGATGGATGTTTATATTTTTACTTTACAGTGAAAAAAAACTCGTTAGCTTAAGGAGCTTAAATTTTTTATGAAATAAAACAGTATAACTCAGATTCTCTTCAGTCAACTTTTAAAAATTGTAATTTTTTTTATTTATTTTATTTATTTATTTTTTTTTTTGGGGGGGGGGGGGGGGATATATATAGGGAGTGTAATTTGGTTATTTTTATTGCAAAGGCTGTTTATAAAGAATTTTTTTTTTTTTTTAATGTCTGAACTCTTAATAAAATCATTGCAGAAGGGGAAAAGGGTTCAGTTTTTTTAAATAGAAAAATTATTCTTAATTTTTCCAATACATTTAAAAACTACAACAGGTGAATCAAAACATAATCTAAAATCTGAAAAGATATTGGAAAAAACTTTTAGATAAAATAATTTTATCTGTGGATTAGACTAAAAATAATACATTTTAAATCAAGGATATAGCTAAAGGGAGTTAAGGAAGCTTGAGCACTTCCCAAATTAAATATTTTTTCATTTTTGTCGTTTGAAACAAACTAGGAAGTCAGTCACTCCCCTGTAAATAATGCCTTTGGTTATGCCTGCGACATTGAATGCCACATGTCCTCCAAAATAAAGTCAAACAATAGCCATTTAGAAATAAATCTCCATAAATTATTTTAAAAGCCGTGAAGATTTTATTGAAATATAAAAGCATAATATAGAGGACAACCTAGATCAGGTCCATAACTGATGAATTCGCTATAACAAAAGGTGGTGGGGGAGAGAGAGCATTTATAGATATAAAAAAACTACATGTTTGCTGGTCGGTGATTTTAGTCGCTCTCGAATCGAACCAAGTTCGCTTCCCTATTTTGTGCGCCAGATCTGGCAGTCCTATGAAATTATCAGTTAAAAATCTCCAAACAAAAGTTTCTTTGTCTTAGTGTTAAACCAAATTACAATTTTTGAATTTAGGAGTGACGGTTAAAATTGTAACCCCTAATTTGGCAAAACTTTTATGCAGCAAAACAGTAGTTAGAGCAGGTGGAAGTAATTATCATTTATTGCGACATAAAATCTGAAAAATGAGACATTTAGATTATATTTAACCATTATTGATTTCTTTATATGGTTTTGGGGGTTAAACAAAATAAAAATAAATTATAACGGAAATCGTTTAATGTATTTTAATAGCTAGAGATATAAATAGATTTGTTCTGAATTGCTATGAAATAAAAATTATTATTTTCTGGAGATAAAATTAAATTGCATTTTAGATCCCTCATATATAAATTGCATTATGTTAAAAAGAGATCAATGAATTTATTATTGAATTCTTTCTTAATCTTAATAAAGATTATTTTAATTTCTAATTAGGAATTTAATAATTTTGAAATAAATCTGATATATTTAGAAGATTAATAAAAGTTAATTATTTTAATTTGTAACTAATTAGATATTTAATAATCTTGAAATAAATTTGGTGTAATTAAAGCATATGGGAGCAACTTGCTCACAACGCCTCTATTTTAAATATTTAGCTGTCATAGTTAAAAAAATATTATATTGTTATTTAATAATGAAGGATTTTTATGATGTGCTGCAAAACAGTAAAAAATAAAGTATTGCTTTCACCATGCCAAATTTACAGTTATGCATAAAACATATTAAAATTACAAAGGCAGGGAAAAGTACTCTTATATTAACTATCTCCTCATTAAATTATTTGCTTACATTCATGGAAACATAATTTAAATAATTCCCTTTTTTTTATATATATAGAGAGAAAAATTACATTGTAATGCAATTTTTGCTATCAAAAATTTTTTCTTGTTCTAAAATAAAAATTATTATTTATATGGTACACTTATTAATCCAGACAAAATCTAGTTTAATAATTACAAAACTTTGAATAAACACCATAAAATGCAATAAACTCACAACAGTTGTTTTGGGTCAAAAGAACGCATGACCTATCGTCAGGCGAACA